>JAKSZT010050948.1:3297954-3315013 GCA_026826555.1 Tolypeutes matacus
GTCAAATCAGTGTTACAAAAGAAAAGCAAAGTTGGAGGAAATCACAGTTCCTGATTTCAAAACTTACTACAAAGCCACAGTAATCTAAACAGTGTAATACTGGCATAAAGATAAACATATAGATCAATTATAATTTTTTTTTTTTTTTTTTTTATAGAATTGAGTTCAGATATGTTGGTCACATATCTATGGCCAACTGCTTTTTGACATGGAGGCCAAATACATCCTTGTCAGAAAACTGAAGAAGGAAGTTCTCTTTTACAAATGGTACTGGGAAAACTGGATATTAGAATAAAAGACATATTAATCAATAGCATTGAATTGAGTGTTCAGAAATAGACTCTCAAGTGTATGGTCAATTGGTTTTTTTAAAGGCAGTACCAGGGATTGAAAACAGGACCTCATCTATGGGAAGCAGGTGCTCAGCCACTTGAGCTACAGCCTCTCCCCTTGTCAGTTGATTTTTGACAAGGCTACCAAGACCATCCAACTGGGATAGAACAGTCTCTTCAACAAATGTGGTGGGAGAATTGGATATCCATATCCAAAGGAATGAGAAAGGACCCTTATCTCACAGCTTACCTGAAAATGAATGCAAAAGGGATCAAAGACCTAAATATAAAAGCCAAGATCATAAAACTCCTAGAAGAAAATTTAAGGAAACATCTTCAAGATCTTGTTGTAGGAGGTGGTTTCTTACATCTTACACGCAAAGCACAAGCAATGAAAGAAAAAATAGATAAATGGGCCTTCCTCACAATTCAATATATTTGTGCTTCAAAGGATTTTGACCAGAAGGTGGAGGGCAGCCCACTCAATGGAAGAAAATATTTTAAAACCACTTTTCAGATAAGGTTGTCATGCCCATCATATATAAATATATCCCACAATCCAATGATAAGAACACAACCCAATTTAAAAATGTGCAAAAGTCTTCAGTAGACACATTCCAAAAGAAGAAATATAAATGGCTAAGAAACACATTTTAAAAGTCTTCAATATCACTAGCTGTTTAGGAAATGCAAATCATAATTACTATGAGGCCTGCTCTCTTGATAGACATGCGTCAGTATGCCACAGCTGCCTCTGCCAGCTCTGAGCCACCACCATGAGGCGAGTGGAGGTGATAGAGGTGGCAGCCAACCTATCTGATCACGAAAATTTCCACACTCCCTACTCGCAACCCCAGGACTGTTCTCCCTCCTCTCCAGTTCTGGGAGGCACTGAGGGGAGCACATTTGCCAGAGGTGGAGGGGATTCCCTCCTGGCCCCGGTGGCGGGCTACCGGGGGAACAGCAGGGTGGGCTCCCCAGAGGCTCCTCCTGTAACTGCTGGGTGGACACCGGAGAGTCCGGAGTTCCTGGTTGATCCCAGCTCCGGTGACTCTGAGGAGTCAATGGGCAATGCCGGGTATTATGGAAGGACGCACCCGGTGTTGTGATCTCTGCAGTGTCCTCAGGCCCCCATCCCTGGACCCCCAACCCAAGCTCACCACACCTTGGGGTCACGGGTAGTTGCTCCCACCTGCGCCGGAGCCTTGTGGGCCTCGCATGTCTTTGTTCAAAGCAGGGACTGACTGAAGTGAGATGCACCTGATGTTCAGCAAACTAGATACTCTCAGGAATTGAGCTGTCAAAGGAAGGGGACATTTTATTTATAGTGCAGGACGCAGATTTTTTTTTTTTTTTTTGCGTTCTTACCTAATTTCCCTCTTGAAACCGTCCTCATCTTGTCAACCCTAAAATTGTATTCCTTTTTTTTTTTTTTTTTGTGGTTGTTTTCACAGAAGGGATTATATTGCCTAATAGTTAACCGCAGGTCATAATTTGTCTCCTCTTCCCTGTATGTGACTTGAACTACATACTACCTGGGACTTGATGCCTCCTTTTTTTGGGAGATACTGGGGCATTGAACCTGGGACCTTGAACATGGGAAGCAGGTGTTCAGCCACTGAGTTGAATCTTCTCCCCAGTGGGAGTTGTTTATTTTTTCATTTATTTGTTTGGGGAGGTGCCAGAATCATCCGTGGGAAGTAGGTAATTAGGTCCTCAAAGAGATAAATTCTGAAAAATGGTAGGTGCTCAGTAAACATTAGCCCACCTCTTCCTGGGACTGTATTCAACAAAGTCTGTACCAACACTATCTTACTCATCCAGTACAGCATTCCCCATGCTTGAAGGTGCCCCACATATCATCTGTCCATGTTTTCTTCATTGGAGGCAGCTGGATATGGAATATTGCTGACTGTTGATGCATATTAAGGACCTACAAATCATTATTGCTCCAGTTATTAATTTTTAGCCTCCCTCCAGTTTCTTGGCCCTGTATTAAACCAAGGAATGATAGTATCAGTATCCTTCAGAGGAATCATTTGCTTTCTCTGTGATTTAAGTGAGAATGTTAAAGACACTGGACTAGAGTGTACAAATATCTTCATCACACACAAGAAAAATTTTCCCACCACTTAATCAGTTTTATGGAGGAAAAAAACCAATAAACCAAAGGTAATGTAGTTTACATTTCCTTGAAGCTTGTTGCCTGATTTCCTGTATACCTACTCTGATTCATATATACACACAAATACCCTCTAATTCAAATATATGAATTATTGCATATTTTAAGATTTCCCCCCTATTAAAAAGGCTATTCTGGAGAGACAGATAGTTACTTAATCTAGGTTGAAAATGGTGTGTGTGTGTGTGTGTGTGTGTGTGTGTGTAAAAAGGGATACTCTGTTTTCCAAAAAAAGATTATGAGATATCATTTTACACCTTCTAGAATGGCCACTATTAAAACACATGAAAAATTACAAGTGTTGGAGATGATGTGGAGAAATAGGACTACTTATTTACTGTTGGAGGGAATGTAGATTTATACAGCTGCTTGGAATACTGGTGATCCCTTGGAAGTTAAATATAGATCTGCCATATGATCTGGGAATTCCACGACTAAGTATATACTCAGAAGAACTGAATGCAGAATCACAAAAAGACCTTTGCACATTGATATTAACGACAGTATTATTCATAATTGCCAAAATATGGAAGCAACCCAGGTGTCCATCAACAACTTAATGAATAAACAAAATGTAGTATATACATAGGATGGAATAGTATGTGCTTATAAGAAGAAATGAACGTGGGGTGCCTGTGACAACATGAATGAACTTTGAGGACATTATGTTGAGTGAAATAAGCCAGACACAAAGGGACAAATATTATATGATCACCCTAATATTAACTAAATATGAGGAGCAAACTCATGGAGTTGATAGCTGGTATAGGTCACCAGAAGATAGAATGAGGATACAGAATGGGGAGTTGATGCATGATTTGTGAAGAATTTGTAATAAGATTGGTTGTAAATGTTTGAAATGAATAGAGGTGATGATAGCATTTTATAGTGAATGTAATTAACAGCACTAACTTGTGGGTATGATTTTGGTTGATAGGGAAATTAGGATCTTTTATGCTACTAAAAGGAAAGCTAAAGGATAAATTTTGGGACTATATAGCACTGTGAAACCTGTTGTGGATCACGAGTGTTGTCAGTAGTACAAATCTAAGAATGTTCTTCCATGAATCACAACAAATATATGTTAATATCAAAAGATGTTTGTAATAGGGTGGTATTTGGCCAAAAATACACCTAAAGCAAACTATGAGTGGTAGTGAATAGTGACAGATTAATATTTCTCCATCTGTTGTTAAAAAAAGAAATTAAGCTATGTGACATAAACCAGACAGAAAGAACTACATAATGTTTGACTCTATATAAAATAAAAAATATAAATTTAAAAAGCTGGAAATAGATTAGTGGCTATGTACAGCAGGGGGAGGATACATGGATTGATCAGTGACTGTTAAGGGATAGGTGGGTTTTCTTTTTAGTATAATGAATATGCTATAAATTTTATTGCAGTGATGAATGCACAGGTCTGTGATTATACCAAAGGCTGATGAATGTACACTTTAGATGGATTTTATGGTAGGTGAATATATCAATAAAATAGCCTTTAAAATAAAAGAATTACATACCATAATTAAGTGGGATTTATCCCACTCATGCAAGGGTGGTTCAACATAAGAAAATGATATAATGTACTAGACCACATTAGCAGAATGAAAGGCAAGAGTGGTTATCTCCATTGATGCAGAAAAGGCAATTGAAAAATCCACCACCATTCTTGATAAAAACACTTAGAAAACTAGGAATAGAAGGAAACCTCCTGAACATGATAAAAGACATATAAGAAAAACCAACAGCAAACATCCTACTTTATGGTGACAGACGTAAAGCTTTTCTTCTAAGATGAGGAACAAGGCAAGAATGCCCACTGTCACTACACTTATTCAACTTTGTACTGGAAGTTCTAGCAAGAGCAATTAGAAAAGAAAAAGAAATAAAAACTATCCAATTTCAAAAGGAATAAGTGAAGATTTCCCTATTTGCAGATGAAATTATTCTATATAAAGAAAACTCTGAAAAATCCACAACATGGCTACTAAGTAAATTCAGCCAAGTGGCAGGGAACAGGGACATCCCAAAATTTTCCTTTTTTTTTTTTAGCATGAAGGGCTCCCTTAAGCTTTTCCTGTAGGGCTTCTTGTATAGATAGTGAAATCTTTCAGCTTTTATTTTTCTGGAAATGTCTTCATTTTCACCTCATATTTGAAAGATAGTGTTGCTGGATATTTTTTTTTCATTTTTAAAAAGTTATGAAAGTATGTTATTGATATATGAACATATATAAACAATAAGTATAAAGTAAAAGTTGTGAAATTACAAAACAAACATGCATAACATCATACAGGGCTCCCATACATCACCCCACCACAAATACCTTGCTTTGTTGTGAAACATTTGTAACAAATTATGAAACAGCATCATCAAAGTATTACAACTAATTATAGTCCATATATTATATTTGGGGTATTTTTACCCCAACCCACCCTAATTCTTTTTTTCATAAACCATATGCTTTATTTAAGCATACAATAAATGGCATTTGGCATAATCAATGAGTTGTGCATTTATCATTTCAATCAATATTAAAGCATTTCCATTACACACACACACACACACAAAAAAAAAAAACAAAAAAAAAAACAAGTGAAAACAATCCACTATCATTTCCTTATGTTAAGGCTACAAATTACAAATCCTATGATGTGCTTTCACCATTTTATTCATTTCTAAACTTTTACAAACAACTTTTTACTAATTCTGCACAGATTAAACCTCAGCTTTCCATTCTCTAAACACATTCTATTTTCTGGTGACATGTTTTAGCTATTAAATCCATGAGTTTGCTCATATATTTAGATCATAATAATGAAGTCATAGAATATTTGTCCTTTTGTGCCAGGCTTGATTCACTCAATGTAATGTCCTCCAGGTTCATCCATGTTGTCATATTCTTCATGATTTCATTTCTTCTTACAGCTGAATAATATCCCATTATGTGTATATACCACAGTTTATCAGTTCATCAGTTGATGGACATTTGGGTTGTATCCATCTTTTGGCAATTGTAAATTATGACACAATGAAAATCAGTGTGCAGATGTCTTTTTGCATCACTATTTTCAGCTCTTATGGGTATACACCTAGTAGTTGCTTTGCCTGGTCATGAGATAGATCTATATCTAACATCCTTAGGAACTGCCAAACAGACTTTCACAGTGGTTGCACCATTCTACATTCCCACCAACAATGAATAAGCATTCCTATATCTCCACATCCTTTCTAACATTTGAAGTTTTCTGTTTTGTTAGTAGTGGCCATTGTAATAGGTGTGAAATGATATTTCATTGTAGGTTTGACTAGCATTCACTTAATAGCCAGTGATGTTGAACAATTTTGCATGTTTTTCCACCATTTGTATTTTTACAATAAATTTTTTAAAATTTATTTATTTTAAAGAAACTCTATATTACATAAATGTTACATAAAAATATAGGGGATTCCCATATGCCTCACTCCCTTCCCCTTCCACACTTTTCCACTTTAAAATCCTTCATTAGAGTGGTACATTTGTTACAACTGATTAACACATATTGAAGCATTGCCACTAACCATGGATTATAGTTTACATTACACTTTACACTCTGTCCTGTGCAATTTTGTAAGTTATGGCAAAATATATAATGGCCTATAACCATCATTGCAACATCATGCAGGACAATTCCATTGTCTGAAAACTGCAACCATATTACACCTATTTTTCCTTCTCCCTCCCCTCAGAACCTCTGCTACCCACTACCTCCACATCGATGATAAATTATTCCATTGCTAGAATAACAATAAGTCTATAGTAGAATACCCATAAGTCTACTTTAGTCATTCCCCACTACTGAGGATTTTAGGATGGTGGTGATGATTTTGCCTCTAATTGAGAGTGGGCTCAGATCCCATTAGGCAGATGGATGGTACTATCTTGCTTGCAGTTGCAGACTCTCTCTGTTCCTTGGGATGGGTGTTGTCCATCATCATCACCTTTTTAATTGTCCTCAGTGAGTCCAATGAACTGGAGAGAAGGTTTTGCAACTCTGTTGAGATTTAGGGCCCAAGTGGCACATGGGCAGACCAAAATTTAAGTCTCTTGGACATACACTTATCATATAGTACTAACTGTAGATTCACACAGAAATGGTAGAAGGGCCACGTGTAGGGAAACCACAAATTAGTCCAACTCTGTCACACTGGGAAGCATAAATTCCAAAGCCCACTGACAGTGTACCAAGCTCCTGAGCTGCTTGCCCTGAACCTGTAGTGTCTGAATGTCTCCAGAGCCCTCAGGAACCCCACTTTTTGAGGCAATATTTACATTGGCAGTCAATGAGATCCTGCTGAGATGTGCATAAGCTTAACCTTAGGAATGTTCTCCCTATTCACTTTGAAATATCTTAGCCATAAGAACTCATTCATATTTACCATTTCCCTCATATGATCAAGGTTGTTTTCCAGGTGCATTGTTGGGTGGCACTTGGGATTAATCCCTCTGTGCCAGGGAGACTCATACCTGTGAGTCATGTCCCATGTGGGAGTGAAAGTAGTGCATTTATATGCTGATTTTGACTTAGAGAGAGACCACATTTGAGAAACAAGGAGGTCCTCAGGAGGTAACACTTAGGCAACATAATAATACTAGGCTGTTTCTGTTTCAAAAGAAAAGGTTCATAAGTACAATCATCAACATGAAGGGCTTGGCACAATGGTCCATCCTACTTCACTAGGCACTGCCACTGTTCTTGGGGGATTCTTGTTGTACCATTAGAAAATGTAGCAGAATTCCTCAGGATGGGAATTCAATATTATATTCCAGCTTTTTGCCCATTTTTAAATTGGGCCAATTTTCTTTTTATTGTTGAGTTGTAGGGTCTCATTATATATCATGGATATTATATCCTTGTCAGATATATAATTTTCAAGTGTTTTCTCCCATTGAGCAGTCTGCTTTTTTACTCTCTTTACTAAGTCTTTTGAGGTGCAGAAGTCTTGAGTTTTGAGTATGTCCCCTTTATCTTTACTTCTTTTGTTACTTGTGCTTTGGGTGTAAGATTTTAGAGACCCCCACCTACTACAAGGTCTTGTAGGTGTTTCCCTAAGTTATCTTCCAGGAATTTTATGGTCCTGGCCTTTTTGTTTAGGTCTTCAATCCATTTTGAGTTAATTCTTGTATAGGGAGTGAAATAGGTGTTCTCTTTCATTATTTTGGATATGGATATCTAGTTCTCCCAACATCATTTATTGAAGAGACTGTTCTGTCTCAGAAAAATGGGCTTGGTAGGCTTATGAAAAATCAGTTGACCATAGAGGTGAGGGTCTATTTCTGAACACTCAATTCAATTCATTGATCAATATATCTATCTTTATGCCAATACCATGCTGTTTTGACCACTGTAGCTTTATAATACAGTTCAAGTTCAGGAAGTATGAGTCTTCTGGCTTCACTTTACTTTTTAGGATGAAAAGAAAAGTCTCTTCCAAACAAATTTGGTAATTGGGGTATGTCTGTAAAGTAGGCTGTTGGAAATTTTATTCATATTATATTGAATCTATAAATCAAATTGTATAGAATTGATGTCTTCATGATGTTTAGTCTTCCAATGCATGAATATAAAATGACTTTCCATTTATTTAGGTCTTCTTTAATTACTTTTAGTAGTGTTCTCTATTATTCTGAATACAGATCCTTTACATTCCTGGATAAATTAATTCCTAAAGACATTTGTTGCTATTGTGAATGGATTTTTTCTTGATTTCCTCAACAGCTTGCTCATTACTAGTGTATAGAAACACTACTGATTTTTGTGTGTTGATCTTGTTTCCTACCACTTTTCTGATATTAGCTCTAATAGCTTTGATGTAGATAATTCTGGATTTTCCAAATATAAGATTATATAATCTGTGAATATTGAGAGTTTACTTCCTCTTTTCCAATTTGCATACATTTTATTTCTCTCTCTCTCTCTCTCTCTTTTTTTTTTTTTGTCTAATTGCTCTAGCTAGAACTTTTAGCACAATGTTGAATAACAGTGTGATTATCCATTGGGTCCAAAACCCTGGATCCCTCTGCCCAAGGGAAACTAAGCCACAGCATGTAGCTACATGCATGACCCAGGACACAAAATGTAACAGACCTCCCCACAAGGATACAATGTACTGAGGGTGTTGTAAATTGTACTCTTCTCAAAACTGTATATTCCATTCCTGTGATAACATCACTAGGCCCCTTCTGTGGGTTTCATGTGACCCCAACAGAAACTCTGCTTTCCCACCCTATAGAATGTCTTTGTTTTGAAACCCCTTCTATTGACCTTCATTTTCCTTGTTCTTTCAAGAGTGCTTTCATTCTCTGAATTCCCACCTTCAAAGATCCTCTTCTGTTTCTAAGTCCCAATAAAGCTCATGTCTGATTCAGTGCCAAGTGTGTTCTTTGGTCTATCTGCTGCCATGACATGTGCCCTCAAGGAGCTGAGTTGGAACAAATGATGAGCCAGGCATGAGGCCATAGGACCAATGCCAGTAACAGGCAGGAGTTTCAGAAAACCCCAAGATGTCCTATAATGCCCATGTGGGGAAGGGTTGCTGCCCTCCTTGACAAGTGGAGACCACTGAGAAAACATGGGGATACCCTGAAAACTCTAGCAGGAATACTGGCTGCACTACAGCAGGTAGCAGAGCAGTTGCACTTAGACAAAATAAGGGAGACTGCCAAACAGTGGCAGCTATTGCATAGGCCTTGTTAGGAGATTGCAGTAATTAAGGTAGACTTGAAGATGGCTATTGAGGCACAGGAAGTGGCAAAAACCTCTATACACCACTTAGCAGAATAAAAATTAGAAAGAGATATGTGTCTGCCACAGGTGATCAGATTAGCTGATCACCTGCACCAAGTTGATAAGCAACTAGAAGGCCTGGCTTGGAGATATGCTTGAGCTATGGGCCATAGGCTGCCTTGAGTCTAGGTCTGAAGAATATTAACCACCCCAGGGTGTGGCCCTAAACCATGGTTCCCTATGACTTCTCCTCAGATGAGGAATAGGAAGAATGTGAGGTAGAAGAGAATGACAAACCCTCACAGGTGCCCCGCATAATACAACATAAATGGAAGTCCTCACAAGATCAACTCCCTGGCATCCATCTCCAACATATCAAGCAGAAATTATGTGTAACTATGAGGGACCATACTGTTGCTGAGTTGGGGGATTTAGGGCAAAGATACAGGCAGAAATCAAGAGAGTCCCTGCTTATGTGGCTTCTAAGGTTATGGTACATTGGGGCAGAAGGGGCTGTATTATCTGGGGTGGAAATGGTAAATTGGCATCTATCACTACTCACTGTTCTCTTTGCCAGCATTTAAATACCAGCTGTGGAGAAGCAAGAACTATGTCAATGTTAGTATTGCTATTGCATGATGCAAAGCTGCCTTGCCTAATGAGGGAGATATATAACATGCCACTCCCACTGGCAATCTATGGAAGAGTTACAGGATCTTTTGTGGGGGCTATGGATGTAACATGCCATTTATGCTACCAACTTTGTAGGGACTAATGCCAAAGCTTTTACTGCAGGAATGAAGTCTACCTACCATGTTACACACTGCTCCCAATCATTATTATGGGCCTCTGGTGTCTTAAGCCTACTAATGGGGCAAACTGTGCCACAAGCTGCACAGGCTATAGCAGATTTAGGGGACTCATACAGGCTGTGAAAAAAGAGGCTGAGTTCAAAGGGCAGGAAAGGTGCCCTGAGGGGAAGATGACCCTAATCATGTGTCCCACAAGCAAATGTAGGTTGACCTTATTGCCATGGACTCTGCACTAGAAATAATAGACAAACAGCGAATGCCATTCTAGTGAAGCTTTGGAGCCAGCTTCATAAGGGCAAAAGATGTACAATACTGTCTTCTTAAGGTACTGTGGGAAAAGGTAAAGGTAAATAAAGAGCTGCCACTCCAAAACTAAGAATCTTCTGCTCCCCTGGCAGAAGTTTGGCAGGCACCCTTCCCCCTACCCTAGGGGAGAAGTCAAGAACCCTGTGTAAGAACAACTTCCAGGGTCCCAGGGGACAAGAGGCCAGATGTAAAACTAATCATTTATTTGCCCCCTACCCATCAGCAAAAGGTCCTAGCCTTAGTAGACACAGGAGCTGAATGTACTTTAATTCATGGCAAAGTAGCATGATTCCATGGACTGGTACTGCCCCTAGCTGGCTATGGGAGAAAAACTGTTTAAGCTAAAAAATAAAATTTATTTTTACAAATTGGACATTTGCCTCCCCCAAAATATATGGTGTATATTTCCAGTATACCTGAATTTATTTTAGGAATTGACATTCTCTAAAATATCACAACACAAACTACTGTAGGGAAATTTCACCTTCAATGCAGAGTAATTAAGGTAGTGTTAAGAGGGAAACCCAAGTGTTCCCTGGTGAAGGTGTCTTCTCCATGAAGAACTGTGGCAACTAAACAATACAAACTCCTGGGAGGGCACCAGCAAATTATGGCTAAAACCATAGAATTAGAAAACATGGGAATAATAACTACCCACAGTCATTTTAAAAGACCTGGATGGCCAGTATGAAAGAATGATGAAACATGGCATATGATGATAGATAACCATGAGCTAAATAAAGTAGCACCACCATTGTATGCAGCAGTCCCAAACATTGCTGGTTTTGTCACAAGAACTTAGTACCCAGTTATGTGACTATCATTTTGTTTTGGATCTTGTTAATCCTCTCTTTAGTATCTCCTTAGACAGGACAAGCCAGCCTGCCTTTGCCTTCACCTGGGAAGGCCAGCAGTGGACATTGACAGTGCTTCCTCAAGGCTATGTGCACATCTTGATCATTAGTCATTGCCTTCTGGCAAAGGACCTGACCCTGTGGGAGAAAGCTAAGGCTATAATTTTATTTCATTACATTCATGATAGTATGTTAGCCAGTAATTCACTTTCAGAATTAAAAGCAGCATCAGAGCCAATAGAAACTCCTCTTGAGAGCAAGGGATGGTCAATCAATCAGCACAAGCTGCAAGTCTCTGGCTGCTCTGTCAAATTCTTGGATATTGTTTAGTTGTGTGAGACAAAAAAAAAAAAAAAAAACAAACACAACTGTACCCTCTGCTGTAATTGATAAGGTATAATGTTTTTACCCATACCACACACTTCAAAACAATTAATGGATTTTCTGGAGTTGCTGGGATACAAGAGATTATTCATTCTTCACCTAGCTCAAACATTAAAACCATTGTATATGTTAAAATGGAAAGGTCATACTTGTGAGAGGGAAGACTCCCAGCAGGCTGCTTTTGAAGAAGCAAAAAGGGCAATAACACAGTCTCAGGCACTAAGGGGGTGGTTGCTGTTGTGCCCTGTGAATTGGATGTGGCCAGCACTGATATTAGCTTTGAGTGGGTTTTGTGTCAAAGGCAGCATTCTAAATGAGTACTCCTTGGGTTTTGGTCACATTTGTGGAAAGGTGCCAAATTGTGCTACGACTCCTTAGAAAAGCAACTATGTGCAGCATACCACATCTTGTTGCAATTGGAAAGCTTAATCCAAATGTCTGGTCATTCTGAAAACTGCCATCCTTATCCAGGGGTGGACTGCAGACCTGGGAACAAACCTCACTCTGGTAGTGCACAATTAAGTACCTTAACAAAGTGGAAATCTTACCTGCTGTAGTTCAATGTCTTCAATTGTAGCCCAATAAGTACTGAAATGCAAGAGATCTTAGGCCCAGTGTCTTACATGGAAGACCCTTCTGCCCAAGTTGCTGTTCCCAAAGTGGCCATAAAGTGCCCAAGAGAGTGGGCATAGTATCTGTTCCAGAAAATGCACGGTACATGGATGGTTTGGCTAGTGGACAGCCTCCTACATGGATGGCTGTGGCTGTTCAGCCCAGCAATGACAATATCTGGTGGGAAACAGGCACCATGCAGAGCAATGGGTGGGCTGAATTAAGAGTCGTGTGGATGGCTATAGTACATAAGCCAGGGGAAATATGAACAATCTGTACTGAAAGTTGGTCAGTATACAAAGGCCTCACTACATGGATGGCGATGTGGCAAAAGGAGCAATAGACTGTCATAGGCTGCCCTCTGGGGAGGGACAGACCTATGAATGGACATTTTGGATATCTGTCATTGGAAACAGGTAAGTGTCTATCATGTCCCTGCCACTCCCTTAATGCCCGAGTCAGGGATGTTGAGGTAGATGCATTGGCAAAGCTCCAAAGCTGTACTACTGAGACCAGAGAAATGGAGTGGCTTCACAAGAAAAGCAGAGATCCTGGCTACCAGACCTTGTGGTGCTTATCCCAGTAGTTCCAGCTGCCTGTGACCTATCAACAATCTGTGGCTATCACCTGTGAGTGTCCATCATGCTCACTCTGATGACCATGACAATTATCTCATCAGATTAAACATTTGGCTGAGCACAAACTTCAGTAGCAAGGTGGCAAATGGATTGCATTTGTCCCCTCCCACTCCTAGAAGGGGAAAGGAATGCTTTCACTGTCACACACAGAGACCAGTAGGAAAAGCCAATCAGTAAGCTATGATTCCCTGCCTAGAAAATATAAGTGCCCTATATGAGGTGCCATACCAAATTGACAGTGACCAGGGAACCCCATTCACCAGTAACCTCACACAGCAGGGGCTACAGACCAGGACATTATTTGGACTTTTCATTTACCATATAACCCCACAGGAACTGGTTTATAGAAAAGATAAATGGTCTTCTAAAGGAACAAATAAAATGTGACCATGGATCTTTACAATAGTGTACTAAAAGACTGTACCCAACACTTACCTGTTTAAAATTCAATGCCAAGAGCTCTGACCCTTGCTCCTGTTGAAATGCTAACCACAGGATTGATGCAGGCATTGACAATACAAGTTAAAAAGACCAGGAGCCCTATAACCTAAAAGAGGAAATGATAATAAACTCTTGTTGCCTATGCCTCAAACTACACAAACTAGGGAAAATGAAGTTCTTTGTGCATGGTACTGGTTTGTGCAATCTCACTGGTTAGGAATCTTAAGCCCATGAAGGTTAAGAGTCACCCAAAAGTTGTCATAAAACTAGTTTATATAAAAAAAGTAAGTAAAAATCTTTGTTAGTAACCTGGGATCTCCTATTTCTGCAGGGAACTTGTGTGTGTCTGTGTGTACTCTCCTTATGCCTAAATTATTTGTTAATGTCATGGTAGAAAACTCAGAAAATTTGGAGGGGGAAAAGATATGACATTGGAAGCCCTCCAAGAACCACGCTACCTGGTACTTTGCTGTCTACTAATGGGGATATTGCTTTTATATTGTTAGACCAGCATGATTTGCCCCTTATTGTTTCCCATAATCATCTCTCTTTTCACCGGTAGCACCCTAGCAAATACCTTTCTGCAGTGGGCTTCAGTGGTAACCTGTGCCCACAATCATAGCTAATGTTTGGTTTGCACTGATCTACCATCTTCAGGTGCTACTGCCCTTCTTTGGACTGTCACTCCTGTGAACTGAACAGCGTGAAACACTTTGCTGGCTTGACAGAGTATATCCCATCATGTTTAAAATGAGAACTTCACTTTTAAGATTGAAGTTCAACTGCCATCTTACAATGAGATTCATACATATATTTTCCCTTGTAATGGAACAGGTGAATAAACCCCAGCTTGTGTTAGAATATGCAGTATATAATGGTTTAGGGTGGTTAACTGCTGAATCTGTCACCTTAGATCATTCTGCCCACATATATATGAATGTCAAGAGTGCTTACATCCTGAATTGGGTAACTTTACTGTTAAAATAAAAAATGATAGTCTTTTCCAATGGCAAAACACCTAGCTAAACATCAAGGCTTACTCTTCCCCTAAGGGATGGTTATGAACTTGAGGGCAAAATGGATAGCTATACTTGCTGTACAACTGGACTGAATGATGGACATGGGGACAACTATATGCCCTTACCACTTTATATGACTCTTTGCCCAATATTCCCAGGAATTGGGAAATGGTCAAAGCCAAATATAAAGTGCACCCTCTAGTGGTATTATCCATTAGCTATCTTTGCACCAGGTGTGCTGCAATTGTTACTGAAAAACATGTAGCTACTTTAGCTAATCACACTTCTCAAGCCCTTAATAATTCTCTGCTTAATGAAGAAACCACCCAAATACATAAAGTCATTCTGCAAAATAAAACAGCTTTAGATATTCTTACTGTGGCACAAAATGGAAACTGTGCCCTCATTAATGTCTAATATTATGTATATATTCCTGATCACTCTTACAAAGTCTAACAAGTTTTAAATCATATGCAAGAGCATGGAAATCATATTGACAAATTAGCTACTAATTCCCCAACTGATTTAATTCCCTGTCTTTGCTTTGGTAACATGTCTTTATAGGTTAACTATCTTTTGGTGGAGCACACTTAGTATTCTCTTGTATGCTGTACTGTTTTTGTGGAAAGTGGATTCAGTATGTGTCCTATGAGCAATGTAATCTGCTGCATGGGGTTGGATTGTGAGGGTACAGTGGGTCATGGGGCTTGGTTTCCCCTGCCTAAGGGAAACTCAGCCCAAACACATAGCCACCTGCATGCCCCAGGGCACAAGTTAAAATGTAACAGACTGTCCAACAGGGATACAATATACAGATGGTGTTGTAAATTGTACCTTCTCAAAACTATACACTTCCTTCCTGTGATAACATCACTATGCCCCTTCTGTGGGTTTCATGTGACCCTAACAGAAACTCTGCTCTTATACCCTATGAAATGTCTTGAACCCCCCAAATGTCTTGAACCTCATTTTCCTGCCTCTTTGTAGAGCACTACTTTCATTCTTTGAACTACCACCTTTGAAGACCATCTTTTGTTTGTAAGTCACAGTAAAGCTCATATCTGATTCAGTGCCAATTGCATTCTTTAGTTTTGCAAATGCCCCAACCTGTGCCCTCAAGGAGGTGGGTTGGAGCAAAGAGTGGTGACAGTGGTCATCCTTGTCTTGTTCCTAATCTTAGAGGGAAATCTTTTAATCTCTCCACATTGAGTACAATGTTGTGAGTACAATTGCTGTGATATTTTCGTATATGCCCTTTATTATGTTGAGGGACTTTTCTTCTTTACCTATCTCTTTTGAAATATTTTTATTTATTTTTAAAAGATACTTAGAATACATAAAATGTTACCAAAATTTTAAGGTATTTCCATATGCCCCACTCCCAACACCTCCCACTTTTCCCCACATTATCAACTTCTTTCATTACTGTGGTAATTCATTGTAATTGATGAATGGATTTTGGATCATTGCCACAAAGCATGGATTATAGTTTAATTGCAGTTTACACTCTCTCTCACTCAATTCTGTAGGTTATGACAAGATATATAATGGCCTGTATCTGTCATTGCAATGTCACTCGGGTCAATTCCAAGTCCTGAAAATGCCCCCATATTGCACCTCTTTTTTCCCTCTCCCTAACTACAGCACCTCCAGTGGACACTGACTCCACACCAATGATATGTTTTCTTCCTTTCCTAGCATCACAATGTCTATAGTAGAATATTAGTAAGTCTACTCTAGTCCATATTTTATTCCCCAATCCTGAGGATTCTGGGATAGTGATGCCCCTCTGCTTCTAATTGAGAAGGGATTTCAATCCCATATGGCTGATGGATGGGAGTCTCTTGCTTGCAGTTGTAGAATCTCTTGGTTCCTTGGTGTAGTTGTTGTCCATCCTCACCTCCTTGTTAATTGTCCTGGATTAGTCCAATGAACTGGAGAGTAAGTGTAACAAATCTGCTGAGGCTCAGGGCCCAGCTGGCACATGGATAGCCCAGAGATTAAAGTCTCTTGGATGTACACCTACCAACTCCAGCACCAATTATAGGTTCAAATAAAAGGGACAGAAGAGGCATGTGTAGAGAAGTGACATCTGAGTCCAACTCTGTCACACTTGGGAGTACCAACTCCAAGGTAGGGCCCCCTGTCAAGGCACCAAACTCTAGAGGTATCTACCATGGCCATATGACCTGGGTGTCTCTGGAGACCTCAGGAGCCCCACTGTTTGGGGTAGTATCTACCTTTGCCCATTATGAAAGTCTGCTGAGATGTGCATAAGCATTATCTCTCTGATGACCTCCCGACTCACTTTGAAGTCACTTAGCCAAATACACTCATTTGTCTTTATCTATTCCTCCTTTTATTCAAGGTCTTTTTCCAGTTGTATCACCAGTTGGTTCTTGTAATAATCCTTCAGTGCCAGGGAGGCTCATCCCTGGGGTCATGTCACTCCTTAGAGTGAAGGTAATGTATTTATATGCTGAGCTTGGCTTAGAGAATGGCCACATTTGAGCAAAAAGGAGGTAACTCTTGGCACTCTACAACACTAAGCTAAGTTGCAAATGAAGAGAAAAAGGATCAGAAGCATAGTCATCAATATCAAGGGCCCATCAATTGACAATATTTCTTCACTAGTCATTGTTTCTGTACATGAGGGATTGTTGCTGTTCCATTAGAGAATGTGGCAGAGCTCCCTAGGATGGGAATTCT
>JAKSZT010050948.1:3325013-3380697 GCA_026826555.1 Tolypeutes matacus
CCAACTACCTCCCGGCGCTCCCCCCTCATCCTGCCCGTTGACAACAAATTCAATAATTGTTGGTTGTTGTGTGATACTCTACCCACTGTGGCAATGTCCCATGAATCTTTGAACATATTTCTATACCTTATATGTATGCCCAGGTGAGCTTCCTCCTATGTATCCCCTATCACTGACACCCCACCCCATTGGTCCTCCCCTGCCACAGTTATAACCCTTCTGTGATCCAAAAGTTTTCAAAAATGAAGCCAAGAATATTGCCAGATTTGATTAATAAGAAAATGAAATAATGATAGGTTTAAACATAAGAAATAAAATACATAATAATTTAGAGAAATAAAACTAAAATAAATAAATAAAGTTTAAAAATTGGGATATTTTAAAAAATACAAAATATTTTTTAAAAGTAATAAAATAAAATAAAATTTTTGATGCTTTGCCTTTCATCACTGTAATATCAGTTGTCCTGAATATACAGTGGCATTTTCTTCCATTTCTTCCCCAGTGTCTTATTTTTTTCATACTGTCTTCAAAGAAGTTTTAGGTCACAGTAAAACTACAAACAGAATATAGAGGACTCCCATATACCCAACATCCTACCCACTTTCCCCTTCCCTATTAATATTCTTTACCTATCTTTAAAGTGTTTTTATCAAGAGAGGATATTCAATTTTTTCAAATGCTATTTCTCCATCAACCCAAATGATCATGTAATTTTTTTCCATTCAATTTTTCAAATGTTATATTATGTTAGTCGATTTTTTTATGTTGAACTACCATTGCATACCAGGAACAAAACCCACATGATCATAGTGTATACTTCTTTTAATATTGTTGTTGTATTCAATTTGCAAGTATTTTTTTGAGAATTTTTGCATCTATTTTCATTAGAGAGATTGGTCTGTAATTTTCTTGTAGTATCTTTATCTGGCTTTGGTATTAGGGTGATGTTGGCTTCATAAAATGTGCTGGGCAATTTTTCCTCCTTTGCATGTTTTGAAAGAGTTTAAAAAAGATTGTGCCTATTATTGATCACCATCTTCATTCAATAATGATCCAAGAAGATTCTTTGTATGATTTTAATCATCTTAAATTTATTGAGTGCTGCAGTGTGGACCAATATGTGGTCTATCCTAGAGAAAGTCTGTGAGTACTTGAGAAGAATGTCTAACCTGCTGATTTGGAGTGCAATGTTCTGTTTATATGTGTCAGGTCCAGCTCACTTATCATATTGTTCAAATTCTCTGTATCTTTATTGATCTGCTGTCTAGTTATTCTATCAATTGATGTGAGTGTTGTGTTGAAGTCTCTCTATTATTGTAGAGACAACTGTTTATCCTTAAATTTTCCCAGATTTTGCCTCATGTATTTTGGAGTACTCTGGTTAGGTGGTTAGGTGTATAGATATTTATGACTGATACTCCTTCCTTGTGGATTGTCCTTTTTATTAATCTTGTATTTTTATAAATTTTTTGCATTTAAAGTCTGTTTTGTTTGACACCAGTATAGATATCCCTGCTCTCTTTTGGTTTTGATTTGCATGAAATATATTTTTCCAACATTTCACTTTCAGTCTATGTGCATCCTTGATTCTGAGGTGAGTCTCCTACATACAGCATACAGATGGCTCATGTTTTCTTTCCATTCAGTCAGCCTATGTTTTTTCATTGGCGAGTTTAATCCATTAACATTCAGTGGCATTACTTTTTTCAGCTATTTTGTCCTTTGGCTTCCATATGTCAATCTTAATTTTGCCCATGTTTTTGACTTTTTGGTTACACTTTCTGATAGTCTTCACTCCTATACTCTCCTCCAAATCTCTCTTTTCTTTTTTCTGGCTGCAGAACTCCCATTAGTGTTTCCTGCAAAGATGGATTCTTGTATATGAACTCTTAGTTTCTGTCAATCTCTGAATATTTAAAACTCACTGTCATATTTGAAGGACAGTTTTGCTGGATAAAGAATTTTTGCCTGTAGTTTTTCTCCTTCAGTGCCTTAATTATACCATATCAGTGACTTCTTGCCTCTATGGCTTCTGAAGAGAAATCCACAGTAAGTCTTATTGGATGTCCCTTGTGTGTGATGTTTTACTATTACATTGCTTCTTTTGGAATTTTCTCTTTATCTTTGACATTTTACATTCTGAATTTTATATATCTTTGGGTAGATCTATTTGGATTTTTTCCAATATGCATACACAGTGCTGCCTGGACACATATATTAATGTCTTTCATGAGAGCTGGGAAATTTTGAGCCCTTGTTTACTAAATAATACTCTTTCTGTTCCTTTCCCTTCTCTTCTCCTTCTGGAACTCCCATAAAACATGTCAGTGTGTTTCATGTTATCATTCCACTTCCTGGGCCCTTCCTCACTTGTTCCAATCTTTTTTCTCTCTGTCCTTCTTTCTTTTCAATTAGAGTTGTTCTTTCCTCTATATCACAGATTCTTTCTTCCAAGATTTCAAATCTGCTGTCATGTGCCTCTATTGTATTTTAGTCTCACTTATTATTTTTCATTCTCATAAGCTCTATTATTTTTTCTATCCAAGATTTCAAATTTTTCTTTGTGCTTACCCAGTGTCTTCTTGATATATTTCTTTAGCTATGTTGTACAAAAACATGATTTGATTTAGGAGATTTGTATGAACCTCATTGATTAGCTGTTTCACGTTCTGTCTCATCTAGAGCTTTGGTTTGTTCCTTTGCCTAAGGCATATATTCCTTTTTCTTAGTATGGTTTGTAATTTTTTGCTGATGTCTAAGCATCTGATCTGATGCTGAGTTTACTCTGATATTTAGTTTCTCTCTTTTGCCTAGGGATTTACTTTTAAGTAGCTGTGTGCTACCACTGTTCTTTGACTCATGGCTCAACTTGTTCTAGATATTTAGGATTGCCTCTGTTTAACTGATCAAACCAGGGTTAAGAACCCAGTAACTGGGTGCAGGACAGTTTCCAATCACCCTGTAGATGGTGATGGTAAAGGCACCTGCTTGTTCCTTTTATTTATTTCCCCCTTTCTGTGCACTTTTCTGGTCTGGCCTGCAGATGGTGTTCTTTGGCAGGCCTCTTAGCTTAAATGCCATGTGCTGGGGAAAATGCCTTCAGTGTAACTCCTCAGGTGTGTGGGCATGTGTGTGGTGGTGCAGAAGCAAGGGCCTCTCAGAAGCTTCTCTTGTCCTTTCACAAGCCTCAACCACCCTCCCTCTACCTCCTCAGCAACTAGCCCAGGGCAGTAGGGTAGGGAGGGTGTTTGAGAAGGCAAATTATCTTCAGCTCCCTACTGGCTCTCAGTGCAATGTCATGGCCCCACCTGGGCTGGAATTAACAGACAAAGTTCACTAGCCAAAATCTGAATTTGCTGTAGGCTGCACACCTCCCTCTCTCCTTTCTTGGGTAAGAGGAGCCCTGCAACTCCCTCAGTCTATAGCATCTACAGTTCACAGCCATCGCAGTCCACCGATTGCTGTTTGCTCTGAAGGTGGAAAAAAGGATACCCATTGTTTCTTTTGCAGGTTTACTCAAGGGATTTTTCAGCCAGCTAGACTCCTTGCCTTAACACCTCTCTCTTCTGGGTCATGTCTTGCCTTTCCTGGTGTCCTGAGCCCAAGAGCAGCCATCTAGATAGTCTCCTGTCCTCTAGCTCTTTTTTCTGGTAGAGATATGGTCTCTCTGCCTCTGTAATCTACCATCTTCCCAGAAGTTCCAGAATTGCTTTCTTAATTACCTTCTGGGACTGCTTATTGCAGGTTTATAGATACATGACTGACTTCTGATTCTGCTGCAATCTCCAACACCCCCTCACCAGCACCAGAAATCAAAGACTGTTCACACTGCAAGTCACAGCAGCCCAACAGGCTCTCTGGGCTGGGCCCCACAGAGAATGGGAGAGAATTTGGATTAACAATTCCTGCATCATGACCCTGTGGCTTCACCTCTACACACATCAGTAGCAGGGATGGAACCACAAAAAGAAACATTTTCCCAGCCTGAATTAAAAGGGAGTTCTGTCTATGTAGGACAGCACCCACAGGTAGGTGACCAGGAACATTTTCCCTGTAGTGGGACCACTGTCTCTTGCTCTAGACATGACCAACAGGGAGCCAATGGAAATTTCTTCAAGGTTATATGTAGATATATGCATGTCAAGTTTGCTAGAAGAAACCTTAATGAACCTCAAAGCATATACCTATGGGAGATAGTTAATCCTCAGGAAGCCAAGGAACACTCAATAAACTTTTGATGGAGGATGAAGATCATGAGCTCCATGGAGCTCAAAGAGATGATATGGAAGATCAGCAGGTGCTGATTACCAACAGCCACGAGTGGGACCTGAATAAAGCATATATAGTGCTGTGAAATGTGTCATGATAAGCTGGAGGATATTGTTCAGGGGTGGGTGGAGATATGCGAATGCCATAGCAGATTCTCAGTGGGTTTCCACTGAGAAGGATCCCAGCAACTTTATATCCTGCAAAACCATTACCACCAAAATCACAAAGGAGATTCTGCTTTAACAGGATTCCATGAGGTATGGGGGAGTCAAGATAATGACCACTCGTCCCCACCACCCAACTTGGAGAAGGGCAGGACAAGGAAGCAGTGCCCCAGGGGAAATAAACCAGTCCACCCTCTGTAGTTCCACCTGGGTTGTGTGCAGAGTGGCCCCCTGGCAGTGGAGGCTTAAGGGCCCCTCTTCTAGTTCCCCAGTCCACTCCTAGGAGCCCTTTAAAGCTGAAGCTTCTTTCTTACTTTGGAAGCAATAGTTTTAAAGGCCCTAGAGGACCCAGATATCCTTTTTTATTTGCACCCTGTGGAGACCTTGACATGCCACATGCATGTAAAACTTGGTTAGGTCCCACTCACAGCCAAAGGCTTTGAGCACCTCACAAATCTCCCACATCATCTCTTGGGGCTCCAGGGGCCTCATGATTTTCATCCTCCACTTCAAGTTCTGTGATTATGGCTGAGCCTCCTTGAGATCCTGAACATCTCTTCTCAGTATTTCCTTTCCTATTTGTCTTGCTTTCTGCTGGCACATCCCAAGCATGCATTACTGCAGATAAATTTAATGAACTCCTTCATGGCCTCTTGCTTGATGTTGCCAAAAGGGGAGGCTGGCCTCACCCTACAGGGAAAATTCTGCTGCTTGCTGATCACTTGGTTTTGCTCCATGTGGATAGGGTTTCCCTTGGAAACAGCTTGGAGACAATTGGATCCAACACAACCTCTATTCCCACTTCAGCTGATATATGCAGAGGTTGAGACCAGAGGGCCAAGTTGGGAGCCTGTGCTGGGCTGGGGACTCTCCCCATTACTCTTCTACAGAACCAGCCCTGTGGCCTAGATGAGTTGCACAAAGGTTATCAGGGAGTTGCTGGTGCAAGTGGGGATAACCTGGGAACCTGTGGCTGAAGCAGAATTCTTTTTTTGGATGAATTGTATGCTTTATTAATGTGTATCAATAATATTGATTTCTTAATATACATATATATGGGAGGAGTGGATGTAGCTCAAGTGGTTGAGTGCCTGATTCCCACATGGTAGTTCCTGGGTTTGGTTTACATTGCATCATAGAAAAAACAAAAATAAACAAGTAATACAAATGAAAAAACCAATTCAGTGTAACCAATATGACTCAGTAGTTGAACACTGGCTTCCCATATACAAGGTCCTGTTCCTCAAAATCCCCAGCTCCTGGTACCTCAATATATATATAGGTGATTCCCATATACCCCACACCATCCCCTTCCATACATTTCCTTTTAACATCTTTCATTAGTGTCCTACATTTGTTACAATTAAGTAACACATATTAATGCATTGCTACTAACCTTGGCCTATAGTTTACATTATAGTTTATTTTTACTTTTATTTTTATTTTTTTAAAGATATTTAGACAAAATAAATGTTACATAAAAAAATATAGGGGATTCCCATATGCCCTGCAACCCACACCACCCAAACTTACCCACATTAGCAACATCCTTCATTACTGTGGTACATTCATGCAATTAAACACATTTTGAAGCACTGCCATTAAGCATAGATTATAGTTTACATTGTAGTTTATACTCTCTCCCACACAATTCTGTATGTTATAACAAGATATATAATGGCCTCTATCTGTCATTGCAATGTCATTCAGAATAATTCCCAAGTCCTAAAAATGTCCATTTTATACCTGTTTTTTCCCCTCCCTGACTTCAGAAACTCCAGTGGCCACTGACTCCACAGCAATGATATAAGTTCTTCCATTGCTAGAATCACAATAAGTCTATAGTAGAATACCAGTAAATCCACTCTAGTCCATAGTTCATTCCCCAATCCCAAGGATTCTGGGATGGTGATGCCTATTTCACCTCTAATTGAGAGGGGGTGAAGTAAAAGTCTTGAAGAATCCTGACTTTGGTGCACCTTGGCTTTCTTGCCTTCTGAATGAAGGCCTAGGTAGTGCTGCTCTTCTCCAGATGAGGAGTAGTGTATGGTTGACCAGAGCTGGTGGAGAAGTTGTACCTGGAAAGGACAGTTGTCGGCTTTTCCCTCTTGTGACCTGGCAAAGGTTTTGGATTCTTCACTCAATGTTCAGTTTGACAAGATTTTCCTTGAAGCCATGTGGCAAGCAGCTTCTCTCAGTCTCTTTGAAAAACAAACTTTCATGCTTCTTTGCTTTCTTTTTTCCAGCCCCAAAAATTTTTCTTAATAATTTCTGAATTTTATAAAAGTGAATAAACTCATGTAATATGCCTTTTCTTTCAAATGAATAAAGAATAATAAAAGCTAATTCAGAAATATCAATTACTTCATATTAGGCCCTAAATATTATGTAAACACATATAAAATCTTCCCAGCAGCCTAATCAGGTAGGTACTGTATTTTTTTTTTCAGATGAATAATTTGAAAGAGACAGAAGTAAAAAATTATTTGGAATGGTAAAAGGCCCTGAATTGCCAAAAACATATTTAAAAAGAAAAATGAAGTTGGAGGTACCTGACTTTAAAACATGCTAAAAACTATAGTGGTCAAAACTGCATGGTATTGGCACATGGATAGACATACTGACCAATGTAACTGAATTGAGAGTTCTGATATAGGTCCTTGCATATACAGTTAACTGATATTCAACAAGGCCACCAAGCCCACTCAACTGGTCCAAAATGGTATCTTCAACAAATGGTGCTTGGAGAACTGGATATCTATATATAAAAGAATGGGAGAGGATCACCATCTCATACCCCATATAAAAATTAACTCAAGGTGGATCAAAGACCTAAATATAAAAGCCAAGACCACAAAGCTTCTAGATGAAAGCTTCTAGGGCAACATCTATGAGATCTTTTAGTAGGAAATGGTTTCATAAGTTTTATACCCAAATATGAGCAACAAAAGATAGATAAATGGCACCTTCACAAAATTAAAAACTTTTTCATTTCAAAGGTGTTTGTCAAGAAAGTGAAAATTCAGCCTACTCAGTGGGAGAAAGAATTTGGTAAGCATCTATCTGATAAGGGCCTAATATCCAACATATATAAAGAAATCCTACACCTTGAAAAGAAAAAGAAAAACTATCCACTTAAAAAATGGACAAGAAATTTGAATAGATACTTTTCCAAGAGTAAATACAAAAGCTAAAAAAACACTTAAATGATATATGAGTTTATGTCAATAAAACTGCTTAATAAGTAAATAATTGTAAAAGAACAGCCAGAAATAGCAGCTATGTACAGCAGGGGAAGCATAGAGAGGTTGAGGTATGAAGAATTTCCTTGTTAATTATTATTGAAACAATGAAAGAGTTCTAATGATGATTGAGGTGATGAATGCACAGCTATGGGATTATACCAAAATCCACTGATTGTATACTTTGGATGGATTTTATGCTTTATTAATATGTATCAATAAAATTGATTTGTTAATAAAAAGAATGTCACATAAACCACACTGCAAAATTAGCAATTCATTGATATTAAATGGGGTTGATTCTTTATATTTACTGAAATCCTCATATCTACTGTTTAGGGCACTGCTTAACAATCATTCCAGAGGGTATCCCCTACCCAGGGGAAATGTATGATCTTGTCAGATAGTTCATCCAGACATAATAGGTTCTTATCTCACCACCAAGTATGCCTATCATTTTATCAGAAAACTCATTCCCTCTGGGTTCACCATTTCCTACACAGTATTATCCTTCTGGGCCTTCCTTCCTTATATGCCTTGGAAACTAGCCCCCTTCTGTTAAAATGCTCTTTCTTCACATATAACATTAAGTGCTTGGGGAGATTTCACCTTGCTTAATGATGGACATATTTCAAAGTACTTTCAAGTCTTTCTCAAACTCTTCAAACATATAACCACAATGTCTTTGATATTTATATTCCCATATAAGGTGGCTTAGAAATATACCCACAAATTCTTGGCTACTGCTCCCCTCCCCTTTGCATATAGGCTAGACTTTGTGACTGCCTTCTAATGACTAGCATATGGCAGAAATGATGGTTGGAACTTCTGAGAGCAGTACACAAAAGGTATCATGGCTTCCTCCTTGCTTCATTCTCTTGCATCATTTGCTCCAGCAGAAGCCAGCTTCCATGTTGTGAAGACACTCAAGCAGCCCATAGGGACAGTGTGAAATAAATGTGTATTTATATTGATATGTTTTGGGATAATTTGTTAGCTTCAATAGAAAACTAATATACCATAGATTGCTGAGATTATCATTTTAAAATTCTTAATTTCCTTTTTAGAGGGTAATATTAACTTCTATTCTTTAGATACATTGAAGAGCACAGTAGCCTTTGAATCATCTTTTCCTCATCTACAAAAGGCAAGTGTAATGTGAAGGGCACAAAGTTGGGACTAAAATGGAAAGTATTTTTATTTTTTTTTGTTATTTCAGACACTAGAGTACATAAATGTTACATCAAAAAAATAAGGGATTCCCATATGTCCCACACATTCCCCTCCCACACTTTCCTACATTAAAAACAGCTTTCATTAATGTGGTACATTTGTTAAAACTGATAGACAAATATTGACACATTGCTACAAATCATGGACTATAATTTATATTATAGTTTACACATTGCCCCACACAATTTTATAGGTTTTGACAAAATACATCATGCCCTGTATCCATCATTGTAATTGAATGCAGGATTATTCACATGTCCCAAAAATGCCCCCATGTTACAACTGTTCTTCCCTCTCCCTCCCCTCAGAACCTCTGGTGGCCACTGCCTTTACATTAATGATACAATTTCCTCAATTGTTAGAATAATAATATCTATAATAGAATAATGGAATAATAATAAGGTTACTTTAGTCCAGTGTTCATTCCCCAATCTTGAGGATTTTGGCATGGTGATGCCCACTCAATTTCTGATTGAGCAGGGATTTAGATCCCATGGTACTGATGTATGGAACTGTCTTACTTGCCATTGTAGATACTATAATTTTTGTGATGGCTGTTGTCCATCTTTTGTTAGTTGTCTGGGGCAAGTTCAATGAACTGGGGAGTAAGTGTTGCAACTCTGCTGAGAGTCAGGGCTCAACTGGTATATGAACTGATGGAAGAGTTAAATCTCTGAGACATATAATTAACAAGGACAGCACTAATTATAAGTCCAAGAGGCAGAAGAGCCATGTGAAGGGAAAGAAAGTATTATAGCCATTGCTCACTGATAATGGAAGAACTGGACATCTTGAGAAATTTACCTTCAAGGGCACACCTCAGTGCCATAGGTCTGCCCAGAGATTACACAAATTGACCTGTAGATGTTTTTGTCAAAGGAATGAAGATATGATGACAAAGCAATGAACAGAATTTTAAGTTGTTCTTAAAACTGAGTAGGATTTTCAGAACCCAGCTTAACATTTCCATGGCTCAATTACGTTCTGAATCTCAAGTATTATTATTTGCTGTAATATCGGGGTATACTCAGGTTGCTGAATAGCATGGAGTTGTCCTGATACTAAGTGGCCTCACTAGGTAAGCTTCTTGGGTTCATTTACCTCAATCATAATTTTTGCATTATTTTTGGCATCTTTCCTCACTGTAGCATTCACCAACCACATCTTATTGCTTAGAATGTGATTAGTAAGTGTTATTTGATTAATAAATGTTTGGCTAATGATTATTTTTTAAAAAGAAATTTGAATAGACACTTCTCCAAAGAAGAAATACAAATGGCCAAAAAGCACAAGAAAAGATGCTCAACATCACTAGCTACTAGGGAAATACAAATCAAAACTATGAGATATTGTCTTACACCTATTAGACTGGTGGCTATTTTAAAAATAGAGAACTACAAGTATTGGGGAGGATGTGGAGGAAAGGGAACCATCATCCTCTGCTGGTGGGAATGTAGCATATTGCAACAATTGTCAAGGACAGTTTAGAGGTTCCTCAAGAAGCTAAATATAGAACTGCCATATGATCCAGCAATCCCATTTCTGGGTATATACCCTGAAGAATTGAAATCAGGGACATGAACAGATAATATGCACACCAATGTTCATAACAACATTGTTCACTATTACCAAAAGTTGGAAGCAACCCAAGTGTCCATCAACAGTTTGATGGATAAGCAAATTATGGTATATACATACAATGGAATATTACTCAGCTATAAGAAGGAATGCAGTATTAACACAGGACAACATGGTGACTCTTGAACATCTTATGTTGTGTGAAGTAAGCCAGACACTGGAGGACAAATATTACAGGGCCTCACTGATATGCCTTAAACAAATTGGGCAGACTCACAGAGCTAGAGCCTGGAAGATAGGTTATCAGGGAGACAGAAATTAGAGGTTTGTGAGCTGGTGTTCAATATGGGCAAAACTCATGATAAGGTGGAAGGGGGTTGTTGGGCAGTGGATGGGGATGATAGTGGTTCAGTGATGTGATTGGGCTTGATGGTTCTGGAATGTGAAGGGGAGTAGGGTGGGGGTTGAGTTGGACTACCCATGGGACTGGGAGAAGGGTTGGAGGATGGAATAGGTAAACTCTGGGGATTTGTAGGTCTGTGGTTAAAATTATAGTGGTGGGGATATTCTGGCAAATATGGTAGGGAACAGTTACTGGTGCAGGGTGTTGGGGGTGGGGGGGTATGCAGGATAAAGCACACCAGAGATATCCTTCTATGGAATATCAAAGTGTTCATCTTGTCATAGTGTGTTATCACAGTGTGAGGAGACCCACACCATAAACAAGAAAATGTTAAACTCCGATTCTGGGAATTCCTGTTATGTTTTCAATTAGAAGGACAAAAATCTCTCCAGAATATAGGCAGTCACTAATAAAAGAAAACTACCAATATGTCAAGCCCTCAATATTATTGCATGTAACTATGAACTTTACTCTTCAATAATTGAAACAGTGGTTACCATAGATTACATGGGGAGGGGGAGGGAATAATAGAATAGATGGAGTATAGGAAATTAGAATTGTCCTCCATGATCTTGTAATGACAAATTTTAAAATTTTGTCAAAATCTATAAAAGTGGAAAATGTAAACCCTAATTTAAACCACTGACCATGGTTAGTAGCAATGCTTCAATATTTGTACATCAATTGTAACAAATGTACCATACATATGTAAAATGTTACTCATAGTGGAAAATGAAAGAGGAGGAGGGGGCTGGGTATGGGGAAATCCCCTATATTTTCTATGTGACTTTTCCATGACCTAAAGATTCTTTGAACATAAGGTGGGGGAAAAAGGCACTGGGGGAACTTATGGAAGAAATCATCACTGTATATAAAAGACAACAAAACTTATGCTGATGAAAGACATAATGTAAAAATTAAATTTTATGTATTTTTTGTTTTATATTTTTGTTTTTTATTTATTATTAATATTTATTTTTTACTTACTTTTTTGGCTTTGTTTTGGGGGTTTGGATCATAAAAAGGTCACAACTGTGGCAGGTGAGGATCACTGGTGCAGGGTATTAGTGATGGGGGATATATGTGTGGGAAGGGGTGCACCTGGGTCATGCCTTTATAGCATATGAATATATTCAAGTGGTCATGGGGTGTTGTCTCAGGGTATGGAGACCCACACAATAAGAAAAAGATTATTAAATTCCCATCCTGGGAAGTCCTAATACATTCTTTAATAAAGTATTGGGAGTCCTCTGAGTATATGGGCAGTGCCTAGTGAAGGAGGACTTACCATTACACCAGGTCCTTGATATTGATGGTTACACTTATGAACCTTGAAACACAGCCTAGTATTATATATTGCCTAAGAGTTACCACCAGAAAGCCTCCTTGTTGCTCAAATGTAGCCTCTCTTTAAGTGAAACTCAGCATGTAAACACATTACCTTCCCTGGCATAGGACATGACTCCCAGGGATGAGAATCCCTGGCACCAAGGGATTATTACCAAGCACCAACCAGTGATGCATTTGGAGAAAGACCTTGATCAGAAAGGGGAAATATTAAATACAAATGAGTTTTTATAGCTAAGAGATTTCAAAATGTGTTAGGAGGTCTTTCCAGAGGTTAAGAATATGCTGATCTCCACAGGATCTCACTGACTGCCACAGTATACAATGCCTCAATTAGGGGTGTACCTGATGGCTCTAGAGACATCTACACACTATAGGTAGGGCAGACAACCCCAGGAAATTAGCACACCATCAGTGACCTTATCTTGGAATATAAGATAACCGATCTCCCCAATGCATCAGAGTTAGACTCATTTATAATTTTTCTAAATATGGTTCTTCTGTCCCATTTATTTAAACCTGTAATTAGCACTATACTCATTAAATATATGTCCAAGAGACTTAAATCTTTAGTCTGTTCATATGCCGGTTGAGTCCTGAATCTCAGCAGTGTTGAAACACCTACTCTCCAGTTCATTGACTCATTGCAGAAACAAAAGAATGATGATGGACAGCACCTATCCCCCCAAAACAGAGATTATCCAAAATTGCAGGCAAGACAGTTCCATCCACCTGCCTCATGCGATCTGAGCCCCCTCTCAATCAGAAATTGAGTGGGAATCACCATCCCCAAATCCTCAAGATTGAGAAATGAACAAACATAAGGGGGGAATGCAAGTATGGACTAAAGGGAAGAACTTGTACCATTGATATAAAGGCAGTGGCCATTAGAGTTTCTGAAAGAAAGGAGAGGGAATAATAGGTGAAATATGGGGCATTTTTGGGATATTGGAATTGTTCTGCATAACATTGCAATGACAGATATAGGCTCTTACAAATTTTGTTAAAACATAAAATTGTGCTGGCAAACATAAACTATAAGGTAAACTATAGACCATGGTTAGTAGCAATGCTTCAATACAGGTCGATCAATTTTAACAAGTGTAACACACTAATGAAAGATATTGCTAATAGGGGAAATGGGGGAGGGGAAGGGGTGGTGTATATGAGAATCCTCTAAATTTTTGATGTAATATTTATGTAACCTAAAGCTTCTTTAAAAATAAAAATTATAAAAACCAGCCTTTCTCATGTCAGAGTCCATGGCTCTAATCATTACATTGTGATGCTTCATTGAGATCAAAATTAGTTAAAAATTGGACTCTTGAAAAATAACACAAATAACATTTTTTTTTAAAGATTTTATTTATTTATTTATTTGTCCCCCCCTTGCTGCTTGTGCTCGCTGGGTCAGCTAACCACGCCGTGCGGGCGGGCTTGCCTTCACCAGGAGGCCCCGGGAACAGAACCCGGGGCCTCCCATATGGTAAACGGGAGCCCTACTGATTGAGCCACAGCCGCTTCCCACAAATAACATTTTTGACCTCTAATCAGGACCCAGCAGGTATAAAGGGACTGGTAAGAAACTCTATATAAAATCATGAAGGATTAATCCTGAAGCATCCCCTAGAACCTCTGATTGGAGACTACTTGACAAAAGGAGCAAGGCTTTGCAGTAAGCAAAAAAATCTTAAGAGGTATTTCTGAGTCCTGGAAACATGAAATCCATAGCCAGAAGCTTCTTTTGCCTCAAAAACTGAGCACCAAGGGCAAGGAATCTTGGAGGCATTCATGTAGGAAATCCTGTCAAGAGCTAATGACATTCCCAGGAGGTCAACTAAACATCCCTCAAAGGTCATGAAAAAAGCTTAGACTTGGGAAAGCCTCCCTCCCTACATCCATTGTTATCACTCCTGATCTTTGTGAAACTAGAGAGGACAAAGAAAAGTGCTGAGTGGAAATCCTACAGATAGTAGCCAAGAAAAGAAATCAAGACTCTCAACACCATCTGGTAGTGTTGGGCCCTCACTTGAGAATATGGTTGAAACTTGAATGAAAGTGACAAAGTGATCCCTATTTGAGATTAGCATTAAACAAGAACTATAGATGTAGTGACCATGTTTTCTGCTTTGTGCCTGTTTGCTCAGGCATCCAGACATCACACTTTCAGTCTGAAAAGTGACAGTTTGTATTAATCAGGTTTCTCTAGGGAAACAGAATCAACAGGAGATATCTATAAATAGTATGAGATTTTATGAGCCTCTCATGTGACTATGGAGATGCACAAGGTTCCACAGGCAGGCTGCAAACCAGGGGCTCTGATGAAAGTCCAGTGAGTGTCCTTCATGAGTTTCCATGAGATGTTGGCTGTCCAAAGACAAGCTGGGAAATTTTCTCTGAATGCTGAAATCACTTCCCCTTTTAAGGCATTCAACTGATTGGATAAAACATCACTCATTGCTGATGGCAATCTTCTTGGTTGATATAGATGTAATCAGCTATCTTTGTAGTAAACTCATTGGTAACTAAAGTCCTTAAATGTCCTTGTATTACAATTAGCCCAGTGCTTGCTTGACCAAACAACTGGACACAATTATCTGGCTGAAATGACACATTAACCAAACCATCACAGTCCACCCCTTGTCAATTTGGCAACCATACACATAACCTTAAACCATACTTAGACTCTAAGTAAAAACAATAACAGACATGCATGTGTATATATATATATATTTCTGCCTAACAATGTTCAACTCTCCTGCATACAACTGTAAATGCATTAATTCCCTACAGACTAGGCTGCAAGTCCTTGGGTAATATTCACTCTTAAACTTGACATCCTTAAATGTTATGACATGAAACTAATACAATTTATCATATCATAAGTGAAAAGGTGGGGAAATAAAACAAAGAAATTCATTTTGTGTACATATACAATCATACTCAAAGAAACAAGGAAGAAATATTCATGACAATTACAGTCCTTGTTTCTGTAGTTGGTCATGTGGTCTGAGTTCATATTTGCCTCTACCTTATTCCACTACCCATTTCATGTTTAAGATTCTGTTCCTCAAGAACCACTCTCAGTACCAAGCTGTATTAGTCAGAGTTCTCTAGGGAAACAGCATCATCAGGAGATATCTGTAAATAGTATGAGATTTTATAAGAGTCTCTCATGTGACTACAGAGATGCACAAGTTGATATAGATGTAATCAGTTACCTATGCAGTAAACTCACAGGTAACTAAATTCCATAAATGTCCTTGTATTACAATTAGCCCAGTGCTTCCTTGACCAAACAACTGGGCATAATTACCTGGCTGAGTTGACACAGTAGCCTATCAGTTTGTCTGATAAATCCAACTATCAGATTTCTGTCTCAGTCAAGATGGAGAAGGCACATTCGTTGCTTGTCCTCTCTCTTACAACAACAAAAAACCTTGGCATAATACAATAAACATAGGAAGACTCAGAAATGTTGAAAGAAAAAAGCAAGTTGGCTAAGGAATTCAGGATGTGAGGAAATATGTGATGGTGAGGTCCTTGTGCCTCCCATACATTCCAAATAGGGTGCTAGAGAAGCCTACAACCCACAACCAACTGCTGTAGAAAACTAGGCTTACCCCTCTAGCCAAATGATTAGGAAAAGTCAAAAAAATTCTTTTTTGAAAATACCCACCCAAATGCCAAAGGGAAAGCTGCCCAGATGTTAGTGGGGCTGGGCAGGCAGCTGAATGTCTGCTCCAGTTGCAAGAACAAGCCAGAATGAGGTAGTGTGAACTGGCACTTTGTTTTTCTAGGTTGTGGTGTCAGCAGGGTACATCAGGGAGCTGAAACTCCACCCCCACTCAGCAACAGTGATGTGGAATGACACAGAGTAAGGTGGTGCTCCTCCCCACTCACCCCAGTCTCACCTTCTTCACTTCCAATCTCAACCTCATCACCTGCTAACCACCTAATTGCTCTCCAAACCCACTAGTCCTCTAATATTCCTCAAACACACCAGGAACTCACTCCTACATCAAAGTTTTTGATAGGATGCTCTTCCCCAGATATCTGCATTCCTCAGTTATTCTTTATTCAAGTATTGCTCAAGTGACCTTTCTTAGAGATGCCTTCCATGACCACCTTTAAAATACATTCTCCAACCCCAACCCTCCCCACACCCATTACTTTGTTTTCAATTTATATCCATAGCACTCTCACCATCTCATGTATTAAATAATCTACTTATATATTATGTATATCCCACACAAATAGAATATAAGCTTCTTCATGGCTGGGATTATTTCTGTTTTATTCATTGCTCTATTGCCAGCTTGCCAGCAAGAGGAATTATGCTTGGCACAAAACTGGCCTTCCAAAAATACTTGTTGAATAAATGAATTAACATTCATAACAACCTCCCTACCAAGACTAGGGGAGCTCTGTCATACAGTGTTAATTCAGGCAGATCAATGACAATACACCAAAGTGCACTTTATATACTGAGCACTTACTAGGTCAGGCACTGTGCTAAGTGCTGTACATGAATTATGCCTTTAATGGCATCTGTGACACTGTCAGAAGTCATCTTATGCTATTTTACAGATGGGAGGGAAAGCTGAGCTGGAGAGCCTTCAGGAGAAGTGCCAGTGGTCACATAGAGGGCAAGAGGAAGAGCCCAGACTAGAGTGGGATTCAAATCAGGAATGTCTATCTCCAAATCCCAAGCTCTAAATCTCCAAATTATACTGCTTACCCATTTCATAAATTCATGTCTACAAAAGCCCACAATAATATGTGCATTTGGGCAGCAATCCAATGATCTGTCTAGTCTAGGAAGGATTTTTAGAGGTTCCAGCAGAACTAGAGAACAAATGGACTACATCACTTTTATCATAATACTATAAAGTGGGAGAAGCAGAAGATGATGGGGAGAGGGAAAATTTTATTATTTATTGGAGGATTAACATGTATGCACAAAGCTGCCTTGCTTCCGACAATCTTCTATAAATAGTATTTCTTGATTTTGATAAGTATTCATCAGGAGAGCATCTGGGGTTTTGCTTTGACAACTATGCAAAGTGTAAATATCATTTTGCAAACTAGGAGCAGTTCACATGTCTTGATCATGATGTGAGTTCAGGTAGGGTTTGTAAGATGAACTAAAATGTGTGTGAACAGAAGGTCACTGCCTCCACATGGAGATGGCAGTGCCTTAACTTCTTGAAGGGGCTATTGAAGGTCTACTTTAACCACAGGCAAATAAGCACCTAGAGTCCTGGTGGAGGCCATTAAGGATAAAGATCCCCATGCTACTTCTCACCAGGCAGGTTCTTTAAATGTATTTTACCAAATTGCATGTGTGCCATTAAAGTAAAATAATAATGATAATTTAAAAAAAATGGTATAGAATCAAAAATGTCTTTAAATCTTAAGCAGCTTAAATGAATTGAATTGAATATGTAGAGTAGATAGCAAGGGGTCTTTAAAATGATATTTTGGTTTTTATAAAGGCAATCTTAAGTTATCCTCTCTGACATTAATTGCCTATTCACACAATTCCTAGTTTCTAATAATAAAACCATATCATAACTCTACGGGATCATGCTTTCCATTTCATTTTCAATAGCTAAAGACACATGTTATCTCAACTGAGAAAAATGCTAAGATTAAATGTGAGAAGAAAATGTCCAAAGAATAATTAGCTGTTAAGTATTCCCTCAAGTTGACCATGTGCATGACACTGTGATAAACATCAGTGACACAGAAAGGAAAAAGATCTTATTCCTACTCTAGGGAAATATGAAATCTTCATGGAGAAAACAGACTTAGAAATCCATTATTACATTATAAACCCATAAAATTCTCAGAGAGAGAGGAGCAGAGGAGAGCACAAAGAGAGAGACCAATTCTTCCTAGACAGTCAGGAAGAGGTACCATTTCATTCAATGAAAAACAATAAGAGGGTTTTCCCAGGATGAGAAAGAGGTGAGAGGAAAAACTGAAATATTTATGAAGCAGGAATTGAGAATCATAACTTACACAAATCTGATTACTTTCTATTGGAAAGAAACTCCTTGGCAGGAAGTGGAAGAAATAAAATAAATATGCAACATTGTGACTGACATTCATGGTGTTTCTCAAAACCGACTGAGGTCCTTATTATAATGTCTGAAAACTGGGTATGTTTTCAGTTGGATGCTAACAGCTCCAAAAAGCCACACTTTCCTTTCAAACTATACTTTACTTTCAAGGTAGAAGGAAGAGAATGACCTTCTTAAAGCACAAAACAACCAAGAACCCCTATCTTAGGCTTTCTTGCCCATGTTGCCCTACTTTAGTAAACCAATTACAGAGAAAATGATGACAGAAGGAAAGGGAAAGACAGGGCAACTAGTAACTCCTCTCCTTTGGTTTTCTCTTATTCATCACTAAATAAAAGATAGAATTGGTCAAATATACACACATCAAAAAGCAAAATAAAAAGAGTTTTGTTAGCTTTGTGCAGGGTTTCAACTATTCTACTAAGAACAAAATACATGCACAATGAAACAAGAGTTATGAAATAGGAATTGTGTAATTTAATGATTCCACATACAAGTTAAATGCTCTTAATACTTGTATTTAAAAGTGACACTGCAGAATATAATGAGAAAGTAAAATTCATGCAAATAAGTTAAATTTTTTATTTTTCTTTATTTAGAATGGTATTGTATAGGAAACAAAAAAATACCATGAAAAGTAGAGATATTATGGGAGAAAGGAAAAAGCTTTATATTTTAGTATCATTAATGGCACATTTTTTCCTGCTTTTGAAACAAATGTCTCACTTTTCATTTTGTACTGAGTCCTGTAAATTAAGGTTTTGTGGTTTTCAATAATATATATAGATATAAATATAGATGTAATTGCCTTTATGCATATATATATATATATACATACTCAATATAAATATTCATATATTCTTTAGCTCTGTCCATTGAGTCAGTGACAACACAATAGCGATGAGCTCCCTAGCACCCAGATCTTGGTTTATTTCATTTATTTATTTTTTAAAAGCTTTTGCTTTATTTATTTATTTATTTACTCATTTATCTACCCCCATTGTCTGCTCTCTGTATCCATTCATTGTGTGTTCTTATGTATCTGCTTGTCTTCTATTTAGGTGGCACCAGGAACCAATCCTGGGACCTTCTGGAGTGGGAGAGAGGTACTCAATCTATTATGCAACCTCAGCTCCCTGGTCTGCTGTGTCTCTGGTTGTCTCTCCTCTGTGTCTTTTTTGTTGCATCATCTTGCTGCATCAGCTCTCCATGTGGGCCAACAATCCTGCATGGGCCAGCACTCCTGTGTGAGCCAGCAGTCCTACATGGGCCAGCTTTCCATGAGAGCCAGCTCTCCACTTGGGTCAGCTCACCATGTGGGCCAGTTGCTTTCACCAGGAGGTCCCAGGAATCAAACCCTGGACCTCCTATATGGTAGACAGGAGCCCAATCACTTGAGCCACATCTGCTTTCCTTTTTAAAAAATATTTTTTTATTTTTATTAAGATTTATTTTACTTATTTCTCCCCCTTCCTCCCCGTGTTGTTTACACTCACTGTCTGCTCTCTGTGCCCTTGTCTTATTTTAGCAAGCACTAGGAACCAAACCCAGGACCTCCCATGTGGAAGGGAGGTGCCCATTGGCTTGAGCCACCTCCACTCCTCTTATTTATTTTTAATGCTTTTGTTTTATTTTTAATTTTTGTTATAAATTTTATTTTTAGAAATGTTTTAATTACACAAAAGCTACATCAAAATTATAGTTATATCCATCTGACCCATGGGATCTAAACCCCCTCTCAATCAGAAACAGAGTGGTCATCACCATTACAAAATCCTCAAGATTGAGGAATGAACAAACACAAGGGGGAATGCAACTATGGCCTAAAATAGACTTACTATTATTCTAGCAATGGAAGAAATTGTAAGATTGATATAAAGGCAGTGGTCACCTGAGGTTCTGAGGGAGGGAAAGGGAAGAATAGGTGGAATATGGGACATATTGGGGATGTTGAAATTGTCCTTCATAACATTGCAATGATGGATACAAGAAATTATAAATTTTGTCAAAACCTGTAAAATTGTGCATTGCAAAGTGTAAACTCTAATTTAAACTATAGACCATGGATAGTAGCAATGCTTTATTATGTGTTCATTAATTGTAAAAAATATACCACACTAATGAAAGATGTTATTAAGGGGGAAAAGTGTGAGAAGGGGAATGGGGTAGGTGGGAATTACTCTATACTTCCCCCCACCAATATGGTTCCCTCATCTGTTTGCTCATTGTTTTGCAGCCATTGTCTGCTCAACATTTTTGCTCATTGTCTGTCTTCCTTTATAAGCACTAACCCAAGACCTGCTAGGTGGGCATCCAACAGGGTGAGCCACATCTACTCCCCCCTCATTTCATGTCTGCTCATTGTCTGCTCATATTGTCAGGTCATTATCTGCTTGCTGTGTCTGCTCATTGTCTGTGCTTATTGCTCATTGTGTCTACTCATTGTCCATTTTTTTCTTCTTTAGGAGGCACTGGGAACTGAACATGGGATCTCCCATGTGGGCAGAGTTGGGCACCCAACTGGTTGAGTCACATCCCTTTCCCTTTCATATTTTTGATGTAACAATTATTTAATCTAACGTGTCTTTCAAAATGAAATGAAGTGAAATGAAATAAAAAGAAAAAATAAAATAAGTATAGGAGATTTCCATATAACTCCCACACCCATTTGCACAATTTCTCCTATTATTAACATTCATTGCAGTGGATGGACCAATACTGAAGCATTGCTACTAACCAAGGTCTGTAGTTTACATTATGGTTTACACTTTGTGCTGTACAGGTTTAGAATTTTACAGAGTTTACAGAACACTGGAATTGTTCTGCATGATACTGCAATGACAGACACATGAGACTGTACACTTGTCAAAGCCTATGAACTGAGTCTTTTAAAGTTTAAATTGGCTCCTGCCACCATGTACAATGCAGTAACCACTCCCCAGTCTCGGGTTGCCTTGATATCTTATTCTCCACCTCTTCCAGTCTATCCTTCCACCTTCTGCCTGCCGAAGACATGCCTGCTTATGAATCCAATCTCATCTATCTCACCTTCATTTTACTATTCTTGCACACACAGTCCGAGTCCTGGGAATGAAATGACCTTATTTTCCAAACAAAAATATCAGGACACATTGTGTCACCATTATTTTAAGTAATAAATAAAATGGGGAAAATCTTTCAAATGCGAGAAACTTTAACATTAACTTCAACAAAATTGTAAGTAACTGCTACTGTGTTATGTCAGCAGAATGCCTATTTTTTTGTTTTTGTTGTTTTTTTAATCATATATACAACCTAAAACCTCCCCCTTTATACCAAGTTCAAATCTATAACTCAGTGCTTCACTCTGTTTGCTATTATGTTCACTCTGTTTGCTATTATCATCACCATCTATTATCAAAATTTTTCCATCATCCCAAATAGAAGCTCTCTACATTATAAACCTTAACTCCATACTCCCTCCCCCACCTTGTCCCTTGGTAACCTGTATTCTAGATTCTTTCTCTATGAGTTTGAAGAATGTCTGGTTTTTACAGGAAAATTTTTTGAAAAAGAAAGTATCAGATTCAAGTTTGTTCAAGAGTTATCTATAACATTCCTCTTCCCATCCCCAAGGACAGCCAAATTACAAAGAAAGGACTGTGAATAAACATTAATTAAAGATTATAGTTAGTATATTAGCTTTAAGTCTAATCTGTATTAAGATGGAGCTAATATGCTAATATTTTAGTTATTTTTTAATGCAAGATAACTGAATATTGTGTAAAATTCAAATGGAAGGAAAAGTTATAAAGTAAAAGTCTCCTTTCCACCCAGCCTCAGTTCCTCAATTTGCATCATTCTAGAGATATTCTATACCACTAAACAGGTTGTGATAGTTTGGTATGTGAGACACTATGCTAACGTTTGTGCAGATAGGCTCATTTAATTCTCAGTACTACAATAAGACACAGGTAGTATTATAATTATCCTGAATTTACAAGTGAGGAGATCTGCTTGAGGGCTGAAATGAACCAGGAATTTTCCAAGTCCCATGGCTGAGAAGAAATAGAAAGCCCATGTTCTCAAATGTACCCAAGTCTCATAGATAACTGATAGAAAGCCCTCATCCTCAACCACCCCATACACAAACTGTCTCCATGGGCCATGGTCATAATGGCACAATTTGTAAAACACTTACATTTTCCAAAGTATTGGGTGATAATTTTACTATTTTTAATCATCACAAAAACTTGAAGAGTGGTTATAACTTCTTTTCTGTTAGGTTTTACTTGATTGAAAATCCCTCATCAAAAAGGCAATTCCTAAAAGTAACATTCTTCCTAAGGGCACATGGGACTTACAAGAAAACATGGTGGATCTGAGAATCCAAAGCTGTGAAGCCCTCTACATCACCTACCATTAAATGCACATCCTCATCCAGCCCCAGCATATCCCTAGCCAGATAAACCCTCAGGGACTGTTTGTTGACTGGCTGCAGATGGAAAACTGACAAGGTTTCCAACAAATAAAAGCTATGTTATTACCAATTCCTGAAATGCAAATATTCTATTTGTGAGTTAGAAAGCACTATGTAACATTAACCCTTTCCTCTGTACTATTCCTAAAATAGTCAGCCATTACCACCTATATTCTCCCATTGAGGAAGCTTACAGGATGAGATTAAGAGGTTTTAAGATCAGCAGAACAAACATCTAAATCCTAAAATAATTTCATATTATCTGACTTTATGTTATAAAAATTCCTGAACAAATACAGTGTCTGGTCATCAGAATGGTTCAAAGAAGGGATCTGAAGCAACAAGAGCTCTTTGAAGGGTATTTTCCAAACTGAAATTCTGATTCTGTCCTGGCATTTTTGAGAAAGCCTGCCCTCTCCTTCACCAGGAGCTGCACACCTTGGAGTATCTCATGGATGCAGAACATTGTAAACCCTTGTAATTCTGTCATATAAGTGTGTGAAATTCACCCATACAGATGCCGGACTGCCTGCCCAAAGATCACAAAAACATCCTTAGATTCAGGGTCTCCTCTCATTATGTGGACCAATTCAATATGATGCATTCAGGAGGCATTGAAGAGCACATTGAAATTTGATTGTCTAGGTTGAAATCTAAGCTCTGACACCCACTATCCATGTGACTTTGAATGGCTTACAGCTTCTGTGCCTCAATTTCCTCATCTATAAAGTGACAACAGCAGAGTAAGCACATACTAAATAATGGCTGATATTATTTTTGTTGTTCAGAAAATTGTTTAGTCAGTAGTTTAATTGTTTTCACAAAAAAATGCATTCTTATTTGGCATAATTACAGTAGACATTCTCCCAACTGAGAGAAAGATATGGATTTCACTTTTTAAAAATATAATCTATGCAATTCCACTGATTAGTTTTCATAATATTTTGGATTAGTTTTGCTATCAAATACAGCCCACTGAAAATATCTAATGTTTAAATCATTAGGAAATGAAATATCATTAATTTAAATATATATTCATGAATAGGGGGAATATTTTCCCCAAATTTCTTTAGAGACAGAATATTGATTACAACAGGGATAGCTAACATTTAGCAAACACCAATTAAATATTTAAGAAGCTGGGTGCTAATTTTACATGCTTTTGCATCCCTTTTAATCCTATAGGCTCCTTTTAGAAAAAAGCTCAGGCCTGAGGTGGATTATTAAATTGTTCTGAGAGCTGATGGCTAGCAGTCATCTGAGATTTTAAACACAAAAACTTACTTCTCAAACTTTAATGTACGTGTGAATCACCTGGGGTACCTTGTTAAAATGCCTATTATGATTCAGAAGGTCTGGGGTGAGACACTTCTAACAAGCTCTCAGAAATTGGGGAGGCTGTGGTATATGGTACACATTTTGATAGCAAGGATCAATAGGTTGTAATAGGCCACAAAACACATATGCAGAAAATCTTTTTAAAAACACAAATTTTTAAATTATCAAATTTTTCTCAAAGTCACAAGATTAGAATTAGAAATAGCCTTATTTCTTGATGGGATTCTGAGTGTCCTAACACCTTAGAACCATTTTATGTCAACTTCTTGTTTTCTTTTCCAGTATAAATTTAGAATCCAATTTCATGGAGTTTTCTGAGGGAAAAGGGGGCATGGGTGTCCCCTAAAGTCCCTGATATTTTTAAAAAATTATTTATTTCTCTGTCCCCATTGTTTTTGCAATCACTGTCTGCTCTCTGTGTGTTCTTCTGTGTCTGCTTGTCTTCTCTTTAGGTGGTACCAGAAACTGATCCTGGGACCTTCTGGAGTGAAAAGATGTTGCTCAAACTCTTGTACCACCTCAGCTCCTTGAACTGCTGCATCTCTCATTGTCTATCTTCTGTGTATCTTTTTGTTGCATCATCTTGCTCTACCAGCTTCCTGCATGGGCCAGCTCTCCACTCAGTCCAGCTCACTGCATAGGCCACCTTGCTTTTCACCAAGAAGCCCTGGGAATCAAACCCAGCACCTCCCATATGGTAGATGGGAGCTCAATCACTTGAGCCACATCTGCTTCCCTAAAGTCCTTGATTTTTATAAAGGCTGAAAAGCCAAGTACAGGAAAGATGTTGCATGTTGTCATACTCTTCAAGCAGGTCCCTTCTCTACTCTCACCCATGCAAAAGCATTCACTTTTAAAATTCTAGAGAATAGACAACCAGCAGAGTTGGGCAGGACCTTAGGAGTTGGGCCCAAAATTCTTCAAGATGAAAAGTAAAGCTCTACAACAAAATAGTACCTTACAAAAAGGCAAGAATAAAAACCATTGGCTTCCATCCCTGATCTTAACTGACAAATTCCCAGCAATTAGCTGATTACATTTGCATAAACTACTGTATTTCCATATTTTGCATAACAGTTTGGTTCAACTTTGCCTGTGCCAAGTTCTGTTTACTTTTGAAAAGCCACAGCTTAAACAAAGCAAGTTTACTGAAGACCCTGTATTCCACCTGGGCCCCTCTCCCCCATTATTTTTGCTAACAGCAACACCTAACTACCAAACCAATATATATTATGATAGAATTACAGTTTACTGCAAAAGTTCAGTTTAAAATTCTACAGAGGGATAAATTGCTCCATTGGTCTTTCCTTAGAGTCCTTCAAAACTGTTTTCCATTCATCAGCAGAACAAGACTTTCACCAAGGAGAGAGATAAAACAGACTGGTTCTGCAAGTTACATACACTGAGACCTTTATTCAAAGTGTGCTGGCACATTATATTATTCCAAAGGAATGTTCATCTGTGCACTCAAGTAAGCACAAGATGACCAATGCTTGGAAGAAAAAAATGCACATAAATTGCAGCTCAGTGTAAATGGCTTCTATAGCTGAGAAGTTTTGTTGATGGAGAATGCTCTGTCCACAACAGAGCAAAGCACCTGCCCAGAGAGGGCTTTTACAAAACCACAAGACAGGGGCAAAGCTGACAGGTCCTGAGAAATGTCTCTACTATGAGCACATCCAACACAAAGTTCTTCACTTCTGTTACTTCCAACACTGGCTACCCTCCTGGAGTGGTTTAACTCTGGGTACCAATTGGGCATTGCCAGGCACTGTGCTGGGGCAGTGGGCTCAAGGATGCCATGGAGGCAAGAAGGCAGTGGTATGGCATAGTTAAGGAACTAAACAAAAAATCTTCCAGCCAAGAATTCTTTATACAACAAAGTTGGCATTGAAAAATGAGGGCAAGTTCAAAATATCCTTAGATAAACAGAAATTAAGAAAGTGTGTCAATAAGAGGCCTGCCATTCAAGATATAACAAAGGGAGTTCTGCAGATTGAAAGGAAAAAACAGGAGTGAGTTGGAGGACAGTGTAAGAACAACTAAAATGATAAGAGAAATAAAAACAACATATGGCATACATAAATCTAAAGAAAAAATGGCTACTATAAATAATTCCTTAACAATAATGACATTGAATGTTAATGGATTAAACTCATCACTCATGAGACACAGATTGACAGAAAGGATACGGAAATATGACTCATGTATATGCTGACTACAAGAAACCCACCTTAGATCCAGGGACACAAGGCAGCTGAAAAGTGACTGGTTGGAAAACAAATTTACAAGAAAACAATAACCAAAAATATCAGACATAGACTGTAAATGCAAAACTTCTGTAAGAGACATAAAAGGATACTATCTATTAATAAAGGGTTAATCTATCAAGAAGAAAGAACAATCATAAATATTTATGCACCTAACCAGGGAGCCTCAAAATTCATTAGGCAAACACTGGAAAAACTAGATAGAGAAATAGATGCCTCTACAATTATAGTGGGGGACTTTAAGACATTATCCTCATAAGACAGAACACCTGAACAGAGAACCAATAAAGAAGCAAAGACTTTGAATAAAACTTTAGAGGATCTATACCTAATAGACATATACAGAACATTACACACAAATACAGCAGAATATATATTCTTCTCGAGCACATAGGGATCATTCTCCAGGATAGACAACATGCTAGGCCACAGAGCAACTCTCAAATATTCAGTAAGATTGAAATTATACAAAGTAATTTCTCTGACCACAATGGAATGAAGCCAGAAATCAGTAATGGACAGAGAACCAAATTAGGCACAAAGATACAGAAGTTGAACAACACACTCTTGGGTAAACAGTGGATCAAGGAGGAAATCATTAAAAAAAATCAGTAACTTCCTTGAAATGAATGAAAATGACAATACAATGTATCATAAACTATGGCATGCCGCAAAAGCTATACTGAGAGGAAAATTCATAGCCATGAATGCCTATATTAAAAAAGAAGAAAGAGGTAAAATCAATGACCTAATTGCACACCTGGAGGAATTAGAAAAAGAACTACAAGCTAACAGAAAAAGAAGTAAAAGAAGGAAATAACAAAGATTAGAGTAGAGCTAAATGAAATTGAAAGTAAGAAAGCACTAGAAAAAATAAACAAACCAAAACTGGTTCACTGAGAAGGTCAATAAAATTAAGAAACCCTTAGCTAGACCAAAAAAAAAAAAAAAAAAAAATGCAAATACATAAAATAAGAAACAAGGAAGGGAATATCACCAATGACCCCACAGAAATAAAGAGTATCATAAGAGGATAATTTGAAAATTTATATGCCAGCAGGATGGATAATTTAGCAGAAATGGACAAATTCCTAGAAACACACAAGTAGCCTACATTGAAGAAAAATAAATTGATGAACTTAAAAAAAAAAAAAACAATCACAAGTAATGAGATCGAATTTGTCATCAAAATCTTCCAAACTGTGAAGAGCCCAGGACCAGACAACTTCATAGGTGAATTGCACAAAACATTTGGGAAAGAACAAACTCCAATCATGTTTAAACTCTTCCAAGAAATAGAATTGAGTGGTACATTGCCAAACTCATTCTACGACGTTAACATCACCTTAACACCAAAGCCAAAGACACAAGGAAGGAAAACTACAAGCCAATCTCTGTAATGAACCTAGATGCTAAAATCCTCCACAAAATACTTGTTAATCATATTCAACAACACATCAAATGAATTATACACCATGACCAAGGGGGTTTCATCCCTGGTATGCAAAGATGGTTCAACATAAGAAAGTCAATATATTACACCATATAAATAGGTCAAAAGAAAAAAATTACATGATCATCTATAGATACAGAAAAACAATTTGACATAACACAGCACCCTTCCATGATAAAATATGCTATAGAAATAGAAGAAATTTCCTGAACATGTTAAAGGGTATATATGAAAAGACAACAGCTAACATCATATTCAATTGTGAAATAATAAAATATGTCCCTTTAAGATTGGAAAGAAGACAAGGATGCCCACTTTTATTGCTCTTATTTAACATTGTGTTAGAAGTATTTGCTTGAACACTTAAGCAAGAAAAAGATAGAAAACGCATCCAAATTGGAAAGAAAGAAGTAAAAATGTCACTGTTTGCAGATGACACTCTCTTATACATAGAAAGCCCCAAGAAATCTACAGTAAAGATTCAGGATCTTGTAAATGAGTTCAGTTAAGTGGCTGGTTTTAAAATAACTGTCCAAAAATCAGTAGCATTTCTGTACCAAAACAATGAGTAATCTGAAGAGGAAATCAAAGGGAAAAAATCTCATTTACAATAGCAACTATAAGAATGAAATTCCTAGGAATAAATTTAACTAAAGAAATAAATGACTTATATGCACAAAACTATACAACACTGTGAAAGGAAATCAAGGAATACTTAAATAAATGCAAGAATATTCCCTGTTCATGGATAGGAAGACTAAACTTCATTAACATGTCTATCCTACCCGAATGGATTTACAGATTTAATCTAATCCCAATAAAAATTATCACAGCAGTTTTTATTGAATTAGAAAAGCTAACTATGAAATTTATTTGGAGGGAAGTGGCTGTGGCTCAATAGGTTGGGCTCCCATTTACTATATTGGAGGCCCTGAGTTTGATTCCTGGGGCCTCCTGGTGAAAACTAGCCAGCCCAGGCAGCAGGGTTTGCCAACAGCTCAAAATGACACAACAAAGGATGAAAAGCAGACACAGAAAAATGTAAAGCAAATGGACACAGAGAGCACAAGCAACAAAGGGGGGTGTAAATAAATAAATAAATTAATTAATTAATTTATTAATTAATTTAAAAAAAAAAAAGAAATTTGTTTGGAAAGGCAAGGGGCCCCAAATAGACAAAGATATATTGAGAAAGATAAATAACATAGGAGGAATCAGAGTACCTGACTTTAAAACATACAAGACTTTGTCTTTGTGGTCAAAACTGTCAGGTATTTGCACAAGGATAGATATACTGACAAATGGAATTGAATTGAGAGTTCTGATATAGATCCCCACATATACAATCACCTGATATTTGACAAGGCCACCAAGCCAACTCAACTGGGAGAGACTGGACTCTTCAACAAATAGTGCATAGAGAGCTAGATATCCATATATATCCAAATGAATGAGAGAAGAATACCACCTCACACCTTATACAAAAATTAACTCAATGTTAATCAAAGATGTAACTATAAAAGCCAAGTCCATAAAGCTCCTTTAAGATAACATAGGGAAGCATCTACAGGATCTTGTATTAGGAAATGTTTCCATGAACTTTATATCCAAAACATAAGCAATGAAAGAAAAAATAGATAAATGGGACTTCCCATAATTAAAAACTTTGACATCTCAAAGGATTTGTCAAGAAAATGAAAAGGCAGCTTACTCAATGGGAGAAAATGTTTGGTAAATATATATCTGATAGGGGCCTAATATCCAGTACATATAAAGAAATCCGACACCACGAAAATAAAAGACAACCAATTTTTATAATGGGTAAGTGATTTGAATATTTCCAAAGAAGAAATGCAAAGGGCTATAAAGCACATGAAAAGATGCTCAACATCACTAGCTATTAGGGAAATGCAAATCAAAACTACAATGAAATATCATCTTATACCCATTAGACTGGTGGCTATTAAAACAAAAGAGAACTACAAATGTTGGAGAGGATGGGGAGGAATGGGAACCCTCACCCACTGCTCATGGAATGTAGAATGGTGCAGCCATTGTGGAGGACAGTTTGGCAGTTCCTCAGGAAGCTAACTACTGAACTGCCATATGAACCAACAATCATACTCCTGGGTATATACACAGAAAAATTGAAAGCAGGAACATGAATAGAGATATGCATACTAATGTTCATAGAGGTGTTATTCAATATTACAAAAGTTGGAAACAACCCAAATGTCCATCAACAGATGAATGGATTAACAAATTGTGGTACACACTCACAATAGACTATTACTCAGCTTTAAGAAGGAATTCAGTATGAACATATGGGATAATTAGATCAAACTTGAAGACCTTATGTTGAGTGAAGCAAGCCAGGCACAGAAGGACCAATATTACATGACATCACTGGTATGAATTGAGCAAATTGAGGAGATGCTCAGATTTAGGGTCTGGAAGATAGGTTTACAGGAGACAAAAAGGGAGAAGAAGGTCATGAGTCAATGCCCATATGGGTAAAATCTAAGATAAGGTGCAGTGGATGGATATAACAGGGGGGCATTGATGCTATTGGGCTGGGTGTTGCTGGTCAGTGGGAGGGGTAGGGTGGGGAGAGTGGGTTAGTCTACCCATGAAACTTGGGCAAGGATTGGAAGAAGGGCAAGTGAACTCTGGGGACTAGTGGGTATGTAGTTGGAACTACAACACTGGGTATCTTCTTTTGGTAAATATAACAGGGAAGGGTTACTGGTTTAAGATGTTTCATATGGGTGCATATGGGACAGGTTACACCTCTGGCAGGTTTCTAGGGAGTGTGTAGGATTTATCTTGTCATAGTTTGTTGTATCAGGAGTTGGAGACTCACATAATGATTGAGATGGTGTGGGACTCCCATCCAGCAGTCCTACTATGATCTCTAATAGAGTTGTGGGAATCTCTTGAGAGCATAGGAAGTGACTAAAATGGGAAGACAGGCCAGTATGTTAAGCCCTCAATTTTGTTACAAGTAACTATGAATCTGGTCCAACAATGAATTAATTTTGGTGGATACCATGGGTCCTGAGGAGAGAGGGAGGGAGGAATAGAATAGATGGAATATGGGACATTTTAGGGACAATGGAATTGTTCTATATGATCCTGAAAGGATGGATATAAACCATGTCAAACTTCATCAAAATCTATAAAAATGGACTGTCCAAAATGTAAACTGCAATGTAAATCATTGACCATGATTAGTAGCAAAGTTTCAATATTTGCATATTAATTGTAACAAATGTACCATTCACATGTAAAGTGTTATTAATAAGGAAAGGGGGAAAGGGAGAGGATGTTGGGTATATGGGAATCATCTATATCCTGTACATGCCTTTTCTGTAACCTAAAGCTTCTTTGAATACAAAATAAAAAAAAGAAGACATTGGGTGAATAAAAGGAAGCAAATGTCACTTTACATAAAAGACAACAGATCTTACAGTGATGAAATACACAATGTTAACTTTTTAAAATTTTTTATATTTTTATTTTTTATTATTTCAAACTTTATTTCTTTGTATTTTGTTCTTTATTATTTAAAACCATCATTTTATCATTTTCTTTTTAATTGTATTTGGTTATTTTGTTGGCTTCAATTTTGAAGAAGTTTTGGATCACAGAAGGGTTACAACTGTGTTGGGGGTATCATTGGTGCAGGATGTCAGAGCTTGGGGATACATGGGAGGAGGTTTTCCTGGGGCATACCTATAAGGCATATGAATATGTTCAAGTTTTCATGGGACATTGTCACAATGGGTGGAGATCCACACTATAACCAAAGAATTATCAAATTCCCATTCTGGTGAGCTTTGCAACATTCTTCAATGGGATAGCAAGAATCCCCTGAGTACAGGGGCAGTGACTACTGAAGGAGGATGGACCATTGATGGACTCTTGATTGTGATGACTGTACTTATGAACTTTACCTTTGAAATTGAAACAGCATAGTTTTATAGAATGCCTCAGTGTTGTCACCTGAGATCCTCCTTGATGCCCAAATGTGGCCTCTCTCTAAGAAAACTCAGCATATAAGTGCATTAACTTTTCCCCAGCATGGGACATGACTTCTGAGTATGAGCCTCCCTGGCACAGAGGGATTACTACAAAGAACTAACTTGCAATGCAACTGGCAAAGACCTTGACTAATCGGGGGAAAGGGTAAAGACAAATGATTTTATATTGCTAACAGACTGCAAAGTGTGTCAGGAGGTCATTTCAGAGGTTATACTTATGCATATCTTAGCAGGAACTCATTGGCTACCAAAGTAAATATTACCACTAATTGTGGGGTTCCTGAGGGCTCTATAGACAGGGCAGATAGCTCAGATTTTGGTGGGCCCTATTTGGGAATTTATACTCCCCAGTGTGATAGAGTTGGACTTAGTTGTGTTTTCCACACATAGTTCTGCTGCCCCTCTATTTGAACCTATAGTTAGCACTATAGTTGATAGTTGCATGTCCAAGAGATTTAAATCTTTGGGCTGCCCATGTGCCAGTTGGGCCTTGAATCTCAAACGAGCTGCAACATCTGCTCTCGAGTTCATTGGACTCAGGCAGGACAACTAACAGGGAGATGATGACTGGCATCAATCATCTTAAGGAACAGAAAAAGTCCACAACTGCAAGCAAGAAAGTCCCATCTGTGTGCCTGTGAGATCTAAGCCCCCTCTCAATTCAAGGTGGATTGGGCATCATTATCACAGAAACCACAGATTTGGGGAATGGACGATGGTCTAGAGTAGACTTACAGTTGTTCTACTATAGACTTGTTGTGCTACTAGCAATGGAAGAACTTTTATTGTGAATGTGGAGGCATTGGCTCCTGGAGGTTCTGAGGAGAGGGAGAGGGAAAAATAGGTGTAATTTGTGGGCATTTTCAGGACTTGGGAATTATACTGAATGACATTGCAATGACAGATATAAGCCATTTTATATTTGTAATAACTTGCAAAAATGTGTGGGAGTGTGTAAACTACAATATAAACTATAATCATCACTTAGTAGCAATGCTCCAAGATGTGTTCATTAATTGTGGCAAATATAACACACTAATGAAGGATGTTGATGTGGGAAATTGTGGGAGGTTAGAGAGTGGGACATATGGGAATCTCCTATATTTTTTATGTAACAACTATGTAATCTAAGTTTCTTTAAAAATTTAAAATAATATATTTAAAAAAAAACAGCATGGTACTATCAGAAAGACAGATATAAATAAACTTTTATATTGATAATCTGAAAAATCTCTGATGACATGTTTGCAGATATATATTTTTATGAGCTGGTACTGAAAAGACAGCATAATTAAATAAAATGCATTTGCTTTTAACTATGTTAAAGTTGTGTCTTCAAATATATAATAAGGTGAAATGAGGTGGTTTGGCAGTGGATGGGGGTAATAGTGGTGCAGGTATGTGAGTGGGGTCAAAGGTGCTAGACTGTCACTTTTGGTGGGAATGCAGGATGGTACAACTACTATAGAGGACTGTTTGGCAGTTCCTAAAGAAGTTGAATATAGACTTGCCATGTGACCCTGCAATACCACTACTCAGTATATACCCATAAGAACTGAGAGCAATGACACGAACAGACATCTGCACACTGATATTCATAGCCACATTATTCACCATTGCCAAAAGTTGGAAACAACCCAGGTGTCCATCAACAGATGAATGGATAAACAAACTGTGGTCTATTCACATGATGGAATATTATGCAGCTTTAAGAAGAAATGAAGTCATAAAACACATGGCAACATGGATGAACCTGGAGGACATTATGTTGAGTGAAACAAGCCAGACACAAAAGGACAAATACTGTATGAATGCATTACTATGAACCAAATATATTGTGTAATGTATTGTTTGATTCAAAAAAAAATTTATATGTATCCATTACATTTAATTGAGAAATGTATATATTTATTCATCTGTGTTTACTTTTTAGTTTTTAATTGTTTACATATTCAATTATTAAATGTACAAAATAAAGTTTTAAAAAAGGTGCTAGACTGTGAGTGTGAGCAAGGTGGGAGTTTGGGTTGGAATATCAATGGAACAGAGGAGAGGGCTGGAGGAAGGAACAGGTGAATTTTGGGAACTTTTAGGTCTGTGGTTAAAACTACAATGGTGAGAATGTTTTTTTAGCAAATACAGCAGGGGTTATTGGTGCAGGGCATTGAGTTTGGGGGGATATGTGGGAAAGGGTGCACCTGGGACTTGCATCTATGGAATATGAAAGTATTCATCTTGTCATAGGGTATTGTCTCATTGGGTAGAGACTCACACAATAAACAAGAATATATTAAATTCCCATCCTGAGGAGTACTGCTAGGTTCTCAAATAGAGAGGCAAAAGTCTCTTGAAAACATAGGCTGTAACTAATAAAAGAATTCAGATCAATATGCCAAGCCCTCAATATTAATGTATGTAACTGTGAATGGTTTCTTCAAAAAGTGCAAAATTTTCTATTACAAAAATTGCAGGGAAGAATGAATGGAGCATGGGGCATTTTTAGGGCATTGGAATTGTTCTGCATGATCTTGCAATGACAGATACAGGCCATTATGCATTTTGTTAGAACTTATAAAAGTGTACAGAACAGAATGTGAACCATAATGTAAACCACTGAACATGGTTAGAGGCAAAGCTTCAATATTTGTTCATCAATTATAACAAGTGTACCATACTCATGTAAGATGTTAGTAATAGGGGAAAATGTGAGAGAGAAGGGGATGGAGTCTATGGGAATTCCCTGTAGTTTCTATGTGGGTTTTTTGTTACCTAAATCTTCTTTGAAAATAAAATGAAAAAAAAAAAAAGACACTGGGGAAACATACAGGAGAAATTGTCACTGTACGTAAAAGATAACAGCTCTTAAGGGAAAGAAAGACACAATGCAAAAAGTTATTGTTTTTTATATTTATTTATTTTTGTCTTCTATTTTCGGGAGGTTTTGTAGCACAGAAGGGTCACAACTATGGCAAGGGAGGATCACTGATGCAGGGTGTCAGTGGTCGGGATATGTGTGAGGAGATGTGAATTTTGGGCATGCCTCTATGGAATATGAAGTGTTCAAGTGGTCAAGGGGGGTTGTCTTTGAGGATGGAGACCCATGCAATAGCTGAAAGAATATTAAATTCTCATCTTGAGGTGACTACTACATTCTCTAATACAGTGGCAAGAATCCATAGAGTACATGGGCAGTGCCTAGGGAAGGAGGACAGACCAATCTGCCAGGCTTGTGATATTGATGCTTGTACTTATGAACCTCATTCTTGTGAAATTGTAACTTAGCCTAGTTTTATATATTGCCTAAGAGCTACTCCCTGAAAGCCTCTTTGTTGCTCTAATGTGTCTTTTCTCTAAGTCAAACTCAGCATATAAATTCACTATCTTCCCCCTGGCATGGAACATGACTTTTAGGGATAAGCCTCCCTGGCACTGAGGGATTATTACCAAGTGTCAACTAGCAATGCATTTGGGAAAAAAAACCTTGACCAAAAGGGGGAAATATTAAATACAAATGAGTTTCACCTATGAGATTTCAAAGTGAGTTGGGAGGTCATTCCAGAGGTTATGCTTTTGCATATCTTGGGAGGATAAAACTGTCAGTAAATACTGCCTCAAGAATAGAGGCTACAGAGAGCTCTAGAGACATCTGACACCATAGACAGGGCAGATGACCCCAGGTATTTGGAAGCTTGTCAGTGGGCCTTACCTTGGAATATAAGAAAACTTATCCCCAGTGTATCAGAGTTGGACTTCTTTATAATTTTCCTACATATGGCTTTTATGTCTCTTTTATTTGAACCTATAATTAGCACCATACTTATTAAATATGTGTCCCAGAGACTTAAATCTTCTGGCTGGTCATATGCTGCTTGAGCCCTGAATCACAGTAGAGTTGCAGCCAACATTTACTCTTCAGTTAATCAGACTCACCCAGGACAAATAACAAAAGGTTGGTGATGGACAACACCCACCCAAAAATCCCAGAGAATATCTAAAACTGCAAGCAAGCAGTTCCACCCAATTTCCCTATGAGATCTAAGGTCCCTATCAATTGGAAGTAGAGTGGGGATCACCATCCCCAAATCCTCAAAATTGAGGAATGAACAAACATAAGAAAGGCATACAAATATAGACCAAATAGACATTATTATTCTAGTAATGTAAGAAATTGTAACATTGATGTAAATGCAGTCATCACCAGAGGTTCTGAGGGAGGGAAGGGAAGAATAGGTGTAACAAGGGGCATTTTTGGGACATTGGAATTTTTCTGCATGACACAGCAGTGATGGATACAGGCCAATATACATTTTGTCAAAACCTATAAAATTGTGTGGTACAAAGTGTAAATCATAATGTAAACTATAGACCATGGTTATTAGCAATATTTCAATATATGTTCATCTATATTAATAAAGGGACCACACTAATGAAAGATGTTGTTTATGAGGAAAATTTTGGGAGGGAGAGTGGATGAGGTGTACAAGAATCCTCCTTATTTTTGATGAAATATTTATGTAATCTAAAGCTTCTTTTTAAAAAATAGAATAAAGTTGTGTCTTCACACTAAATAAAATCATATGGTCTGTAAGTTTCAGTTACATTCTCCTTTAGAAACTCAAATCCCATGGAACTGACTTTGCTGAGGCCATCTCCCAGTCTCTGATGTTACAATGAAATCCCATTTCTCTTTTCCCAAGTTACAGTGTGGCTCATTTTCAGGGTCCCATAACTCAGCTTCCAGACGAGGCTTCTATCTTTTATTGGGCAGGGCTAATTTCTTAGTCTGAGTTGGTGTCAACTGTTGTGTGGCTTCATCAGTCCACTTCCTCCTGAGGCTATTGATCCTTGTGCAATTGGGTGGGGCTTTGCAACATTACAATGTATGGAGTGCAGGTTCTTAAATAGGAGGTGGATTACAGAAGCCTGAATGGAGATTTTCACAGAAAGGTGTGCATTTCTCAGTCCGAAACCATGCTCTTTCCAAGTTAAGATGTCTTAAGGTGGGTCATTAAGTGTTTCCCCCTCTGCAATAGAGAATGAGTTGCTCTCAGTTTCTTCTGCCAGCTCTCCTGCTTGTGCAATTTCACAAGGTCTTACCTCAGTCTGTTCAGTTCCTATTTCTTCTCTTCCAACTTATAATGTGGGTGTTGATAGATTTATTCCCTTTCTTTTACTTCCTCCTTCATGGCCACCGCCATAATCTGCTGCAACTGCTGGTGCCACTGTGTTGCCATAGTGCTGAGGGTGGCTGCTCCCTCTTCAGCATGCCCTTATAGAAGATGCAGCAGCTGAATCCTTCCTTCATGCCACACTCTATGTACTCCAGGACAGCCTCCAGGATGAAAACACATAGTAGCAGGTCACACAGTGGAAACTTTGCTCCCTGGTAAGAAACCAGTCCATGGACACTCTACAGAGCCTCTCTTCTTCCTTCACCTAGATGGTGGGTTCAGGGTTACATGACTCAGCAACTCCTGGAAGGTATCCAAGGGGTAGACAAAACTTGGTGTTCATTATAATAAGGGGTGGTAAATTCTATTGTGCTGTCTTTGGAGACTGTAGTCTGACTTACTGGTATGTTTTTCCTGTGAGTGAAAATGTGATTTTGGTTTGCCACACAACAACTACGCCCTTTACCATGTGTAATTTGATAATACATGCACACCTGACCCATTGATGCTCTGAAGAAGACCTGTAGCTTGATGAATTTGAGGTCTGCTCAGATGAAGCTGAGGAAGAAGAATCTCCTAATATCCTTGGAATCTTACTGAGCTTGGAACTTGGACTTATTGATTTTGATGCTGTAGGCTGCTCAGAACCATCCTTTTGATTTGAAACCTCTGAACGGAGACAGTTGATGTACATGATCTCCCTGGGACCTGGGAGCTACAAGACCAGGACTCTGGTTTCAAGCATCCCTGGAGACATCTCCATTCCTATCATCTCCCAAATGTGTGTCACATTGCTTATTCCTCCTTCTTTGAGAATACTACTGTGGACAATGTCCTGTGCACAATTATAGTAGTGATAATATTGCCTTATAGCAAGGTTTTACTCTTTGAAAATGCTGTATTACTTACTGGGATTTTATGTTTATGATTGGAAATTCTTCCATTTTAATTTTCTTATTATTTTGGTATCTAATTTTTGAATGCCAATTGAATTTTCTCTATTGAAACATGGGAATGGCCTCATGTTCCTGAAAGTTTGTAATATTATGTGACTTTGAAAGAAGTTTTCTATGTAGGTAATTTTCTAATTAAATTTCAAGTAAGAACACTCAAACAGGATACATGGTAACCTCTTTTTAATCTAATTTTTAAGGAAAGCTAATGTAGAATGAATCATATTTATAGAAATAATTTGTATATTTTGTTAAGGCTCTTAAAGGTCTTCTTTGTACCTCTCATAACAAAGCAACAAAAGAAAGTTAAAATTGCCCTTCTCAGTACAGAAGCCACACTTAACATGTCCTTATTAGATTATCTCCTTCAGGGTGAAGGTAGAAAATAGATGTCCATGTCTGAAAGCTTTGATTCCCCAAACTTTAGATGACCATGACACAAAAACCTCAACTAAGGCTTGTGAAACCAAGGTGATGTTAGCCTAAGGACATCCATAGGTTTCTGAAAAACAGAGTACAGGATGAAGAATGAGAAAAAAGAAACATAAGTTTTGTAGTGTCAGGGCATGGGGAAATATGAAAATTCAACAAGAGGCACAGAATAGAAAGAAGAAACCTCCAAGGAGTGTTTTAGAGACCAGGCAGAGGACCAATAGGGAACAGGAAGCAATGATGAGCCACTGGAGGGCAGCATAGGGGAGCATTGGAGGAGTGGGGAAAGGGAAACTGGTTGGGGAAAAGGTATACAAATAAGAATTATAACAGAAGATCAATTTAGGGAAAGCAGGAATTAAAATTGTGACCCTAAATTGAGGCTACACTGTTATAAGCTGTTAGATTCTTTGCAAGAGGTGGGTAGAAGTTAGAGAAGTGGGAAGTGGCTTTAGCTCAATTAGTTGGGCCCTCATTTACCATATGGGAGGCCCTGGGTTCAATTCCTGGGGCCTCCTGATGAAGGCAAGCTGACCTGCATGGTGCCATGAGCTGATGCCCCATGCAGCATGGTGAGCTGACGGCCTGTGCAGCATGGTGAGCTGGTGCAGCAAGATGATGCAACAAAAAGAGACAAGCAGAAGCACAAGAAGCAAGGGATGGATAAATAAATAATAAATAAATAATAAATAAATAAATAGTTAAAGAAGTGCCTGAGCTCAGGATGGGTCAGTAGATCCTAAAAGGATAGAGACCACTGGAATGAACATGGAATACTGTGCTCCATCTTACCACCCACTTCCATAATGTCCTAGTCAATTTTATTTTTTAATTCCTCCAAAAATGCTTTCAATCTCATTAGGAAATTTAATGAAAATGAAGTATGAATCTCTTAAACCCTCTTTCCCAGGCCCAGACTCCTCTACCCCAGTTGCCTACTCAGTTTTTCCTTTCTTTCCATTTATATAAAATAGTTAGAATACAGACCTGATAATTGGGTGATTTGCCTATGCCTATTCTTGAAAGCCCCTCAAACTCAAAGTAGAATTTTTGTGTTTGCTCAATCATTTACCCTTCATTTATCCATCCATATGTTAATTGTCTATTAAATGATGGGAAATACTTCTTCAGTGAAAGACTCAGTGAGCTTCATCTCTTAACTCCACGCCCTTTATTTTCTTTCCTTTGGCCCATGGGGAAATAAGTCCAAGAACAATCAGGGTTAATCTAACCCAGGAGAAATCAGACCCCTCCCAACCACAGCTCTCATTAATCAGAGGCAATTTTCCTTCCATCTTTACCTAAAGGCTTAAAAACCTCTTCCCTCCAGATTGCTGTTTCAATTTGTCTCAGTGGATGTGACTCAAGATCAGCCTCAGAAAGATTTTCATCTCTCTTCTTAGTTGTAAGGTATATCCCAATCTATCCCAATTTGGGAACTCTGATTTAGTCCTGAACATCCATCAATTGGGAGCCAAATTTGCTCTCTCACAGGCAGAACTTAGATTGCCAAATTCATGGGAGAGCAGATAAGATTTGAATGAGTGTCCAGGCTTCCAGTATCTCTTGTGTGCATCATCATTGTCATAACTCAGTTCTATGTGCCCAATTTGACACTAAACATGGCAGCATTTGTTGAAATAGGGGCTTGGTGGTGGGGAGAAAGATTTTATAATAAACAGGAATTGAAACTTTTCCTTGCCCTCAAAGAAGTGGTCATCCATTGAGATAAAGTGACTGGGGAGAAGGGACTGATAACTGTGATGGACTGTGCTTTCACCTAAACCTCTCATTTGACACTGGTTGAAACCTGTTTCTCCAGCCCTCGTCACAAAATGTTCACTCAGAACCACTCTTGGTTCCCTTTTCCTCGGAGTCTTCATACAGCCTTCATACAGCCTTCCTGAGTAGAAGGCTTTCTCTGCCTTCCCCGCTCTTGGCTCAAACTGCTTCAAAGACACATGGTGTTTAAAAGAATTGAGCTTCTACACTTTTGGCCCAGCCCCACCCCTTTCTGGTCATGTGATCAGAATTTTAAGCTGATCTTTGTATGCTTTATTTCCCTTATCTGTAAAATAAAGAGTACTGTATCAATTGCATAGTGCTGCAGGTGAAAAACAAAACAAGACATTGTACTCTGTTTGAGTCAAACATCCATATTTATACTGGAGGCCAGCTGCTGACATGACAGTAGATTGCAGATAAAAGAGTAAGTCCAGTTGGGTGCAGCTAAGCCTGGACCAGACCAGAAGAACCTCAAATTGCCAATCTGAAAAGCCAAGAGTGCAGTGAATGTTGTTTTAAACTTCTATGTTAGGGGATCATTTGCTATAAAGCCAAAAGATAACTAAAACAATTTTTTACTTGGCTCTGTTTCTCTCCAAATTTTGAGAGAACTTCTCCTAGTCATTTCATTTTCAAGAGCATCTGGCATAGCATCTGATATGTAGACCTTATACAGAACATCTTTCTTCACTGAATGGATGAATTAAAGATAGGTATTTATAGGTGTGAATCTGTGCATAAAATTATATGTGCAATAAGAACTTTGCATGATATTTCTTTAAGTAAAAGAAACTCCATGTCAGAGTTACCATTTCTATCACATGGTAGAAAACATTATTTCTTCTTAGAGTACCCCCCACTGCCTATTGTTCTGCAGTTTCTCCAGGTTATACTGAAGTACCCAGGCACTGGAGAAGAGGTTTAACACACCCCTTTTCCTGAAGCATTGGCTCTGCTGCTTCCATGTCCTATTGGAACACAGGCAGCTTGTCAATTTTAGGAACATCAATAGCAGATTTCTCTCCCTAGGTCCACAATTTCCCTTGGAATTATTGCAACCTAATCCAGTACACTAACAATAAGTAAGGCCCTGTCCTTTACCAAAGTATCTCCTTTCCACTCCAACTCACCTTCCCCTCCATCTCCAGTTCACTCAGTGTGACCACCTCAATGAGATGATTATGAAACAAACCTGGAAAGCCACAAATTTTTGGCAGCTTCTGCTTTGTAGAGCCCAATAACTCCTTGAATAAGGTAGGGAAAGAAGAAAAATAGGGGAAACATTTACATTCAGTTTAAGTTTTCATAAATTATCTTGCCATACATTTTCAAAAGGCAATTGTATTAGTCAGCCAAAGGGGTGCTAATGTGAAATACCAAAAATGGGTTGGTCTTTATAAAGGGTATTTATTTGGGGTATAAGTCCACAGATACCAGGCCATAAAGCATTAAGTTTCTTTTCTCACCACAGTTCATTGCCATGTGTTAGAGCAAGACAGCTGCCGGCATTTGCCAGCGTTCAGGCTTCTGGGGTTCCTCTCTTCCCGGGGCTGCGTTTCTCTCCGGGCTTAGCTCCTGTTTCCTCCACGAGGTCAGCTGCAGACGATCAGGCGAACGGCTTGCTTCTCTTCCCCTGGGGCCTTCTTTCCAACATCAAAACTGCTTCGCAAAAGACTACCTCAACTGTCCTTTGCCTTGCCTTTAATATTCAATTTCCCACCCACCAAGGGGTGGGGCTCAATGCCCTAATCCTAACCTAATCATGCCCAGATTAACAGATCAGTTTACAAGCATGATCCAATTATATTTTTGGAATTCATAATTACATCAAATTCCCCAACGGTTACAGCAATGCAGAAAAATCTTCAATTGTTTCTCCTAAATGTTGCAAGATGAAAAAATAGACGTCTCAATTTTGACAAAATCTATGGGGAAGGATGCAAAGAGCAGATGGGAAGAAGAATAACTCCCAATCCATTGCTAGGGATGCCTCCACTCTCACACTTCCTCTTGAAACTCACTGAAAATACTACATTGGAGCAGGACAAGATGGTGTCAACTTAGATGGGCACTCCCCAGCTCTCTTGCAAAATCTTACCCAAGTGAGCTGTTTTGGGAACCCAAAGAGAAAGAGGTTTCAAGGCATGGATCTGGAGGGACCTGGACAAAGACAAAGAGATAAAGAGCCCAAGGGAAAACTGTGTTTCTTGCCCCTGTGGCTGGAAACAGCAAGTGGCAAAACCCACCTCCAAGGCAAAATGCCTCTGAAAAGTCCCTAACTCCCACCAACCACCAACTTGAAGTGAGCATTCTCTGGGAGGAAGAAGGTTCTGGCAAAGTGTGGAAAGAGGTTCTCTTTCTATGGGTTTGGTTACCTAGGCAACCCTTTGAACTTTGGAGAGCATACCAGCTGACACTGAGGTGGACCTGGGAAGAAGAAAGAGGGGAATCTGGTCAGGCAGCCTGTCAGACACAGTCACCTTGAGAGAGAGCAACTTGGGCAGGGAGAGGGCAGAGACAGGCAACTGAATAGTCCTGCACTGAAAACTCAAAATTCAACTCCCCTATGGAAACAGGCTGTAGGAAGTCTCAATAAGTTATCAAGGGCCTATTTATGGTCCCCTGGGAGGAGGAAGTGTCTGGAAGAGGTTTAAGTGGTTTCTTTCAGTGAGTTTGGTCACCAGGGTCCCCTTAGAATCTTGGAGAGGACCTCAACCTGACCAGGAGAGAGGATTGGGGATCTGCTCACACAGGCCATCATGCCAAGCTTCCCTGGGAGAGAAAGCAACTAGAATAGAGAGGGGGTGGGGCAAACAGGTGCCCAATCAACAAGACTCTGGCCAACTGCAAAGATTCTATCCTGTCTGGGGGAAAATGGGTGAACTGCTTTCTGAAAGGCTAACTGACCCAAAGGGAAAGTTTAGCTCAGTGGAGGAGTTCCCACCTTGAATATACACAGCCCCTGGTTAAATTCCTGGCTCTTCATAGATAAGTGAACAACTGGGTTATCAGACATCCACTTGATGCTTTAAGACAGGGAACATATATACATTTCTTTTGTATTTGCTTTTCTGGATGTCTTATTTTTCTTAAACAGTGTTCCTTTTTAAAATTTAACTTAGTTTACTTGATAAAACCCAGTTCAAAACCTGCAGGGGGCAGGCTGCAGAATAACTGATTGATGAACAATGTCAGCCTGAGAAGCTCCTTAGGGGACTAGGAGGAAAGACTGTTTTCCCATTGATTTTGTTTGTTTGCTTGTTTTTTGTTATTTTTATGTTCTTTTTTATCCTCTGTGCCCCCTTTTAAATTAGTTGTTTTTGTCTTCTTTCTTCTTTGTTGTGTTTCTCCTTCCTGTTTCCCCTTTTTCTTTACCAATTTTCTCAACCTATACTATTTCTTTTCTTTCCTTCATTCTTCTATCTTCTGCTCTCTGTTTTTGTTTTTACATTCTGCTCTTTTTGTTTGGTCTTCAACTTTTCTTGTTTTTATTTCTTTCTCCCTTTTTCTCTGTTTTCTTTCTTTCTTTTTTTTTTTTCTTTTCTTTTCTCTTTCTTCTCATTCTGGCCTTTAAATACATTCTATATATTTTTCTCTATTCAGTTTCTCATTTCATTGTTTATACTCCATATTTTTATTCTTATTCCTTTGTACTTCTTAGTTGAATTAATTACTCATTTTCCTAGGTCTTATTCAGTTCACCTCCCTACTTTTAGTATTATTGTTACTGTTATCCTTTTTCTTTTCTTAGCACTTTTCTTTACACTGGCCCTAAATTTTTTCAATGGTGCATAGACAACAAGGAAATAGAAAAGAGGCTTGAAGTGTCAAAGTGAAAACTTACCACACACACAAAAACAACAAAATAAAACCCTAAATTAGAAAGAGAAGCTAATCAACTGAACACACTCATCAAGTAAAACATGTCTAGACACCAAAAAAAAATTACAACCCATAGTTAGAAACAGGAAGGCATGGCTAAGTCCAATGAACCAACTAAAAATCAGAAGGTGATGTAGAACATGGAGCACCTAATCAGAGATGTTCAAACAAATATCATGAATAAACTTAATGAAGTGAAGGAAGAGAATACGTATATTAAGAAGACACTGGCAGGACACACTGAAGAAATACATAAAGAGATAACAGATATGGTAGTGATGAATGGTACAATCCAAGAAATAAAAAATACACTGGAAGCACATAGCAACAGATTTGAGCATGCAAAGAAAATAATCAGTGATGTGGAAGACTGAAAGAAAAAAAATGTTTGACTAAATACAACACCCTTTCCTGATAAAAAACACTACGAAGATAGGAATAGATGGAAACTTCCTGAACATGATAAAGGGTATATATGAAAAACCCAGAGCTAATATCATATTCAATGGAGAAATCCTAAAAAATTTCCCTCTAATATCAGAAATAAGACAAGGATGTCCAATTTCACCACTCCTATTTAACATTGTGTTAGAAGTATTTGCTCAAGCACTGAGGCAAAAAAAAAAAAAAGTTATAAAAGGCATCTAAATTGGAAAGGAAGAAATGAAAATTTCAGTATTTGTAGATTTGTGATCCTATACATAAAAAGCTCTGAGAAATCTACAACAAAGCTTCTAGAGCTTATAAACAAGTTCAGTAAAGTTGCACGTTATTAGATCAATGTGCAAAAATCAGTAGCATTTCTGTACACCTACAATGAGCAATATTAGGAGGAAATCAAGAAAAAATTCCCATTTACAATAGCAATTAAAAGAATCAAACACCTAGGAATAATTTTAACTAAAGATGTAAATTACATGCACAGAAAACCACACAGCACAGTTAAAAGAAATCAAATAAGACTTAAATAAATGGAAGAATATTTCCTGTTCATGGATAGGAAGACTAAACATCATTAAAATGTCTATCCTACACAAACTGATCTACAGATTTAATGCAGTCCCAGTAAAAATCACCACAGCATTTTTTACTGAATTGGAAAAACTATGAAATTTATCTGGAAGGGCAAGAAGCCCTGAATAGCCAAAGAGATATTGAAAAAGGAAAATGAAATTGGAGGAATCACACTACCTGACTTTAAGTTATACTACAAGGCTATGGTGGTCAAAAGGGTATGGGGTTCCGTGTAATATTTTAGGTAATCTAAGCACCTCTTAAAATATATGTATATATATATATATATAAATAACATTTTTGTAAGCAAATACACATATATGCATATATATTTATATATCATTTTACAAATGTTTGTCTGTATTGTGAGAATTTTGATTTTACCCATAATAAAAAAAAAAAAAAAAAAAGGGTATGGTATTTGTACAAGCATAGACATACTGACCAATGGAACAGAATTGAGAGTTCTGATATAAATCCTCACATATGCAGTCAACTGATATTAAACAAGGCCATAAACCCAATTCAACTGGGAAAGAAAGGCCTCTGCAACAAATGGTGCTTGGAGAACTGGATATCCATATCCAAAAGAATGAGAGAGGAACACCACCTCACACATTATACAAAAATTAATTCAAGATGGACAAAGATTTAAATATAAGTTTAAAGACCATAAAGAACTTGGAAAATTATGTAGGGAAACATATCCAGGATGTTCTAATAGGAAATGGTTTCATGAACTTCGCACCCAAAACACAAGCAGTGAAAGAAAAAATAGATAAAGGGACCTCCTCAAAATTAGGAAATTTTGCACCTCAAAGGAGTTGGTCAAGAAAGTGAAAAGGTGGTCTACTCAATAGGAGGAAATATTTGGTAACCATATATCTGATAGGGACCTAATATTCTGCATATGTAAAGAAATCCTATACCTCAAAAATAAATAGACAAACAACCCATTTAATAAATGGGCAAATGATTTAAGTATATATTTCTTAATATACTTCTCCAAAGAAATAATACATATGGCTAAAAAGCATATTAAAAGATGCTTAACACACCTAGCTATTAGGGAAATGCAAATCAAAACTACAATGAAATATTATCTTACACCCATTAGACTGGCAGCTATTAAAACAGAAAACTGCAAGTGTTGGAGAGAATGTGGAGGAATGGGAACCCTCACCCACTGCTCATGGAATGTAGAATGGTGCAGCCATTATGGAGGGCAGTATGGCCGTTCCTCAGAAAACTAACTATAGAACTTCCATATGAGCCATCAATTCAACTACTGGGTATATACCCAGAAGAATTGAAAGTAAGGACATGAACAGCTATAGGCACACCAATGTTCATAGCAGCATTATTCACTCTTACCAAAAGTTGGAATCAACCCAAATGCCCATCAACAGATGAATGGATGAACAAATTACTTACAAATAATGCAATTTTAATCAGCTCTAAGAAGGAATATTGTATTAACACATGGGATAACATGGATGAATCTTGAGGACTTTATGTTGAGTGAATGAAGCTAGGCACTGAAGGACAAATATTACATGACCTCACTGATATGAATTAAACAAATTGAGCAGACTCACAGGCTAGAGTGTGGAAGATAGTTTTATAGGAAATAGAAAGGGAGAAGAAAGTTGTGAGCCAATGCCCATAAGGGCAAAATGTATGATAAGTTGGGTGTGTAGTTGTGCAGTGGAGGGGCATGGCAGTGGTGAAGTGATACTATCGGGTTAAACAGCACAGCTATGGTAGGACGGTAGGGTTTGGAGTTTTGGTTGGATTGCCCATGGAAATGTTGGGAAGGTTGGGGTAGGGAGCAGGTGAACACTGGGGATTGGTGGGTACATGGTTGTTACTACATTGTTAGGAATGGTCTTTTGGAATAGGGCAATGTAGGGTTACTTGTTTAGGACATTGGATGAGTGTGGTAGGACACAGAGCACTTGGGACAGGCTTCTTGGGATTGTGTGAGTGTTCATTTTGACATAGTGTGTTACATCAATTTGTGGAGACGCATATAATGAGAGGGAAGGTGTTAGACTCCCATACTGGGGAGCCCCACTATGTTCTCAAATATGAGCTGGGAGTCTCTTGAGAGCATAGGCAGTGCCCAAAATGGAAGGACTACTGTGTCAAGTTCTTGGTGTTGTTGAAAGTAATTATGAATCTGGTCCTGCAAGGAGTGAAGCCTGGTGGTTGCCATGAGTCCTAAGAGGAGCGAGAAGGAGGAATGCACTAGATGGAACAGGCAGAATTTTGAGGGTGGTGGCAGTGCTCTACAGGACCTTACACTGATGGGTACAGGCCATGTTAAGTTTCATCAAAATTTATAAAAGTGTATGGTCCAAAATGTAAGGCATAATGTAAACCACTGACTATCGTTGGTAGCTATGTTTCATTATTTGTTCATCAGATGTAACAAATATACCACCACATATAAAATGTTATTAATAGTGGAAGGGGGAATAGGGGGAGGATGTTGAGTATATGATGTACATGACTTTGTTGTGACCTGAAATTTCTTTGACTCAAAATGAAAAAAAGTGAGACACTGGGAGAATAAATGGAAGAAAATGTCACTGCACATACAGGACAACTGAACTTATAATGCTGAAAGGCAAAATGTAAAAAAAAAAATTTACATCATTTTTTATTGTGCCAAGTTTTTTTTCTTTGATTTTATTTCTTATTTTTAGAAACTATCATTTTTTTCATTTTCTTATTAATTGTATTTGCCTATTTTATTGGCTTCTTTTTTGAAGATATTTTGCATCACAGAAGGGTTACAACTGTGGCAGGGGAGGACCATTTGTGTGGGGAGTGAGTGATGGGGGATACATGGTGGAGGTTCAGCTGGGCATACATATAAATTATACAAATGTGTTCCAATGTTCATGGGGCCTTGTCATGATGGGTGGAAATTCACACAATAGCCAAAAGAATATTCAGTTCCCATCATGGGGAGTTCTGCCACATTCTCTAATGGCACAGCAAGAATCCCCAAGTACAGAGGGAATGGCCAGTGAAGGAGGATGGTCCATTGACAAGCCCTTGATATTGATGACTGTGCTTATGAACCTTTACTTTTGAAATTGAAACTTAGCCTAGTATTATAGGGTGCCTAGATTTACCTCCTGAGAACCTCCTTGTTGCTCATATGTGGTCTCTCTTTAAGACAAACTTAGAATATAAATTTAATAACTTTCCCCAATTGTGGGATGTGGCTCCCAGGGATGAGCCTCTCTGGCACTGAGGGAATACTACCAAGCACCAACTAGCAATGCAACTGGAAAAAGATGACCAAAAGGGGGAAAAGGTAAAGACAAATGAGTTTATATGGCTAAGAGGCTTCAAAGTGTGTCAGGAGATCACTCCAGAGGTTATGCATATGGATGTCACAGCAGGATCTCATTGAATGCCAAATTAGACACTACACCAAATAGTGGGGCTCCTGAGGGCTCTGGAGACACCCAGGCACTATGGCCAGGGCAGACTGTTCTGGAGTTTGGTGCCTTACCAGAGAGTCTTACTTTGGAGTTTCTGCTCCCCAGGGTGACAGATATGGACTCAGTTGTGGTTTTCCTACATATGGCTCTTCTGTCCCTTCTATTTGAACCTATAGTTGGTGTTGGTGTTGGTAATGCATTTCCAAGAGATTTGAATCTTTGGGCTGCCCATGTGCCAGCTGGGCCCTGAGCCTCAATGGTGTTGTAACTCTCCAGTTCATTGGACTCACCCAGGACAACTAGCAATGTGGTGATGATGGACAACCACCCAAGGAACCAAGAAAATCTACAACTGCAAGCTAGTCTTATCCATTGGCTATATGGAACTGAGGCCCCCTCTCAATTAGAGGTGGTCTGGGCATCAATATCCCAGAATCTTCAGGATTGCAGAATGAACTATGGAGTACAGTGGACTTACTGTTATTCTACTATAGATTTATTGTGATTCTAGCAATGGAAAAAATTCATATGGAAGGAGTGTCCACTGGAGGTTCTGAGGGGAGGGAGAGGGAAACAGGTGTAAAACAGGAGCATTTTTGGGACTTGGGAATCATCCTGAATGAAATTGCAATGACAGATACAGGCCATTATATATCTTGCCATAACCTACAGAATTTTGTGGGAGAGAGTGTAATCTACAGTGTAAACGATAATCCATGCAATGAATGTACCACACTAATGAAGGATGTTGTTAATGTGGTTAAATGAGGGTGGTGTGGGGAGTGGGGCACACAGGAATCCCCTATATTTTTTATGAAACATTTATGTAATATAAATATCGTTTAAAAATTAAAAAAATATATATTAAAAAAAAGAATATACTACATAATCCTTGACACCTCCACAATGAGCATTGTTCATGTTTACACAAGCAGGAATTGCTTTATGTCCTATTGTCTCATCTAATACTATATTCAAAACTGAAAAGCAACAAGGAGGCAGATAAAAAACCATAAAATGAGACAAATGAAATCAAATTTTTTATATATCTATGACTTGCTAGAGTATTTTTAAAGATTTTACTTATACTGGTGTCATAGTAAAGAGAGGAGTTTTAGTGAGGGAGAAACTTGGGATGCTGCTAAAATACCATGTGTCCCCTCTGATATATTATATGTGTGCTATTTTCCTTGTTTTTCATCTGCCTGCTCCACAAAATAATGTTCTGTAAGACAAAAATCTTGCCCATTCTGTTTGTCAGTATATGTCTGGTATGTATAATGTGCCTGGTACATACCAATAACCCAAAAATATTTGTTGAATGAATTAATTAATATTTTGTGAATTATTAACTTTGTACAGCTTTTTTATTTATGTCATTTATGAAAACAGGAATAAATAAATTGACACTGTTCCAAACACAATTTAGATTTAATTAAAAATGAGAAAAGAGGAAGCAGGTGTAGCTCAGTGTTTCAGTGCCTGCTTCCCATGTATGAGGTCCTGGGTTCAATCCTCAGTACCTCCTAAAATTAAAAAAAGAGAGAGAGTGAAAGAGCTTGAACAATGAAGTGATAGAAAAAAATTAGATTGTGCATAAATCAAATGTGTTATCCTCATCTTTACTTTGGATAAAGACAGCTATATTTCTGCTTCTGAGAACCTTCAGTCTGGCTATGTGTTTAAATGCACAATCATTCAAAAATAATTCTGCTCTAGCTCAAGCATTGAATTATAGTTGTTTTCAAAGGGAGTATATACAGAATATCTGCAAACTGTACAATATGTACATTTTTGTTCTTATTTTGGAAAAGAAGAGAACCAGAGTGGCAATTTTAGCATTATGAAAAATTGGCAGATCTGTAAATTGTTAAAGAGAGGACATACATTGTTACATTCTACTGTTATTGACTAAATGTCCATGTTCAACATCCTGACATTGTACATCTCCAGTTTTCCTGACAGGCTTCTTAATGTCAGAGCACCCTAGAACTCAGTGCTTACTCTTCTTCTTTCTAATGACACATCTCTCTCACTTGCCTCATTAAATGCATGGTTGTCGGTAGTTGATTACATCCTAGTTTACACCTCCAGCTATACTAGCTCCTCTGAGATTCAGATCCATGTATTTCATTATCTGCATAACACTTTGTGTCTCAAATTTTTCCTCTGTAAAATATGAATTATAATAATATATTCCTCACATTGTTGTCATGCAGAGGAAATATGTAAGGAAGGAAAACACGTAGAAGAGTGCCTGGCACCAGAATGAGTATGTACCCAATGAGTGTTAACTCTTAGCATTATTGCTTGACATCTCCACCTGTATATCTAATAGCAATACAATGTTATCATACAACAATTCTTGGTTCCAATCTCCATTCCACTCTTATCAATGAATTTTTCAAGACTTGACAATGGACAGAGTTTGGCAGATTCCTACCTAATAAATTTTTCCAACATTCCTATGGGTGACCATTGAGCGAGGTTTCAGCCAAGTTACCTAGCAAAGATTATTACCATGCAGGCTGCTTATTCTGATACACTCAAACTAGAATATCTAATAAGCATACTCACTGTATATATTCTGTCCAATTTATAATAATATTATTTCCTCCATTGTCTAGCCCACCAGTATCTTGCTTTTTCCTTTTTCAGTGTCCTCTGCTTTAACCTATTTGCTATAAATAGTTCTGTTTGAAGGTAACATAAAAAGTACATTTTTTGTGTGTGTATGTGGTACAGGGACCAGTGATTGAACCCAGGGGCCTCATATGTGAGAAGCCAGCACTCAACCACTGAGAAAAATTGGCTCCTCTAAGTTGGTTTTTTCATTTGTTTACTTCTTGTTTTTTTTTAGGAGGCACTCAGGGACCAAACCTGGGAAATCCCATGTAAAAATCAGGTGCTCAATTGCTTAAGCCACATCCACATCCCATGATTTTTGTATTTTATATTTCTGCTGTTTTTACAATATCTTCTATGCTCTTTAATATTTTCTGTGGAGAAAATCCCATCATCTATGAATAATGACAGTTAAGTACTTGGTTTCTTCTGTCCTATTGTGCTATGTAGTATATGAAAAGACTATTAAATTCCTTAAGCATTAGGTAAATGCAAATCAAAACTAGAATGAAATACTCTTTCATGCCCAATAGAGTGGCTACTGTCTTAGTTTCCTAGTTTCTAAAACAAATATCATACAATGAGTTGGCATAATATAGTGGTTCAGAATTTCAGTGACTAGAAGGCTTGTTTCCTGTCAGGATCACTATCAACTTACTGGACAGGAATCTTGTGGTTACTTGGCTTTTATGTCACATGACAATACACAAGTCTTTCCAGTTCCCTTTTTTTCCAGATCTGGCTGTACCCAGTGGCCTCTCTTTCCAGCTGACTTTTACTCTGTTTATAATAACTCCAGTAATCTGGATCAAAATTCCATCTACTTCACTTGGGCCAAAACATAACTAAAGTAACTGCATCAAAAGGTCTTGTTTATAATGGGCCCACACCCACAGGAATAGGTCATACAAATCATTAGTATTTCTATACACTAATAATGAGCAATCTGAGGTGGAAGTCAGGAAAAATATTCCATTTACAATAGTTACTAATAGAATAAAATATTTTGGATGTAAATCACTTGTATTCAGAAAACTGCAACTGCAGTACATTGCTAAAAGAAATTTTAAAAGCAACTAAATAAATGGAAGAATGTTCCATGCTCATGAATTGAAAGACCAAATATTGTTAAGATGACAATTCTACCCAAACTGATATACAGAGTCAATGCAGCCCTCATAAAAATTCCACCAGCATTTCTTAAACAAATGGAAAACACAATTAGCAAAAGGGTAAGGGACTCTCAATCCTAGGAACATCTTAAAAAGGAAGAGCAAAGTTGGAAGACCCTCACTTCCAGACTTTAAACAATATTACATAGCTACAGTGGTAAAAACAGCATGATCCTGGCATAAAAATAGACTAGAACAATGGAACTGAATTGATGGATCAAAAACAGACCTTCACATCTATGGTCAAGTGATTTTTGACAAGGCTGTCAAACCCACCCAGGTGGAGCAGAAGAGTCTATTCAACAAATGGTGATGGGAGAATTGAATCTGCAGAGCCAAAAGAAAGAAAGAGGACCCTTATCTCACACTCTATACAGAAATTAACTCAAAATGGATCAAAGATCTAAATATAAAAACTAGAACCATAAAGCTCCTAGAAGAAAATATAGGGAAATTTCTTCAAGACCTTGTCATAGGTGATGGATTCTTATACCTTACATCAAAAGCAGGAGGAACCAAAGAAAACATGGATAAATGGGACATTCTCTTTAAAGGCTTTTGTAATTAAAAGCATTTCATCAAGAATGTGAAAAGGCAGCTGATTAAATGGGAGAAAATATTTGGAAATCACATATCCAATAAGGATTTGATTTCTATTCTATATAAAGAGATGATAATACTCAACAATAAAAGAGCAAGGACTCCAATTTATTTATTTATTTATTTTAAGATTTTATTTATTCATTTATCCCCCCCTTGCTGCTTGTGCTCCCTGGGTCAGCTAACCATGCCGGGCGGGCGGGCTTGCCTTCACCAGGAGGCCCCGGGAACCGAACCCAGGGCCTCCCATATGGTAAACGGGAGCCCTACTGATTGAGCTACAGCCGCTTCCCGTGGACTCCAATTTAAAAATGAGCAAAAGACTTAAACAGATGTTTCTCAAAAGAGGAAATACAAATGGCAAAAAAGCATATAAAAAATGTTTAATATCAAGAGCTTTAAGGAAATGCAAATCAAAATGACAATAAGATATCATCTCACATAAAATGGCAATTATTAAAAAAAAAAAGCAGAAAACAATAAGTGCCAGAGAGGATGTGGAGCAATAGGAACACTCCTTCACAGTTGGTTGGAATGTAAAATGGTGTAGCCGTTGTGAAAGACAGTTTGCAGTTGCTCAGTAAGCTAAATATAGAACTGTAATATAATGCAGCAATTCCTCTACTCAGAATATATCCAGAAGAACTGAAAACTGTGATGTGAAAGATATTTGCACTCTGATGTTCAAAGCAGTGTTATTAACAATTGCCAAAGGATGTAAGCAACACAAGTATCCATCAACCAACAAATGGGTAAACAGAACATGGTATACACATATGATGGAATACTATGCTGCTGGAAGAAGAAAGGAAATTGGGGCACATATGAAAACATGGATGGACCTTGAAGACATTATGTTGAGTGAAATAAGCTAGACACAAAAGGTCAAATATTGCATGGTCTCACTAATATGAACTAAATATGAATAATTAACACATGGAGTTAAATCCTAGATTATAAGTTATTTGGAGATAGGAAGAGAACTGAGAAGGGATACTTATGCTTAATATATAGAGAGGTTTTTAATTAACTTGACTATAAATTATGGAAGTGGATAGAGTTGATGGTGACATATCATAATATAGAGTAGAACTAATGCAGTAAGATTATGAATGGAATTGTGGTTGAAAAGGGTTGTCTAGGGATGTAAAATGTCAATTGAAAGAAATCTAGAGAATAGTCTAGGGACTGAATAATGTGAACCCAGAGTTGTATGAGAATTGTGATTATTAGTACAAATACAAGAATGTCCTATGAACTAGAACAAATGTACATCACTATTTGTAAGTTGGTAAGAATGTGGAGAAGCATGGGGAAAATACAATTAATGTATCCTATGGACTATAGTTAACAGCAATACTTGTGGTATATGCTTGTGGTATAGAAAAAATATACCAAATGCACACTATAGACCATAGTTAGTGGTAATAGTTTGATGATATTCTCTCATAATCTGTAACAAATGTTCCATAACAATGTAGTGTGTTGGTGGAGGAGTGGTGCATGGGAATTCCAAACATGTATGTGAATTTTTGTAAGTTCACTTCTCTAAAATGTATATATTTTTAAAAAGAGCTCTAAGACTTTGGTTATTAAGACATGGACAAAAAGGTGCCCTACACTAAGTGAAGTGGAAATGCCAGAACTGCCCTGGCATAATGCAGATGAAGAGGAACAAAGACTTAGGGAGATTGGAATATTAGAGTGAATTTATCATGTAAGACATGCTTACCTATCCAGAAGTGCCCCAAGAACACACCTTTCACCACAACAGTGAGGAATAAATTTGGGACCCCCAAGAGCTCTGTGATCACTCTTCTCTGTAGATAAGATATTACTGTGGGAACTGCTGACACTGTATTTGGATCCTTAAATAAATCCAGGATGATCAGATCCCTGGTTGGCAGGAACCTAGTGTGGCACTTAATTGCCCAACACAAGGGGGCATGGTGACTGTAATTCACAACAGAGTCAATGCAGTAATCAAAACAGTCTGACACATAGAGAACTATGGCATTGGCTAGTTGACCATGAGGTACCTAGAAGTGAAGTTAATAGGCAGTCTACTAAGTTCTTATGTAATCTGTATAAGTAGAAGTGTTCTAGGCCAAGAGAACAAGTCTAACTCGAATAAAAGAAAACAGAGAGTCATGTCCCATCAATCAGTTCCCAGACTTAGAGTTTAAGAGATTCAGAACCCACTGAATGAGAAGTAAACTGGGTCCCCAAGGGGAAAGACACAGCCCACTGCTAAAAATTTATACTATTAATATTCCTCCCAGCTTTCCACAAAGGAAACTATGTCCTTTTACCAGGGTGATTATGCTTTGGAGAAAAGGAAATGATCAGACATTTCAGCAATTCCTGGACAATGGCTCTGAACTGATGCTAATTTCAGGAGACTGTAATCATCATTGTGATCCACTAGTTAGAATAGGGGCTTAGGGAGGTCAGGTAATCAATACAGTTTTAGTCTCTCACAGTGGGTCCATTGGGTCTCCAATCCAATTCTGTGGTTACTTCCCAAGTTCCAGAATACATAATTGGAATAGACATACTCAACAAGTAGGAAAAATCCTCACTTTGGTTCCCTGACCTATTGAATAAGAACTATTATGGTAGGAAAGGCTAAGTGGAAGCTACTAGAACTGTCTAAATATAGAAAATAGTAAATCAAAAGTAATACCACATTCCTGAA
>JAKSZT010050948.1:3405029-3467307 GCA_026826555.1 Tolypeutes matacus
ATCATTGACAATGTTTAGTTGCTATATTTTGCTCTCTGTATAACAGTTATAACAATGCTAACATCCAAAAAAAGAGAGGGGTTAATTGGGGTGGGGAAGGGGGGTGGTTTGGTGTCTGGGTGTCTCTGGCACTCTGTGTGTGACTTTGTTGTGACCTAAAACTTCTTTGAAAATTAAATGAACAATTGGGAGAAAATGGGGACTGATACGGGGAAGGTGTCATGGACACAGGACATCTGACAACACAGTGATAAAAGAAAGGAAAGAAAAGAAAAGAGGAAGGAAAAAAAAGAATATATATATATATATATACACATTAAATATACATATATATACACATATATATATACAAATATATATACACATTATATATATATATATATATATATATATATATATATATATACACACATTAAAGGCATTTCCTTTGCTTTTTTGTCCATTTTTTTAAATGTCCCAATCTGCTAATTATAAATTGTTTTGTTTTGTTTTTTATTTGATTGTTTTTTTTTCTCTGAGTTTCCTTATGTTTGTCTCTTGCATGTAAGCTTATCATAGTTGTTTCTTTTTCCTAGTAAGTGTATTTGATTATTTTATGGACTACATGTTCATGGAGGATATGGGTCATAGAAGGGTTACAATGGGTACTGCAGGGGATTATTGGTGGGGGGTGTCTGGGAGGGGGGTTTCATGGGAATTAGTTCATCCGAATATATATGAATGATATACAATATTGTTCAAAAGTTCAAAAGATATGGGTATGGTCACAATGGGTGGACAATCACACAATAAATGAGGGAATCTTAATTCCTAGCCTGGAGAGCTCTGCCACAGTCTCCAAGGGAGCAGCAATAATCCCCTGAGTGCAGGGACAGTGTCTGTCAAAACAGGATGACGCACTGATTTGTTCTTTTTATTGATGACTACCCTTGTGAGTCTTTGCTCTTGTAACTGAGACTTAACCTGCAGTTGTGGGGTGCCTAAGTGTTGCCACCTGAGAGCTTCCTTGTTGCTCAAATGTGGCCTCTCTCTAAGCCAAACTCAGCACATGATTGTATTACCTTCCCCCCAATGTGGGACAGGACTCCCGGGGATGAGCCTCCCTGGCAACGAGGGATTAATACCAAGTGCCAACTGGCAACACAACTGGAAAAAGACCTTGAATAAAAGGGGGAAAAGGTAAAGACAAATGAGTTCAAGTGGCTAAGCGACTTCAAAGAGGGTCAGGAGGTCATCCCAGAGGTAACTCTTACGCACACTTCAGTAGGAGCTCATAGAACATCTAAGTGCCTATCACACCAGACAGAGGGGCTCTGGAGAGCTCTGGACACACCCAGGTCCTATATCAGGGGGGATAGCCCCAGAGACTGATGCCTTATCAAGGGGCTCTATTTTGGAATCTGTGCTCCTGAGAGTGACAGAATTGGACTCAAATAAGTCCTACCTGCACATGGTTCATCAGTTCCTTCTATTCAAACCTAAATGTGATGCTGAAGCTTTTAGGTATACTTCCAGAGACTGGAATCTCTGACTTACCTATGTGCCAGGTGTGCGTGGAATCTCGGTGGAGCTGCAACTCCTACCCTACAGCCCAATGGACTCATCCAAGTCACATGGCGAGGAGACAATGATGGGCAACGGCCATCCCATGGAATGGAGAGGGACTGCATCTGTAGGCAGGATCATCCCACCCCCCATATCCATGGGATATAAGCCCTCTCTCACTTGGAGGTGGAGTGGACATCACAATCCCAGTCCCCTCAGGATTGGGGGAAGAACTATGGACTAGAGGGGACTTGATGATATTCTGTTATACACATATGGTGATTCTAGCAATGGAAGAAATGATAGCAATGAGGTGGAGCCAGTGGCCTCTTGACACTTTTGGGACAGGGAGGGGATGAGCAGTTGAAATACAGGGGCTTTATCAGGACTTGGAGGCTGTCCTGAGTACCGTTGTGGCAATGGATGTAGGCCATTTTAAATCAGCACACACCACTCAGAACTCTGTGGGAGAGAGTGTGGTCTACGATGTGAACTGTGGTCTGTGGTTGGTGGCAAAGCCCCAGGATGTGTAAGTCCATTGAGGGTGGTGGGCCACACTTGTGGGAGATGTTTGTGTGGGATGTGGTGGGAGGTGTGGGAGGTGGGCAACATGGGAATCCCAGTGGGTTCTGTGTAATATTTTGGGTAATCTAAGCACCTCTTAAAATATATATATATATAACATTTTTGTAAGCAATTGCACATATATGCATATATATTTATATATCATTTTACAAATATTGATATGTATTGGGAAAATTTTTATTTTTACCCACAATAAAAAAATAAATAAATAAAAAACCTTCAGGGTATTGACACAAGGATAGCCATACTGACCAATGGAACCAAATTGAGAGTTCTGATATAGATCCTCAAATATGCAGCCATCTTATATTCAACAAGGCCACCAACTCACTCAGTTAGGAGAGAATGGCTTCTTTAACAAGTGGTGCTTGGTGAATTGGATATCCATTTCCAAAAGAATGAGAGAGGAACACCATCTCACACCTTATACAAAAATCAACTCAAGATGGATCAAAGAGCTAAATATAAGAGCTAAAACGTAAAGACCTTGAAAGATAATGTAGGGAAGCATCTACAGGTCCTTTTAATAGGAAATGGTTTCATGAATTTCACACGCGAAACACGAGTAGCAAAAGGAAAAATAGATAGATGGGATCTCCTCAAAATTCAAAACTACTGCACCTCAAAGGACATTATCAAGAAAATTAAATGTCAGCCTACCCAATGGCAGAAAATATTTGGCAACCACATATCTGATAGGAACTTAATATCCTGCATGTGTAAAGAAATCCTACACCTCAAAAATAAAAACACAAACAACCCATTTATAAAATGGACATGTGACCTGAGAAGACACTTCTCCAAGGAAGAAGTACAAATAGATAAAAAGCAAATGAAAAAATGCTCGATATCACTAGCTATTAGGGAAATGCAAATCAAAACTACAATGAGATACCATCTTACACCCATCAGAGTGGCAGCTATTAAGAAACCAGCAGAATACAAGTATTGGAGAAGATGTGGAGGAATAGGAATCCTCATCCACTGCTGGTGGGATTGTGGAATGATCCAGCCACTGTGGAGGACAGTTTGGCTGTTCCTCAGAAAACTAACAATAGATATTCCATATGATCCAGTGATTCAACTGCTGGTTATATACCCAAAAAAATTGAAAGCAAAGACATGAACAGATATATGCACACCAATGCTCATAGAGGCATTGTTCTCTATTGCCAAAAGTTGGAATCATCCCCCGTGTCTATCAACAGATGAGTGGATAAACAAAATGTGCTGCATGCATACAATGGGATATTACTCAGCTGTAAGAAGGAATAAAGTGCTAACACACGGAATAACATGGATGAATCTTGAAGACCTTATGTTGAGTGAAGCAAGCCAGGCACTGAAGGATGAACATTACATGACCTCACTGATATTAATTGAGGAAAGTGAGCACTATCTGAGAACCATTGTCTGAAAAATAGGTTAACAAGAGAGAGAAAGAGAAGAGAAGGTTGTAATCCATCACCCATATGGACATAATCTATGGTAACGTGATAGAGTATTTTTGCAAATTGAAGGATAAGACAGGTGGGTAGTGATATTCCTGGGCTTGGGTGATGCAGGGTCGAAAGGTGGGTATATTCAGAAGAGCAGGTTGGAATACCCAGGACACTGTGGAGAGAGATGGGAGAGGGACCAGGTGAACACGGGATTTGTGGGTATGAGTTTGAAAGTGCAGGAGTGGGGATGCTCATATGGTAATATGAGAAGATAATGTCACGGGTTTAGGGAGTTTGTTGGGGTCCTTCAGTATAGGGTGCATCTGGAGTAGGACTCTGGGGAGTTTGTGAGTGCTCATCCTGTCGTAATGTGCTGTGTCGGTGGGTGGAGACCCACACAATTATTGGGAAGGAGATGGAACTCCATCTTTGGGAGGACAGATTCACGCAGCAGCAGAGAGTTGTGCATCTACTATGAGCAAGAGTGGATCCTAATAAGGGAGGACAATCTGCATGTCAAGATCTCTTGTTGCATGTAACTATGAATTTTGTACTCCAATAAGTCAAGGCAGGGATGTGTCATGTGCCCCAGGGGGATGGGGAGGGAGGAACAGAATAGTTCAAGCAGGGGGTATTTATTGGTCAGGGGAAATGTTTTTCATTACCTTACAGTGATGAGCCCCATACATAGTAAATATCATCAAAAATTATTAAATTGTAACCTATACTGTTAACCATTCATAAAGTTTTTTAGCTATGTTTCACTATCTGTATAACAGTTATAACAATGCTTCCAACCACATTCAAAAAGGCTTTAATATAGGATGAGGAAAGGGGGAGGAGGTTGGGTATAAAAGAGCCTCTAATATTCTGTGTGCAATGTTGCTGTGACCTAAAACATTTTTGAAAATTAAATGAAAATTTGGGAGAAACTGGGGAGTGAGGTGAGGAAGGTGCCACGGTACAGACTCAATAATACAGTGTTAAAAGGAAAAATGTTAAAAAAATTTTTTTTTTACTTTTTTGTTTTTTTCCCATTTTTCGAATATCCCAATCCTTTAATTTTATTTTATTTTTAGTATTTTTTTAAGTTTCCATGTATTTTATCTCTTACATTTAAACTTGTCATTATTATTTCATTTTCCTATTAATTGTATTTGGCTATTATATGGGCTTCATCTTTAAAGAAGGTTTGGATCACAGAAGGGTTACAATGAGGGTGGGAGATGATCATTGGTGGGGGGTGTCATGGATGGGGGTTTCATGGGAGGAAGTACACCTGAATATACATAAAAGATATATAAAATTGTTCAAATGATCAAGGGGTGGGGTATGATCACAGTGGGTGGAGAATCACTGAATAAATGAGAGAATACTAAATTCCCAGCCTGGAGAGCTCTGCCACAATCTCTAAGGGAGCAGCAAAAGTCCCCCAAGTGCAGGGGCAGTGTCTGGCAATGGCAGATGGTCCACTAATTGGTTCTTGTTATTGATGACTAGTCTTTTGAGTCTTTGCTCTTGTAATTGAAACTTAGCCTACTGTTATGGGGTGCCTAAGGGTTGCCTCCTTGTTGCTCAAATATGGCCTCTCTCTAAACTAAGCTCTGCGTATGAATGCATTACCTTCCCCCCAGTGTGGGATATAACTCCTGGGGATGAGCCTCCCTGGCAATGAGGGATTACTACCAAGTGCCAACTGGCAATAAGACTGGAAAAAGACCTTGAATAAAAGGGGGAAAATGTAAAGACAAATGAGTTCATAAGGCTAAGAGACTTCAAAGAGAGTCAGGAGGACATCCCAGAGGTAACGCTTACACACACCTCAGTAGGATCTCATCGAACACCAAAGTGGATATCACCCCCAAACAGAGGGGCTCTGAGGACTCTGGAGACACCCAAGTCCTATATAAGGGGGTATAGCTCCAAAGATTGATGCCTTATCTGTGGGCTATACTTTGGAATCTGAGCTCCTGAGAGTTGCAGAGTTGTACTCAAATAAGTCCTCCCTGCACATGGTCCATCAGTCCCTTCTATTCAAACCTATATGCGATACTGGAGTGTGTAGGTGTACTTCCAGAGACTGGAGCCTCTGGCCTGCCCATGTGCCAGCTGTGCCTGGAATTTTGGGGGAGCTGCAACTCCTACTCTATAGATCAATGGGCTCACCAAAGACACCTGGTTAGGCGATGATGATGAACAATAGTCATCCTAGGGAATGGGGAGTCTGCAGCTGCAGGAGGATAGTCCCATCTATCGCATACATGGGATATAAGCACCCTCTCACTTGGAGGTGGAGTGGAAATCACCATCTCAGACTCCTCAGTTGAGGGAAGAGCTATGGATTAGAGTGCACTTACAGGTATTCTGTTGTAGACATATTGTGATTCAAGCAATGGAAAAAATTACATTGATGTGAAGCCAGTGGCCACTGGAACCTTTTGGGGCAGGGAGAGGGAAAAGCAGTTGTAATACAGGGGACTTTTTGGGACTTGGGAATTATCCTCAATAACATTACAATCACAATGTAGATCATTTAACATCAGCATATATCATGCAGAACTGTGTGGGAGACAGTGTGGTCTACCATGTGAACTATGGTCTATGCTTAGTGGCAAAGCTCCAGGATGTGTATATCCATTGGAGGTGATGTGCCACACTAATGAAAGATATTTATGTGGGAGGTTTTGGAAGGTGTGGGAGGTGGGGAACATGGTAATCCCTGTAATTTTTGTGTAACATTTATGTAATCTAAGCATTTTTAAAATATTAAAAAAGAAAAAATACACCAGTGAAGGAAGCATCCTCAACACAGCAAGTAGCTCTTGTCAATGGAAAGGCCTAATTTTGGAATGAATGAGATTCTAAGACCATAGAAAAAGGCATAAGCATGAATATTTTAAAAAATTCTTGAAACTGCAGATTTCTTCTAAAGATTTTGGGCCTGCAGAAGTGGCATTTCTACCTTACCTTGGTTTGAGAATAATACAGATATTTTTTTTTTCGAGAGATATGAAATCTTATATTTACATAAAAGTGTGTTCACAAATACTTATTACATCTATTTTTGAAGTTGGTAGAACAATCTTGGGCTACATACACACAATGAAACACTATGTGGCAATGAAAAAGAAAGCCATTGGTACACATATAAATCCATATAGATCTCAAAGACATTATTCTGCTTGAAAGAAGCCAGACTTAAAGATTATGCACTGTATTATTCCAATTATACGATATTTTAAAAAAATTAACCAATGGTGATGAAAGACATATGGTGATTCTAGCAATGGAAGAAATTATAACAATGAGGTGGAGCCAGTGGCCACTTGACACTTTTGGGGCAGGGAGGGGACGAGCAGTTCAAATACAGGGGCTTCTTTGGGATTTGGAGGTTGTTCTGAGTACCGTTGTGGCAGCGGATGTAGGCCATTTTAAGTCAGCACACACCACTCAGAACTGTGTGGGAGAGAGTGTGGTCTAAGATGTGAACTGTGGTCTATGGTTAGTGGCAAGGCCCCAGGATGTGTAAGTCCATTGAGGGTGGTGGACCACACTTGTGGGAGATGTTTGTGTGGGATGTGGTGGGAGGTATGGGAGGTGAGCAACATGGGAATCCCAGTGGGTTCCGTGTAATGTTTTGGGTAATCTAAGCACCTCTTTAAAAAAAAATATATATATATATATATATATATAAATACAGATATTTTCACCGTGCAGAAAACCAAACCACACCATTCCTCTCTGGATCTTAACTGCTCTCTCCAGAGCCATAAGTGTGGGAGTGATGGGAGAGGATAGATGGCATTGAGTGTCACAGATGTAAAAGAATTCAATATTCCTATGATTCTCTGACAGGTAAGGAAGTATCTGTCTAAGCATCAAACTCCTATACACATAATTCCATATATAGACTATTAGAGGGATTTTTTTTGTAAAACTCTTTGAGAGAAAACATTCCATTGCTGTCTGAGAGAAAGATTTATATTACCTTCCATCACTCTCCACCTACACATTTGTGAATTAAATCCTATCATTTTAGTCACCAAAAGATGAAACAAATATCTAGATTTCCTTCTACCACTTATACCACCACTCATTACCCCAGAAAGGCATTCCCTAATCCCTGAACCCTAAATTAGTATTTTTTGTTTCCTCTACTCTTTTTATAGTATGGTTTAATATTCTTAATAAATCTTATCACAATGTGAGATGTTTATTGGTGTGATTGATTAATCAAACAATTAGGGATTGGCAAAGACAAAAACTGCACCAGATAATATTAAACAAACAAGGATGACTTTTATCCAGGGGCTGCTGCAGCAGGGGAGAGACAATAGAACTCAATTTCACTGAAACAGAGACACCAAGGTATTAAAAGTTTGGAGGAAAAGCCCTGAAAGATAGTAAGGGGGGTGATCACTGAGATGGATGAGGTATTTACTGAGATTGCACTTAGGAAACTTTGGTTCCACAGAAAGGGGTGAGGGATTTTCTGAGGTTGAGGTTAGCACCACTTCATTTGGAATGTTTTCCTTTGCAGTAATTAGGCCACCTGGTAACAGAAAGGACTAGGAGTGAGAAGGAATATAAGGAACTACCCTTTTAGGAACCTCTCAGGCTCCTGGATAATGGAAGTGAGAAGAAGAGAAAAGGGAGATATCAGGGTGAAATTGATATTTAGAATACCTTGGGTCTGAAGTCATTTTCCCTTTTCTCCCTTCAGGTGCAGTTCTTTTTCTTTGAAGTCCTAAAGCTGCAAGATTGGTTTCAAGGTAGTCAGGAGAGGGGAGGAAACAGGTAACAGCACATAGGGACTAAGGCCAGAATCTTGATTTAGAAAAAGAAAAACAGAATTTTTCACCACCATTACTGAGTTGCTAATAAATACACCCCCATTTCCCCTAATGCCTCATCTATGGTAGACATTCAACAAATTTTGTCAAATCAGTGAATAAATTAATGAAGTTAATAGATTATGAAACTTGAAGAAGCATACTGATTTATATAATGGGAGTAGTTTAAAACTGCAATTGAGAAGAATATAAAGAGATGAGTTATTAGAAACCATTGTAACTTGGTCAGGGGGACTATTCTGGAAAATAAGCTTGGTCTTCTTTATTTCTGATACAAATATCTGAAATCAAAATTCAAATTGGGGACATTACTATTGGTCTTACAGAAATAAAGATGATTATAAAGTAATGTTATGAACAATTGTATGCCAATGAATTAGATATTCTAGGTGAAATGGACATATTTCTAGAAATACACTAATACCTCAAAGTTGCTCAAGAAAAATAGAACATTTCAATAGACCTATAAGAAATAAAGAGATTGACTCAATAGTCAAAACAAATGCACAAGACCAGATGGCTTCATTGATTAATTCTACTAAACATTCAAAGAAGAATTACCAACTCTTCTCAAATTCTTCCAAAAATAAGAAGAGGAGAAAGCAATCCCTAACTTATGCTATGGGGCTAACTTTACCTGTTGCCAAAGTCAGGTAAAGATAGAACAGGAAAAGAAAATTTGAGGCCAATTACCTTTACAAACTAAAAAAAGCAAAACAACAAAATACTGGCAAACTGAAGTCACCAGGATATCAACAGGATTATTCACCTTGACCAAAGTGGATTTTTCCCAGAAATACATTGATGGTTAAGCATAAGAAAATCAATCAATATTAATTGACGTCAATGCTGAAAGACTGAAAGTTTCACCCTAGTTTGGGGTACAAGAGAACAATGTCTATTTTCACCAGTACTGTTCAACATTTTACAAGAAGTTCTAGCAAGAAACTATAAAAGAAAAATAAATAAATAAAAGCCATCTAAATTTGAAAGGAAGAAGTAAAACTATCTCTATTCACAGATGACACAATTTTATACACAAAAAATCCCAAAGAATGGACAGGGAAACAATTAATGCTTATAAGGCCTTTGAAAAAAGTTCATGGGGACATTATTACCACAAAATTCAGTAGTGGCTCATTGTTTTTTTTCTGGCAAATGCTTTTCTAAGAAACTAGCCATCATTTCTTTGAATTGACAATAGCATCTTTTTTTAAATGGGAGAATATGAAGAGAAGGTTATAAAATACTGTCCCTTGAAGCCAGACACACACAGCTCAAAAGCTTTTCTTTTTAAATCTTATTTTAAGAACCTAAACTAGAGATGTCAACAGCCATGAACTCACCACAGGATAAACCTGAGAAGATGGGAACTGTCCACAGACACCCAGAGACTTTTTTGATTCACTGATGTGACAGAAAGACAGAATACTTCTTGGGCATGGTATTGCTCTGATTCATATGAAAGATCTCAAGGCAGCCTGGCTCTTGCAATGCTTCACTTTTGTAGATCCCCAATATACCAACCTGAACTCCCTATTTTGGATAGAGCAATTCTGGATATCTTCTTAGCATCTTCAACTAAAATGTCTGAATAATATCCACTCCAACATATTTTTCCTTTTTGACCACTGCTGAAATATTTTACTTTCAGAAAAGGCTAATAAACTTTTTAATGGCAATTAAATTTTAAATAACAAATGAATTATACACAAAGAAATAATGATCATTTCAGGCACTTGCCACTTCCTCCTCCTTACCACAAGGCCTTCAAAAGCTTGTATTTTCCACAGGTAAGGGAGACCTATGCCCTTCAAGCCCTGGTGCCTATCTGCAGCCCTAAACTGCTTCACTTCATGGTTCTCTTATTTCTCCTCTAGTATAGGGATAAATCACTCAAACTCTTGTGATAATTGATGGTTTTAAAATCTTACACACAAAGCATAAGCAACAAAAGAAAAGACATATAAATGGGACCTACTTAAACTTAAACATTTTGTGCATCAAAGGACTTTGTCAAGAAGGTGAAAAGGCAGCTTACTCAATGGGAGAAAATATTTGGAAACCACATATCTGATAAAGGTTTGCTGTCTATATTATATGAAGGATACTAGACATTTCTCCAAAAAGGAAAGAGGAATGTCTAAAAGGCACAGGAAACAAATGTTCAACATCATTAGCTATTAGAGGAGTGCAGACCAAAACTACACTGAGATATCATTTCACACCTAATTGAATGGCTATTATAACAAAAGCAGAAAATTATGTGCTGGAGAGGATGTGGAGAAATAGGAACACTCCTTCACTGTTGGTGGGGATGTAGAATGGTATGCCTTTGTAGAAGACAGATTTGAGCTTCCTCAAGAAATTAAATATAGAACTTCCATATGATCTAGCAATTCTGATACTAGGAATATATTCAGAAGACCTGAAATCAAGGGCATGAACTGATATTTACACACTGAAGTTTATAGCAACTTTATTCACAATTACTAAAATATGCAAACAACCATTAACTGATGAGTGGATAAACAAATGTGGTATATTCATACAATGGAATACTATTCAGGAGTAAGAAGAAATGAAATGAGGGTGTATATGACAACATGCATGGATCTTGAGGACATTATGCTGAGTGAAATAAGCCAGACACAAAAGGACAAATAGTATATTATCTCAATAATATGATGTAAAAGGATGAGTAAGCTCCTGGAGATAAACTCTAGAGTATAGGTTACTAGGACATAGAATGAGGGTTGAGAATGGGTGCTGATGCTTAATGTATGTAGAATTTTTAATAAGGTTTATTGTAAATGTGTGGAAATGAATAGAGTTGATGATAATATATTATAGTGAGTATAACTCCCACTGCTAATTTATAAATGTAATTGTGTCTGAAAAGGGTAGTCTGTGGATGTAATACTTCAATTGAAAAGAAGCTAGAGAATAATCTAAGGACTGTATAACAGAGTGATTTTTGTGTTGGATGAAGACTGTAGTTAGTATAAGAATGCTCTTCTTTACAAAATGTTAAGAATATGGTGGTACATGAGAAAATTATGTAATGTAATATATAGATTATAATAAACAGTAATATTATAAATTTTTGAAACAATGGCAAAGAAGATATATCAATTCTAAGGGACAGCATCAGAGGTGTATAAGGGGGTATGGGATTTTTCCTTTTGGAGCAATGAAAATGTTCTAAAATTGACTGAGTTGATGACAACACAATTCTGGGATGAATATGAAAGCCACTGAGTGTGCACTTAGAATGGATTGTACAAGGCATGGGAGTGTATAATACAGTGAATCCTGTGGTTGAAAATGGACTGTGGTTAACAGAACATATGAGAACATTCTCTCATGAACAATAACAAGTATATAATACCAATACAGGGAGTCAATAACCAGGTGGTTTGGTGTAGAAATACACCAAATATAAGATATTGGCTGTAGTTAGTAGTAATGTTTTGATGATGCTCTTTCATAGTTTATAACAATTGTTTCACAACAATGCAAGGTGTCAGTGGTAGGGTGATGTATGAGAGACCTTTATGATGATATGAATGTTTGTTTCATAAGTTCACAACTTTTACTATGTGTTTATTGTTTGTGGATGTTCATGTATGATAAACTTCCATTTTAAAAAGTTTAAAAATTTAAAAAAATTTAAAAAACATAAAGAAGAAAAAAATTGTTAGCAGCCTCCTCCTTTGAAGCCAATGCCAAATTTATTTTTACCTTAACCTTACTCTAGCCAAACAATAATATTGTCCTTAAACGTGTTTAGGGCTATAAATTTCCCTCTCAAGACTGTCTTTACTGTATTTCATAAGTTTTTTATAAGTTTGCATTCTCATATTCATACATCATAATATATTTAACAATTCAGCTTGCAATTTCTTCTTTGATCCATGCATAGTTTAAGATTGAGTTGTTTAGCCTTCACACACTTGTGAATTTCCCCCTTTCCCATCTATTATATATTCCAGCTTCATTCCATTATGATCTGAGAAATTCCTTTGTATAATTTCACTCTTTTTATATTTATGGAGTCCTGCTTTGGGATGTACAATGTGGTCTATTCTGAAGAAATTTCCATGAGTACTTAAGAAGAATATATAACCTGCTGATTTGGGATGCAGCATTCAATATATGTCTGTTACATCTAGCACATTTATATTTTTTAAGTTCTCTGTTTTGCTGTTGATCTTCTATCTAGTTATTCTATCTAATGATGTGAAGTATGTGTTGAAGCTTCTGACTATTATTCTAGAGAAGTTTATTTCTCCTTTCAGTTTTGCCAGAGTTTGCCTCATGTATTTTGGGGCATCCAGGTAAGGTGCATAGATATTTATGACTATTACTTCTTTCTGATCAATTTTCCCCTTTATTAATATATAATGGCCTTCTGTATCTGAAAACTTTTAAAACATTAAAGTCTGTTTTGTCCTATATTAGTACAGCTACCCAGGCTTTTTATGGTGTCTGTTGGAGTGGAGTATTTTTTCCAACCTTTCACTCTCAGTCAGGTTGTATATCTGGATCAAAGATGAGTCTCCTGTAAGTAGCATATAGGTAGATCCTCTTTTTTATCCATTTTGTCAGCCTATATGTTTTGATTGTGGAGTTTAATCCATTCACATTAAGTGATTTTACCATAAATGCATTATATCCTTCCAACATTTTATTCGTTTTTTTTTGTATGCCATGTCTTATTTTTGTGTGTTTTTACTTTTTTATCCCTTCTGCTATTCTTGCTTCAACACTCTCCTCCAAGCCTCTTTCTTTTTTCTTTCAGACTGTAAAGCTCCCTTTACTACTTCCTGCAAAGTTGGATTCTTTTTTATGAAGTCTCCTAGTTTTTTTGTTTTGAATATTTTAAACTGACCTTCATATTTGAAGTATAATTTTCCTGGATAAAGAATTCTTGGCTGCCAAATTTTCTCTTTCTGTATCCTAATTATATCATAACTCTGTCTTCTTGACATCATGATTTCTCATGAGAAATCCATGCCAAATCTTATTGGGCATCTCTTGTATGTAATGGTTTAATCCCCCCTGCTGCTATCAGAATTTTCTCTTTCATCTTTGACTTTTGACATTCTCAGTAGTATGTGTCATATAGTAGGTCCATTACAATTTATTCTGTGGGGTGTGCTGTATTTCTTGGACATGGGAATTCATTTATTTCATGAGCATTGGGAAATTTTCAGCCATTATTTCCTCAAATCCTTTCTGCAACCTTTCTCTTCTCCTTCGAGAAATCCTATGACATGTATGTTGTTGAACTTTGTGTTATCATTCAGCTCAAAAATTTTCTGTAACTTTTTCTCTCTGTTTTCTATCTTCATTTGAAGCCAGTCTGTCTTCTGTTTCAATTATTCTTTCTTCTATCATTTTGTGTCTGTTCTTGTATGCATCCAATATGTTTTTTATCTCACCAGTGATGTCCTTCATTCCCATGAGGATTGTTACTTTTCCTATTCAAGTTTTCAAATTCTTTATGCTTGCACCTGATGTCCTTTATCTCTTTAGCCATATTTCCTTTCAACTCATTAATTTGTTTTTTGAAGTTTGCTTGATTCTTGTTGATTAGTTGTCTCAAAACCTATGTTTCATATGGTCCTTTGTTGTATTCCTTTGCTTGAGCCATTTCTTCCATTTTCTTAGGATAGTTTCTTTACTTCTGTTTGCTTGGGATTAACTTGCTGTTCTATTTCTAGTTTTTCCAGAGGCCCAGGCAAGTCTTCAATTTTACCTCTTTCTTCTTTTTCAATATAGACATTTATGGCTATAAATTTACCTCTCAGCACTGCCTTTATTGTATCCCATAAGTTATGATAGGTTGTGTTCTCATTTTCATTCACCTCAAGAAACAAGTTTCTCTTACAATTTCTTCTTTGACCCATGCATAGATTAGGACTGTGTTGTTTAGCCTTCCCACACATGTGAATTTTCTCTTTTCTTTTCTATTGCTTTCCAGCATCATTCCATTATGATCTGAGAAGTTGCTTTGTATGATTTCAATCATTTTAAATTTATTGAGACATGCCTTGTGAAGTACCATGAGACTTGATAAGGAAGTATAACTTGCTGATTTCAGATGTAACATTCTGTATATGTCTGTTAGGTCTAGCTCATTTGTCATATTGTTCACATTCTCTGTTTCTTTACTGATCTTCTGTCTAGTTGTTCTATAAAATGATATGACTGGTGTGTTGAAGTCTCTGACTATTATTGAAGAGATGTCTATTTCTTCCTTCAATTTTTTTTCATTTTGACATTTATTAGTCTTTTTAACATGTTTTGATTTTTATTGTTTGTATTATCTACCCAATTTTTCCAACATTTAATTCTTGGGTAGTGCCAACTAACTTATAATCTTTACATTTATCATTTGAAGAGAAATGACAGAATAAAACACAGGTAATTTATTCTAGCTAGTGTGTTCATTGTTAAGAAGTAGTTTGAGTTGCTAGCTCTGTATCTCTGAGGGCCTTTGTCATCCGTCAGAGCAATACTCTTGAATTTTCTCAGAAGAGTGGGTATGTATCAAATATTAGAGGTGAAGAAGTCAGGTTTGCTTGTTTCCACTCACCCTGATTCCATTCAGTTTTTCTGGAGTTTGCCTGATGGAATTTGGGCCACTTCTTTAGGTGCATAATTATTTATGACTATATTAGTCAGCCAAAGGGGTGCAAATGCAAAATATCAGAAATCTGTTGGCTTTTTTAATGAGTACTTATTTGGGGTAGAATCTTACAGTTAGCAGGCTATACAGCATAAGTTAATTCCCTCACCAAAGTCTGCTGCCACATGATGGAGCAAGATGGCTGCCAACATCTGCCAAGAGTTCAGGCTTCCTAGGTTCCTCTCTTCCTGGGGCCTGATTCTATCCAGGCTCAGCTGCTCTGCTCTCCCCACAAGACTTGCTGCAGACTGTCTGTTGATCAGCTCTGTCTCTCTCCCCAGAGCTCAGTTTTCTCCTGGTCCAGCAGCTCTACTCCTCTGTGTGTTTACTTCACAGGCTAGAGCTCAAAACTCCTAACTCTGTCCTTTGCCGTGTCTTTTCTCCCCACCCACCAACAGGCAGGTACTCAATGCCCTACTGATGTGACCCAATGTCTTAATCATAATTTAATCAATTTAAAGGTGGTACCTCCAACAGACCAATTTACAAACACAATCCAATAACTATTTTTGGAATTCATAAACAATGGCAAACTGCTACACTCCACCCTCAATTCCAAAAAGACATTACAATATCCAAAAACCTTAAATCAGTAATAATGCAAGTACAAAATCATATCAAAATCAATTTAAAGAAAGACAGTTTGTATTGGGACAATCTCTCATCTGCTATAGACCTCTGAAATGTACAAAACCATTTATCTACTTCCAATACACAAATGGACAAAGGATAAACATTTTCATTACCATAAGGAGAAATTGGCAGGGAAACATGAGTCATGGGTTCTCTGCAGTTCAGTAAACCTACAGGACATGCTTCATTAGATGTGGAAGTCTGAGAATCATTCTTAAGATGAGGGTTTCTTCTCTTTGGTGCCACATGGGTACTCCCTTTTCCACAGGTTTGCCCAATGACCATTTTCTTGGTTCCACCTTCATCAAGCATCTGGGTGTCAACCAAGCTCCAGACCTCACCCTCCAAGAGTGTTGGGGTGAATGCCAAATTTTACCCAAACTTTGGGCTAGAGTTTTAATCTCCCTAGTACAGTGACATGAAGACAACATTCCCCCTAACCTTTGGCATGCAGGCTTAACCCTCTCAGATCAAAGGGTTGGTCACCTGGCCTTCCCTAATCCATGGGGAAGAGGTCCACCCTTCTCAAACCTATGGGATGCTGACCTTAACCACTGTAATCCTTGAAGAATGTGCTCCACCCTTTCTGTACCCTTGGGAGGCAAGACTCTCCCTGAACATCAGGTGGGAACATCCACCCTGTTCAACTGCTGGGGCAAATTCACCCTCTCTATACACATGGGTGGGGTTCTTCCCTCTCTTGGCCCAAGGTGATGTCTTAATTCCAAATCTCAACCACCATGGTTTTCCTCTTAAAGCTGTTCCCCTTCCATCTCTCCTGTCATTGTACTTTTTTTGTCCAAGCTGACAGTGGTTTTGTTCATACAACTCTCTCAAAAAGTTCATTGGTTTAGCATGCAGGAGTCAGGGGTCCAAGTCATCAGATGTAAGACTTTCCACAAATCTCTCCAAGATAACTGCAGTTTACATCCTGATTTACAAGTTCCAAGTTTTGTTATGTCCTCAAATGAGGCAGTATCTTCTGGAGGATTGATTTCCAGAGACATGGAAGTTCCAGAATCAGTTTCTGTTTTCTTTGTGCCCAACAGTCCTGTTCTCAGCTTATCTTGCATGTCTAGCATTTTGCTATAAGCTGCAAGGAGAAGCCAAGCCACATCCTCTGGGTTTACCTTGGAAATTTCTTCAGCTAAATGCCCACACTCACCATTTTGAAATTCTGTCTTCCATAAAACACCAGAAGTTAATCTTGCTAAGTTTTCTGCAACTTTAAATCACAGATTGCCGTTCCTCCAGTATCAAATAATAGCTCCATATTTATTTCTAAGGTATCATAAAAAGCCTCTTTAGCATCCATATCCCTACCAACAGTCTTTACAAAGCAATCTAATCCTTTCCTATCAAGCATATCAAAAATCCTCCAAAAACTACCCCTCACCAATTTATAAAACCATTCCAGCATTTTGATAATTGCAAAAGCCTGACCCTACTCCTGGTACCAAATTCTGTATTAGCCAAAGGGGTGCCAATGCAAAATACCTGAAACCTGTTGGCTTTTTAGAAAGGGCATTTATTTGGGGTAGAAACTTACAGTTACCAGGCATAAAGCATAAGATACTTTCCTCACCAAAGTCTGTTGTCACATGTTGGATCAAGATGGCTACTGATGTCTGCCAATAGTTCAGGCTTCCTGGGTTCCTCTCTTCCCAGGACTTGTTTCTCTCCAGGCTCAGCTGTGCTGCTCTCTCCATAAGATCAGATGTAGACTATCAGGTAGTCAGATCTGTCTCTCTCCCTGGGGCTCAATTCTCTCCAGGCTCAGCTGCTCTGCTCTTCTGAGTGCTTATTTCCTGGGCTCCAGCTCAAAACTCCCAACTCTGTGCTTTGCCATGTATTTATTCTGTGAGCCCTCAGCCACCAAGGGGCAGGACACACCACCCTACTGATGTGGCCCAAATTCCTAATCATAATTTAATTAATTATTAAATTAATAATTAATAACTCCAACAGACCAGTTTACAAACATAATCCAATAACTATTTTTGGAATTCGTAAACAATGCCAAAGGCTACAATGACTGTTAGTCCTTTCTGGTGGATTCTCCCATTTATTATATATAAAGGCCTTCTGAAACTCTTACACTTTTTCTGCATTTAAAATCTGTTTGCCCAATATTAGTATAGCTACTCCAGCTTTTTTGGTTACAGTTTCTATAGAATATCTTTTTTCCAATCTTTGACTTTCAGCCAATTTGTGTCGTAGACATCTTGAGGAGGGGTCATGTTTTTTTTTTAATCCATTCTGTTAGTCTATATCTTTTGTGGTCATTTAATTCATTCACATTTGATGATATTACTGTTAATGCATTATTTACTTCTACCATTTTATTCTTTGGATTTCATATGTTATTTCTTTTTCTTTTTTTTTTTTTTTTTCTCATTTGGCTTTCCTTTCTGATAATCTTCCTTCTATATTGTCCTCCAAGTCTCTCTCTCCTGATTTTTTCTTCCTGGTTATAAGGCTCCAATTAATATTTCCTGCAAAGCCAAATGCTTTTTTTTTTCACTTTTTCACTTCCTGACTTTAAAGTATATTACTTAGCTACAGTGGTAAAAATAGCATGATACTGGCATAAAGACAGATTGACCAAAGGAACTGAATTGAGAATGTAGAAATTGACCCTCACATATACAGTCAAGCACTTTTTGGCAAGGCTGGTCCTAGTTGGACCAGAACAATCTATTCAACAAATGGTGCTGGGAGATCTGGATAGCTATATCCAAAAGGAAGAAAGAAGACCTCTATCTCAAACCTTAAACAAAAGTTAAATCAAAATGGATCAAGGACTTAAATATAAAAACAAAAACCAGAAAACTCCTAGATGAAAATGTAGGAAAACATCTTCAAGATCCTGTGGTAAGCAGTAGTTTCTTTTTGTGTAAGAATTTATTGAAGTATATCATTCATACATGAACATACATAAACTATAATTGTTCAGTAAGCGTCATGGTCTTACAAAACAAACATGCATAACATCATACCGGAATCCCACACATCAACCCCCCACAAACTTCCTGCATTGTTGTGAAACATTTGTTAACAAATCATGAAAGAGCATTGTCAAAGTATTACTGCTAACTATAGTCTGAATCTTCCTCCCCTATACATTTTTTTCAAGGATTTATTTATTTATTTGTTTACTTTTATCCATTTTTACCCCTCCCCATTTTTGCTGTTTCTGTGTCCATTCTCTGGGCAACTGTCTGTGTCCATTTTCTGCTCTCTCTTCTCATCCTTCTCCTGTTTTCACTGGGATTCGATCCTCAAAACATCCAATGTGGGAGGCATCCTACTATCACCTGTGCCACCTTAGTTCCTGTTTTTTCAGTTCATCTCATCTTGGCTCTTCCTTGTGTCACTATCCTGTTACATCATCATCTTGCTGCATGACTTACAGTGCCTGGCAGCACACCCATGCACGGAGCCTGGTGTCTCACCCATGCATGGGGCTTGGCAGCTCACCCACTCACAAGACCTGGTGGTGCACCCACACATGGGGCCTGACAGCTTACCTGCTCACAGGGCCTGGTGGATCACCTGTTCATGGCCTGACAGCTCACAGGGCCTGACAGTTCACCCACTCACAGAGCTTAGTGGTGCATCTGTGCACAGGGCATGGTGGTCCATGCTTCTGCTATATTTTTCTTTTTTAAATTATTACCAGGAGGTCCTGGGGGTCAGACCCATATCCCTCCATATGGAAGATGGACACCCAACCACCTGAGCCACATCCATCTGCCGCTATAACTCTTAAGGTTGACCAAAGATACCCAAAGTCACAGTCTTTTCCCATACAGGATGGTCATATAATAAATCAGCCTTCATTTATCACCAGCATTCTAAAAACCAGACCTAGGGGGAAAACTAGGTCTTGGGACATGCACATGGTTTCTAATATAGCAATTGTTTACCCTACCCTGATTATCACAAATCAGGACAGTGAGAATATTCACATAACAGTAGTTTCTTAAACCTTACTCCCAAAGCATGAGCATCAAAAAAAAAAAAAAAAAAAATAGAGAAATGCAACCCCCTTAAAATTCAACACTTTTGCACCTCAAAGGACATTGTCTCTTAGTTTCTGTTTATGAAAGCTGGAAAACATGTGCTTACTAAAAATTTCCTCACTTAAGAAGGTCTGAAAATTCTAGTACACTAATTGAGCTCATTTTCTATTAATCTAATTTTAGAAGTTTTCTCCTTATACTTACTTCCCTGAAGGATATTAACCAGACATTCTCAGTTTTGCTTACAGAAATAAGATAATATCTCAAAGCAAAATCAGACAGACTAATGTCAGGAACCCCTTATGATCCAGTACATTTGTAACATTCCTCAGAAACAAAAAAGCTTGATATCCTTGAACAATCACCTGAGAAAGGGGTCACGAAGACCTTGCTAAACTATAGTAAATTGGCTGCTGAAGCCAAGGGCTCATATGATATTCTTGAGACAATGCAGGACTGAAAAATTGCACAAAACCTCCTCATAAGATTATTGGCATCATGTGTTTTTCTCCTCCCATCTCACTTTCCTTTGACTATAAAAACCCTAGCTCCCATTCTTGCTTTTAACTGATTTATGGAAGATTTCACCAGTTACTTGCTTGTGCTCTTGCGATAAATTACCTTCTCACTAAAAGAAGTTTTTCTCCTTTGAGCTGCTGCATCTGTTGGGCCCTTCTTTTGGAGATAGCCCTGACTATGGTAACATTTATTTGTGAATATTTTAAACTCATCTTCAAATTTTGGACAATTTTACTGGAAAGAGAATTCTCAGCTGACAGTTTTTCTCTTTCCATACCCTAATCATATCATAACACTGTTTTCTTGTCCTTATGATTTCTGATGAGAAATCCTTGCTAAGTCTTACTGGACATTCCTTGTATGTGATGATTTGTTTCTCCCTTACTGTTCTCAGAATTTTCTCTTTAGCTTTGATGTTTAACACTCTGAGTAGTATGTGTCTCAGAGTAGGTCTATTCATGTTTATTCTGATGGGTTATGCTGTGCTTTGGGGTAATGTAAATTCACTGCTTTCATGAGAGTTGGGAAATTTTCAGTCATTATTTCCTCAAATCCTCTTTCTGTCTCTTTTTCCTTCTCTTCTTCTGGAGCCCCATGTCATGTATTTTGTTATGCTTCATGTTGTTTTTCATCTCCCTGATCCTTTACTCAAATTTTTCCATTCTCTTCTCTCTCTGTTCTTCTCTCTCTTCAATTCCAGCTGGTCTGTCTTCTGCATCCATATTCTTTCTTTAATCATTTAGATTTTTCTGTTGTGTTCCTCCAAAGTGTTTTTTTTTATCTCACCTATCATGTCTTTCATCCCATAAGCCCTGTTATTTTTTCTATGCTGGTTTTCAAATTCTTCTGCTTGCTCATTTTCCTCTTAATGTTTTTTTATCTCTTTAGCCATAGATGTATGTCAACACATTGATTTGATTGAGGAGATTTGTATGAAACTTGCTCATTAGGTGTCTCAAATCATATGTCTCATCTGGGGCTCTGATATATTCTTTTGCTTGGGCCATATCTTCCATCTTCTTAGGATGGCTTGTAATTATTTGCTGATATCTAGTCATCTGATTTTGATGGTCTGTTTACTCTGATGCTCAATTTCTATCTCTGCTTAGGGATTTAGTGGTGAGAATCTGTGTGTTACTGCTGTTCTTTGATTCTTGGTTCAACCAGTTCTAGCTCTTTAGGATTATCCCTGTTTAAGTTCTCAACACTGTACCATGGATCCAGTAATGGGTTGTAGTCCCACTTCCAAGGGCCTTGGTGAGGGAATCTGTAAAGGCCAGGAAAAGCCTCTCATTTATTTACTCTTAATTTCCTCACATGCACTTCCTTGGCCTGTCAGCAGATGGCACTCATTGACAGTCCTCTCTGTTCAAACCCTGGTCAGAAAGTGGTCACTACAACACTAACCAAAACAATGTGGCAGTCTTTCCTTAAGTTTATTCAGTCTTGCAAATCACACTTTCTCAGAGGCTGTTCTCTAACATTTGCTGGCAGCCCCCTCCCTTTTCCTGGGTGGGAAATAATCAATCACTTTTCTGTCCTCATCACCCTGTCCCAGTAAGTAAGGATGGTGTTTGTGAGACTTGGATCTTTTTCATCTCCTGCTGGCTCCCAGGACAAATGGTTGCACCACCCCACCCAGCATGGAAGGGCTTGTGGGATACAGAAGACCAAATTTGTTGGCCAAAACCCGAATCAGTCTTAGACTGCAGCCCTTTCTCTCCCTTTTCCTGGTGAGGTTGAACCCTGTGACCCTCTCTGTCCATAGCTGCCAGCAAGATGTAGGATAATTTAAAGCTGTCTGCTCCAAGGGTTGGAGGATGGGCATTAACAGCTGCAGCTGCAGCTGTAGATTTTACTCACAGTTTTAGCTCCAAGATTCTTTCTGCTCTTTCTACTGGGTTGTGTCCAGCCTTCCCTGGTGCCCTAAACCCTAAAACATTTTTTCAGGCTATTTCTGACTATCATATAGCTATTTTCTGGGAGAGAAGTGATTCCCGTTTTTCTCTAATCCTCCATCTTCTTAAGAGTTATAGAAGTGTTCATTTTTTAATATTGTCCAACATCTTTTTTATCTTTAATGGAGTTTGCTTTTTTTATAATAAAATATCATTGCTGGAGAGATCACCTAGATTTTCTTCTACATTATAATCTAGGTGTTGATAGCTTTGTATTTTAAATTAAGCACAGAATCCATATTAAGTAATTTATTTGGTGAAAAGTGTAAAGACTATTTCTAGACTGATTTTTCCCACATTTATGTCCAATTGTTCTAGCACTATTCATTGAAAATACTGTCTTTTCACCAATGAATTGTCTTTGCTCATTGTCAAAGATCAATTAACTACTTTTGTGTGGGCATATATATATATCAATCTATACTATTGATATATTTTCTTTACTACAATGTCACTCTCATAATAACTGTAGATTTATATTAAGTCTTGAAGCCAGGTATTATCAGTCTTCTGACTTTCTTCTTCATTATTGTGTTAAAACATCCAGATAATTTATAATTCCATTTACTCTTTAGAATCAGTGTGTCAACATTCACAAAATAACTTGTGGGAATTTTTATTGCAATGCCATTGAATCTATAGATCATGTGGGAAAGAAGTGACATATTGGTTATATTAATTCTTCCAAATCATGAATGGAATATATCTCCATTTATTTAGATTTTCTCTGATTTCTTTCCTCAAAGTTTTGTAGTTTCCCTCACAAGATGCCTTGTATGTATATTTATGGCCTGTATGTATTTTTTGGTGCTTATATAAATGGTGTTAAGTTTTTAATTGAAAATTCCAATTGTTCATTGCTGGTGTAGGGAAATCAACTGACTTTGATTATTAACTTTGTATCTTGCAACCTTGTTATAAGCTCTAGTTACTTTCTGGATTTTTTGTCAATTCTTTGGGGTTTTCTACATTGACAATTGCATCACTTGTGAACAAAGACAGTTTTTTCTCCTTCCTAATCTGTATACTGCTTGTTTCATTTTCTTTTCTTACTATATTGGTAGGATTTCCATACAATATTGAATAGGAGTTGTGAGAGGGGCCACCTTTGTCTTGTCCCTGGCCTCAGGGTGAAAACATCTACTTTCTCCCCAATAAGTATGATGTTATTTCTAAGTTATATGTAGATATCGGTTATCAAGTTGAGGAACTTCCCCTCTATTCCTAGTGTGCTGATTGTGGTCAATCCTAGTGTTCAATTGTGTCAAATGCTGTCTCTGTTTCTACAGATCATCAATGATTGTTCTTCTTTAGCTTATTGATGCATTAGACTGCATTAATTCATTTTTGAAAATTTAGTCACTTCATTATCTGGAATAAGTGTCATTAGTTGTGGTGGATAATTATATTTACATTCTTTTGGATTATATTTGTAAATATTTTCTTGAGGATTTTTGCATCTATGCTCATGGGAAATATCCATAATTTTCCTGCTTAGTAATATCTGTATTTTGAAATGGTGTGATTTTAATCTCATAGAATGCGTTAGGAAGTTTTCAACCTCTTATTTTTTTCTGGAAGAGATTATAAGGACTGGTATTATTGCTTCTTTGTTTGGTAGAATTCACCAGGGAAATCATGTGGGCAAGATGCATTCTGTTTTAGAAGGGTATTAATTGTTGATTTAGTTTCTTTAATAGATATAAACGTATTCAGATAATCTACTTCATGTGATGATTAAGTTCATGTATCAATTTGGCTAGATTATGCTGCCCAATTGTTAACTGCGGAGCGGGACCTCCAGACCAGCAGAGGCGGATGATGCTGGAAGTGTGAGGAGGCAAGGCGGGTCCCTGAATGTGAGGCAGCATGCGGAGGCGGCGTGGAAAGTGAGAGGCTAGATGGGCCAGAGCGGCAGCTTTTCCGTGGCTTTGAGAACCCTGTCGCTGACACAGGAGTAGCCTCCCGCCGGAGCTTGGCCAGGCGCCCATCCACCCTTCAGCTCCTTCAGCCATCGCCGCTCTATCCCCTCTGGTGCTGGGGGCCCGGTGCTTGTAGAAACGGTGGGACTCAGCTCTGATTCATTCATTCTCAGTTGGCAGAGCCTCAGACTTCTGTGGTCCCAAAAGAGGGAAGCAGCAAATGAAGGGCCAGGTGCGAGCCAGCCTCCTTTGTATCTGGAGGTGGGAGGCGGGAAGGGAACTGAGGGAGGTGGGATCGGGCTCGCTCCCCTGCCCCCAGCACCTGTGGCTCCCCCAGGTTGCTGCCAGCCTGGAAATGGCTCTGTTTACTCTGCTGGGGAGAATGACTTGATCCTGCTCAGCCTTCTCTTGTTCCTCCCTACCTCCTCTCTGCTCCTAGTCTTAGGACGGGAAAAATTTTAAATGTTGAGCGCCATACACGTCGCTAGCTGCTGGGTTTGCACTTAAGGGGGATTTTTTTCTATATATATATTTTTCTAATGTGAGCACAGAGAACTAGTGTCATTGCTGCTTTGCGGAATTTTTATTTTCAGGTAGATATCTTTAAAGTGCACGTCTCGTTGTGTTCACAATCCACCACCAGGGACCCGGTGTGGAGATATTTGAACCCACAGACTTAGTAGCACCGAAAAGGCAGTTACTTCGTTCTTCCTGAGTATCAAGGAGGACATAAGCAAAATGACCAGTCAGCTCCTTTTAATTGCACTCTGTGAAGCTGGATTCTGCGTTTGCCTACTTGTAGGAACTGAAATGACCACTATCTCCTCCACCTGGCACTTTAATAAGCAAATGTAACCTCAGTTTGTTTGAGCAGTTTGGTACTTCCAAGAGAGATGTGTATGGCTGCCAAGTTTACAAGGGGTACACTGTGATGGTTACTTTCACATGTGATTTGGCTAGGTTATTGTGAGCAATTGTTTGGCCAAGAAAGATGTGGCCAGATTGTCACTCTCAGGGTATTTCATAGATGGATTTGCATTTATAGTCAGTTGATTACACCTACAACTGATAGTGTCTATAATCAGTAAAGGGGATTGGTCTTAGCAATTGATATCTTATACTTCTATGTCTTCAAGTTCACTCTTATTTTCTTTAAATGACTCATTTGCTTCAAGGTTTTCATTTCTAATATTGTATTTCTTAACTTTAGAAATTCCACTGGTTTTCTTTATATCTTCTATTTTTCTTCTCATTATGTTCATATATTCTTTTATAACCTTTAGCATGTTTTCTAATTAGCCATTATAAAGTTCTTTTCTACTAATTCTATCTTGTCTATCATTGCTTGGTCTGTTTCTATTGATTAATTATTCTCCTGGTATATGTCATATTTTCCTTTTCCTCATGTATAGTAAGTTGTATTGGATGCTGGACATTGTAAATGTTACCTTTTGAATATCTGAATTTCTGTTGTCTTCCCTTAATGAGTGTTGCGATTTGTTTTGGAGGATGTTTTTTGCAGAGAAACTTGAACTTTTTTGGGCTTGTTGATAGGATTTGATAGCCAGATCCAGAGTACTTTCATTCTAGGCATAGTTTATTCCTAATTCTGTTGTTCCTCTTCTGAGATTTCTAGTGAATGATCTGGGTGTTCAGTGAGACCTCACCACTCTGGTCAGACCTGAAATTTCCCTTAGCAGTATTTAACTCCAGAATTTTCCCCCTTACAGGTACCTAGTACTACTTTGAACAGTCTTAAAGAGTTTCATTATTTGTCACAGACTAAAGGCAACCCTATTTACATTTCTAGAGAATTTTCTGTGAATTTCAATCCTTTCTGGTAATCTTACATGAAATTTTCAGTTGCCTCAGCCTCTGCAAACTCTGATCTCAGTCTTCTTCACTGAGTGAGACCCGTGGGCTATTCTATTGTTTTCTCTTTCTATGGCACATTCTTGAGTGTGTTACCAGTTTGAAATCCAGAGCAATAATAACACTCATTGCATTGATTTCCTTTCCTTATCTCACAGTTTTGTCCAATGTCTGAAAAGAGTTCATACATTTTGCCTGTCTATTTTTTTTTTTTTCCAAGAATGGGATGTTAAATCTGGTAACAGTTATTTTGGAATGGCCTGAAGCTGAGGTCTTTCATATGGAAAGATCACTTTCCAGATTTTCATTTTTTAAAAAATCCTGGTGAGATTTTGTTGGAATGTTTTTCAATTTACTGAGTAATTTGGAACAAATTAACCTCTTTTTAATATAGACATCTTATCAATGGACATGGTAGATGTTTAACTTAGATCTTCTTTCATGTCCTTCTAGTAAGTTTAAAATCTTATCCCTTAAGAAGTAGCCCATCATTTCTCATATTTACATGATTGATTTTATAAGTAAATATAATACATTTAAACATATGAAAGAAATAGGTATTGATATTTTATTATCATTTTATAATTGATTTAATGGATTCTTATATAAGTGGTCTTTGTGAAAAAATAGTTTGAAAAACCACTGCATTTGACTTTCCTCTTCTGCTGTTTTTATCGGCATGTACTGCATTCCTGATTTACCACACTGAGGACGTATCTTGGACTATGTACATCCTGCAAAGGGAAGTACAGTGACTGAGAAATGTACAATTGGTCTCATGATGCTTTTAATATGCATTTTGCTCATTTCTAGTAATATTGCTCACTTTTTCATGAGTTTATTGGATAATTAATATATATTCCTCTGTGAGGTTCTTATTCAAACCCAATTTTGAGTTGCTTGTTTTTTTTTTAATTAAAAATATATTTTAACAATTCATTTTTATTGATACATATTAATAAAGCACACAATCCATCCAAAGTGTAGAATCAATGTTATTTGGTACAATTTCATAGTTGTACATTCATCCTGCATTTGTTATTAGAGCATTTTCATTATTCTAATAATAATAAGAGAACAAAAAACAAACAGAAAACTCTACTACTAAATAATCACTTCTCAATGTCTCTATATGTCACTTGCTGTACATATCTGCTATTCTGTTTCTGTCTCTCTAATTTTTTGTATATACTTTTGTATAGATCAAGTCAAACAATATGTTGCACCTTTTGTCTAGTTTCTTTCACTTAGTATATTTCCTTTATCTTTACGATTAAAGGAAGATTATTAATTTATTATTAAACACTCCTGTTCATAGTTTGCTTTGGTTGTTTTTTTTCCTGATATTAACATCTTATAACATCAATGTACATTTCTTCACTTTCAAAGAAAAACAGTCTTATATATTCAATATTGCCAGTACTCATATTTCACATGAGGTTTCATTATGATATACAGTCACATGTTACATTTTTAAGCTATTCTTCTAATAATATACATGACCTTAAACTTTCCCTTTCAACTACCATCACACTCATATAGTAGCACTGCTAATTATAAACAATACTATGTGCTTTTACCATTTTTATTCATTTCCAAAGATTTATGAACATTTTTATCAATTCTGCACAGATTAATCCTCAACTTTCCATTCTCAACATTCTATTTTCTGGTGACCTACATTCTAATTTACTTCATGAATTTGCACAATCTATTTAGTTCATAATAACACCAATCATACAGTATTTGTCCTTTTGTGTCTGGCTTTCTTCACTCAATATAATGTCCTCCAGGTTCATCCATGTCATCACATGCTTCATTTCTTCTTTAGCTGCATAATATTCCATCATATGTATTCCTCACAATCTGTTTATCCATTCTTCTGTTGATGGACACCTGGGTTGTTTTCATCTTTTGGCAATTTTGAATAATGTTTCTATGAACAGTGCTGTACAGATGTCTTTTTGTGCCACTGCTCTCAGTTCTGGGCATATACCTAGTAGTGGTATTGCTGGGTTACATGGCAGATTCAACTTCATTGGGAATCACCAATCAGATTTCTGTATTGGCCATACCATTCCACATCCCCACCAAGAGTGAATAAGCATTCCTATCTCTCTACATACTCTCAAGAACTTGTGGTTTTCAATCTTTTTAATAGTGGCTATTCTAATAAATGTGAAGTGATATCTCATTGTAGCTTTGATGTCATTTCCTTAATCGTTAGTGATATTGAATATTTTTTGATATATTTTTTCACCATTTTTATTTTTTCTTTGGACAAATGTCTATTCAAGATGTTTTCCCGTTTTTTAATTGGGTCGTTTGTCTTTTTCTTTTTAGTTGTAGCATATCATTATATATCATGGATATTAAACCCTTATTGGATATGTGATTTTCAAATATTTTCTCCCATTGACTTTGACACCTTTTCACCCTTTTGATAAAGACCTTTGAGGTGCAGAAGTGTTTAATTTTGAGGAGGTCCTTTTAATCTATTTTTTTCTTTTGTTGCTCATGCTTTGGGCATAAGGTCTAAGAAACCACCAACTACCACAATATCTTGAAGGTGTTTCCTCATATTTTCTTCCAGTAGTTTAATGGTCTTGGCTTTTATATTTAGGTCGTTGATCGCTCTTGAGTTGATTCTTGTATAGGGAATAAGATAAGGGTCCTCTTTTAATCTTTTGGTTATGGATATCCAGTTCTCCCAGAACAATTTGTTGAAGAGACTGTTTTGTTCCACTAATGTGGACTTGGTAGGTTTGTCAAAATCCAGTTGGCCATTGAGGTTAGGGTCTATTTCTGGATTCTCAAGTCAATTCCACTTATCATTGTGTTTATCTTTATACCAATACCATGCTGTTTTGATCACTATACCATTGCAATATTTTTCAAGGTCAGGCAGCGACAGTCCTCACACATCATTCTTCTTTTTTAGGATGCTTTTATTTTGCACCTATTTGGTTACTGTTTCCCTTCCAAATAAATTATGTAATTGCCTTTTCTATTTCTCTAGACTGTTAGAGTCTTGATGGATATTTCATTGAATCTATAAATCAGTTTGGGTAGGAATGACAGCATCACAATATTTAGTTTTCCAATCCATGAACATAGAATGTTTTCCCATTTGTTTAGATCTTTGATTTCCTTTAACAGTGTTTTGTAGTTTTCTGAATATAGGTCCTAGACATCTTTGGTTAAATTAATTCCTAGGTATTTGATACTTTTTGTTGCTCTTGTAAATGGAATTTTCCCCCTTATTTTCTCCTCAGAGTGCTCAATACTGGTGTACAGAGTCATTATTATTTTTGTGTTTTGGTCTTGTATGCTGCCACTTTGCCAAACTCATTTATTAACTCAGGGAGCTTTGTCATAGATATTATAGAATTTTCTAAATATAAGATCATATAATCCATAAATAAAGTTTTCCTTCCTCTTTTCTTATTTGGATGTTTTTTATTCCTTTTTACTTGTCTAATTACTGTAGCTAGAAATTCCAATACAATGTGGATTAATAGTGGTGACAGAGGCCATCCTTGTCTTGTTCCTGATCATAGAGGGAAAGCTTTCAACTTTTCCTCCTTGAGAAAGATGTTGGCTGCAGGTTTTTCATATTCTATCTTTTGAAGTGTTTTTATATATAAAAAAAAGATGTTGGCTTTTGTCAAATGCATTTTCTACATCGATACAGATGATCATGTGGTTTCTTTCCTTCAATTTGTTAGAGTGGTGTATTACATTAATTGATTTTCTTGTGTTGAACCACCCCTTCATATCAGGAATAAATCTTACTTGATTGTGATGTGTAAGTCTCTTAAGATGCTGTTGGATTCCATTTGCAAGTATTTCATTGATAATTTTTGCATCTATGTTCATTAGATAGATTGGTCTGTAATTTTCCTTTTTTGTAGTATCTTTATCGGGCTTTGGTATTAGGGTGATGTATTCATAAAATGTGCTGAGTAATTTTCCCTCCTCTTCAATTTTTTGGAAGAGTTTAAACAGGATTGGTATTAATTCTTCTCAAAAAGTTTGGTAGAATTCACCTGTGAAGATATCAGGTTCTGGAATTTTCTTTGTTGGGAGTTTTTTTGTTTGCTGGAATATTTTTTTCCAACCTTTCACTTTCAGTCTATTTGTATCCCTGGATCTAAGGTGAGTCTCTTGTAAACAGCATATGGATGGCTTGTGTTTTTTGTTTTTTTTTTTTTCTTTTTTTTTTTTATTGTGGGTAAAAATCAAAATTTGCACAATACATATGAACATTTCCAAAATGATATATAAATATATATGCATATATGTGCATTTGCTTACAAAAATGTTATTTATATATATATTTTAAGAGGTGCTTAGATTACCCAAAATATTACACAGAACCCACTGGGATTCCCATGTTGCCCACCTCCCACACCTCCTACCACATCCCACACAAACATCTCCCACAAATGTGGCCCACCACCCTCAATGGACTTACACATCCTGGAGCCTTGCCACCAACCATAGACCACAATTTACATCGTAGACCACACTCTCTCCCACAGAGTTCTGAGTGGTGTGTGCTGATTTAAAATGGCCTATATCCGTTGCCACAACGGTACTCAGGACAACCTCCAAATCCCAAAGAAGCACATGTATTTCAACTGCTCATCCCCTCCCTGCCCCAAAAGTGTCAAGTGGCCACTGGCTCCACCTCATTGTTATAATTTCTTCCATTGTTAGAATCACCATATGTGAACAACAGAATACCATCAGGTCCACTCTAGTCCATAGTTCTTCCCCTAATCCTGAGGGGACTGGGATGGTGATGTCCACTCTACCTCCAAGTGAGAGAGGGCTTATATCACATGGATATGGTGGGTGGGATGATCCTGCCTGCAAATGCAGGCCCTCTCCATTCCCTGGGATGGCCATTGCCCATCATTGTCTCCTCGCCAGGTGACTTGGATGAGTCCATTGAGCTGTAGGGTAGGAGTTGCAGCTCCACCGAGATTCCACACACACCTGGTACATAGGTAGGCCAGAGGCTCCAGTCTCTGGAAGTATACATAAAAACTTCAGCATCACATATAGGTTTGAATAGAAGGGACTGATGAACCATGTGCAGGTAGGACTTATTTGAGTCCAATTCTGTCACTCTCAGGAGCACAGATTCCAAAATAGAGCCCACTGATAAGTCATCAGTCTCTGGGTCTATCCCCACTTATATAGGACCTGGGTGTCTCCAGAGCTCTCAGGAGCCCCTCTGTGTGGGGTGATAGGCACTTAGATGTTCTATGAGCTCCTACTGAGGTGTGCGTGAGAGTTATCTCTGAGATGACCTCCCAACTCTCTTTGAAGTCTCTTAGCCACTTGAACTCATTTGTCTTTACCTTTTCCCCCTTTTATTCAAGGTCTTTTTCCAGTTGTGTTGCCAGTTGGCACTTGGTATTAATCCCTCGTTGCCAGGGAGGCTCATCCCCGGGAGTCCTGTCCCACGTTGGGGGGAAGGTAATGCAATCATATGCTGAGTTTGGCTTAGAGAGAGGCCACATTTGAGCAACAAGGAGGCTCTCAGGTGGCAACACTTAGGTACCCCACAACTGCAGGCTAAGTCTCAGTTACAAGAGCAAAGACTCACAAGGGTAGTCATCAATAAAAAGAACACATCAGTGCGTCATCCTGTTTTGACAGTCACTGTCCCTGCACTCAGAGGACTATTGCTGCTCCCTTGGAGACTGTGGCAGAGCTCTCCAGGCTACAAATTCAGATTCCCTCATTTATTGTGTGATTGTCCACCCATCATGACCATGCCCCATCTTTTGATCTTTTGAACGATTTTGTATATCTTTCATGTATATTTGGATGAACTAATTCCCAGGAATCCCCCCTCCCAGACACCCCCCACCAATAATCCCCTGCAGGACCCATTGTAACCCTTCTGTGATCCAAATCCTCCATGAACATATAGTCCATAAAATAATCAAGTACACTTACTAGGAAAAAAAAACAAGTATGATAAGCTTACATGCAAGAGACAAACAAGGAAACTCAGGGGGAAAAAAAAAAGAAAAGAGAAGGAAAAAAAAACAAATAAACAAAAAACAAAACAAAATAAAATATAATTAGCAGATTGGGACATTCAGAAAGCTTGTGTTTTTTTAATCCATTCTATCAGTCTATATCTTTTGATTGTGGAGTTTAATCCATTCACATTCACTGATATTCCTGTAAATGCATTAGTTACTTCCACTAATTTATTCTTTGGCTTTCATATGCCATGTCTTATTTTTGTCTGCAAAGGTGAATTATTTTAAATGAATTCTCTTTATTTATATTTATTTGTGACTATTTCTTACTCACTTTCATATATGAAAAACAATTTTGTTGGATAAAGCATTCTTGGCTGGCAATTTTTGTCTTTCTTTGTCCTAATTGTATCCTACTACTGTCTTCTTGCATCCATGATTTTTCGTGAGAAATTTTCACTAAGTCTTACTGGACATCCTTTATATGTGATGGTTTGCTTCTCCATTGCTGTTTTCAGAATTTTCTTTTTGTTTGGGATTTGAAACTTTAAGTAGTAAGTGTTTTGGAATAGATCTATTCAGATTTATTCTGATTAGGGTAAGCTGTGCTTCTCGGACAGATAAATTTTTTTTCTTTCATGAGAGTTGTGAAATTTTCAGCCTTTATATCATCAAGTACTCTTCTGACCCCATTCCCTTCTCTTCTTCTTCTGGAACACCCATGGCATGTATGTTTTTACACTTTTTGCTGACTTTAACTCCTTGAGCCCTTGCTCAATTTTTTCCATTCTTTTCTCTCTCTGAGCTCTCTCATCTATTTCAGCTATTCTGTCTTCTACATCACTTATTCTTTCTTCTATCATTTTTAGCCTGCTTCTTTATAAATCTAAGGTTTTATTTATTTCACCTATTTTGTCTTTCATTCTCATAAGCTCTGTTATTTTTCTATTCAAGTTTTCAAGGTGTTTTTTCTTTGCCCTGAGTTGTCTTGATGTCCTTTATCTCTTTATCCATATTGTGTTTCAACTCCTTGATTTGATTTAGGAGATTTGAATGAAACTCAAGGATTAGTTGTCTCAAACTCTGTGTCACATCTGGGGCTTTGATATATTCCTTTGCTTGAGCCATATCTTCCATTTCTTAGTATGGTTTGTGATATTTCCTGATGTCTAGGCATCCGATTATGATGGTGTGTTTACTCTGATGTTCACTTAATGATTTAGTGGTGGGAGGTGTGAGTTACTGCCATTCTTAGGTTCTTGGTTCAAACTGTTCTACTTCTTTAGCATTATCTCTATTTAGTTGTTCAAATCTCAGCCATCTTTCCAGTAATGAGTTGCAGTCCCATTTCCAAGGACCTTGAGAAGTGAGGTTGTAGAGGCCTGAAAAAGTCTCTCATTTATTTTCTTTAAATTTCCTTTCATGCACTTCCTTGATCACCAGCAGATGGTGGACTTTGGCAGCCTTTTAAGTTTGTATCCAGTCAGAAGGTTTTTGAGAATTTTCACTTGCAGATTCTTTTCCTTTGAGCCTCTTTTTTCTGGGTGGTGTCCCACCCAGAAAACATTTTTTTTGCAGGACATTTCTGTCTGTCTAGGGAGAAAAGTGAGTCTTGCATCTCTCTAATCCTCCATCTTCCCAAAAGTTCTCCAGAGAATAGTTTTAGCCTTGTAATTTTGAATTATAGGAGTTTTTTTTTTTGTAATAATAAACTATTTTTTACAGAACTTTTAGATTTACATTTACAGAGAGACTATACCAAATATATAGGGAATTCCCATATAAAACACCCACATGCTCACACAACAGTTTCTCCTATTAGCATCTTAAATTATTGTGGTACATTTGTTGCACTTGATGAGCCAATATTGAAGCATTGTTACTAACTGTGGCTATAGTTTACATTATGGTTTACACTGTATGCTGTATAGTTCCATAGGCACATGCTGGCATGTGTCCATCAATACAATATCATAGAAAAAATATCACAAACACAAATATATCCTTTTTTACCATCCATTCATCCCTCCACTTCCCTACTGAACACCTGGCAACCAGTTTTTTATATCAATGATACAAGTTCCTCCATTAATATGGGATAATAACTACAATAGCAATAAATGTCTTTGGTCTGTGGTTACACTCCTCCTTTATGTTTATTCACTCTTCAATCCTGAGGAACTTGGTAATGTCCATTCTGACTGCTTGAGACTGAGAGGGAACTTAGGGAATTAGGGATTATATTCTTGTAGTTGCAGATACTTTTTTTTTTTTTTTTTTTTTTTTACAATGGGAGTTGTCCATCAACATCATTTTGGTGGTTGTCCATGGCAAACCAGAAGAATTGGAGAGTAAAAGTAGGCCACTACTCTGCTGGGATTCAGGGCTCAATTGGCATATGAACAATCCAAAAGATTTAAGCACTGGGAGATATATTTAATGGGATTTAATGGGTATATTGGGAATTATTGACTCAAATAAGTGGAGTAGAAGAATCATGACTAGGGTAATTATAAATTAGTATAGTTATGTTATATTTGGAAAATAGATTATCATGTATTCCCAAATAAGGTCCACTGAAAGGATGTTGATTTCATGAGGCTACATGCCTTTCACCTGGTGTCCAGACATCTCTAGAGTCCTCAGAACTCTTGTTTGAGGCTTTGATTATTGTGGCTATTTTGAAATCTGTCTTAGACCTGCATATGCATAACCTCTAGAATGACCTCATGACTGACTTTGAAATAGCTTAGCCATAAAAACTTTTTAACTTAATGTTTCCCCTTTTGTCCAATGTCTTTTTCCAAATGCATTACTGGTTAGTGCTTGGTAATAATCCCTCAATGTCAGAGAGATTCATCTCTGTGAATCATGTACCATGTTGGGTGTAAGGTAGTGTGTTTATTTTTTGAGTTTGGGTGAGACAAAGAGGCCATATGTGAGTAAGAAAGAGACTTTCAGGAGGTAACCCCTAGGCATTAATTATAATTAAGTTAACTTTAATTTTTATGGGAATAAAGTTCATAAGTTCAAACCCTAATATTGAGGGCTTGACATAGAGGCCTGTTTTATTTTCTTAGGTGTGACTTATATATTCCAGAGATTTTTGCCTTTTTTTTTTGAGAAATTAACAGGACTTCCCCAGGATGGAAGTTTAATATTTTCTTAGCTACTGTGTGGCCCTCTATTTATGGAGAAAACAGAGCTATGACAACAGAAACCCTTTCATATCTCATACATTTATGTTTTTTGTGATTTTCCCCATGTACCACCCCACTATCAGCAACTTGTAGTAGTGATATTCCTTTGTTATAGATCCTGAAAGAACATCCTTATATTTATATTCTTAATTACAATCCTTGACTACCCCAGAATTCACTGAGTTATAAAGAAGCCCATTTTACCTCCAGCTTTCCCTTTAGTCTCATGGGTGGGTCAAACTTCCCCTTTAAACCACTTTCACATTAACATTTCAGTGCTGTTAATTACAATCCTGTTGCTGAGCCACCTTAAACTCTGTTCATTTCCAAACTGTTACAGTCAACCTATTTCTGCCGAGATTATGCATCAGCTCATCAATCTCTAGTCCCTTCCTTTCTTCTGGTAACCTATCTCCCACAATCTACCTCCATTGTCTGTTCACTATCTTTTGTTCATAGTGAAATCATGCAGTATTTATCCTTTTGAGTCTGGCTTATTTCACTCAACATAAGGCCCTTGAAGTACATCCATGTTGTTGAATGTGTCAAAACTTCATTCGTTCTTACAGCTGAATAATATTCCATCTTATGTATGTAACACATTCTGTTTATCCATTCATCTGTTGATGGATACCTGACTTGCTTCCATCTTTTGCCAACAGTAAGTAATGCTAATAGGAACATTGGTGTGCATATATCTGCATTCCTGCTTTCAATTCTTTTGTGTATTTGTCTAATATTTAGATAGCCAGAGCATATGACAATTCTATACTTAGCTTTCTGTGGAACCACCAAAATGTTCTCCACAGTTGCTTCACAATTCTACATTCCCACCAGTAGTGAATGTGGGTTCTTATTTCTCTACATCCTCTCCAACATTTGTAGTTTGATTGGTTTTTTTAAATACCAGCTAGTTTAGTAGATGTAAATGATATTTCATTGTAGTTTTGATTTGCATTTCCCTAATAACTCGTGATGTTGTTAATCTTTTTATGTGCTTTCCTCTTTGGAAAGTTTTCTGATCAAGTCTCTTGCCCATTTAAAAAAAAAATTTGTCTTTAATATTGAGTTGAAGGGTTTCTTTATATATCCTGGATACTAGACCCTTATTAGATATGTGGTTCCCAAATATTTTCTCCCATTGAGTTAGCTTCCTCTTCACTTTCTTCACAGACTCCTCTGAAGCACAAAAGTATTTAATTTTGAGGGTGTTCCATTTGCATATTTTTCTTTCATTGCTTACACCTTGGTTTTAAGGTTCATGAAACATTTCCTACCACAAAATCATGTAGATGCTTCTTACATGATCTTCTAAGAGATTTATGGCCCTGGCTGTTGTATTCAGGCATTTGATCCATCTTGAGTTAACATTGTATAGCATGTGAGATAAGGATCCTCTTTCATTCTTTTGGATAGGAATATCCAGTTCTACCAGCAGTATTTATTAAAGAAATTATTCTTTGTCCCAGATGAGAGGAGTTGGCAGCCTTGTTGAATATTGGTTTGCCATAGATGTGTGAGTCTATTTCTGATCTCTATTTGGTTCCATTGATTAATATTTCTATTCTTGTGCCAATACCAGGTGGTTTTTGACCACTGTAGCTTTGTAGAATGTTGTTTTTTAAAAGATTTATTTCTCCCACACCTCATTGTTTGCACTTGCTGTCTTCTCTCAGTGTCTGTTCATTGTGTATTCTCTGTGTCTGCTGGTCTTCTTTAAGGAGGTAGTGGGAACCAAATCTGGGACCTCCCATGTAGGAGGGAGGCACCCAATCACTAAGCCACATGTGTTCCCTGCTTGTTGTCTCTCACTGTGTCTCCTCATTGTGTTTCCTCATTGCATCATCTTGTTGCATCATGTAATTATGTCAACTTGTTGCTCTAGCCCATCATGCCAGCCCATCATGTCAGCTCACTGTCTTGCTTGTCTTCTTAGGAGGAGCTGGGAACTGAATTCAAGAACTCCTATGTGGGAGGTAGGTTCCCAACTGCTTGAGTCCCTTCAGTTCCCCCTATAAAATGTTTTAAAGCCAAGTAGAGTGAGTCTTCCAACTTCATTTTTCTTTTTCAAGATATTTTTGGCTGTTTAGGACCATTTACTCTTTCAAAAAATTTGAAAATTGGCTTTACTATTTCTATAAAAGTGCTGTTGGAATTTTTATTGGGATTGCATGGAATCTGTAAATCAATTTAAGTAGAATTGACTTCTTAATGATATTTAGTGTTTCAATCCATGAACATAGAATATATTTCCACTTATTTAATCTTCTTTGATATTTTGTTTGTTCATTTGACTGGAAAAGATCTTCCAGTTTCTTAGTATGGCTTGTAATTTTTTGCTAATGTCTAGACATCTGTTTATCTTGATGGGTTTATTCTGTTGGTCAGTTTCTTGTTCTTGCTTGGTTTTTCTTTTTGTCTGGCTTCATATTGTTTCTTGGATGAGATCTGGAACAGAGAAATCCTTTAGGTTAAAAAAAATCTAAATAAAGCATGGAATTTAGTTGAAAATGATATCTTAATATTGGTTTATTAATTCTGATGAATATTCCATAGTAATTTAAGATAATAATAAAGGATGCTGGGTGTGTGGTATATGGGAATTCTTTGTACTATCTTAGGAACTTTTCTGTAGATATGAAAATATTAAAATAAAAAGTTTATTTAATAAAAATGTGGATACAGGGATAGATTTGTAGATTGTCAGGTAATAAAACAAGTAGAGTAAAATTTTACTGGTAAAATCTAGGTAGTGGCTATAAAATTATTCATTGTGAAGATCCTTTAACTTTGCTGCATTTGAAAATGTTCATTACAAAATGACAAGGTATGTTAATGTAGTTTAAAATAGTTGTCTTATAACTCTTTTCTTTGTTATACAACAGTTCTTCTTTCACTTTCTTTACTGACATGATTACATGTACAATCGTCAAAAAATAACAATATTTATTACTGATTTCTCCTCTGGCTATTGTACTAATTATTTCATGTCATAACATGATTATTACTAAAATAATTTTATCTTAAGGATGTATGGTCCAAAGTTATTCCCCCTGAGTGTCAAATCATGACATATGCCACCACAGTGTACAACCTAGTGTATATGACCAAAATTGTCCTGGGTTGAGCTCCCAATCTTGAGGAAAGACTATAATTAAAGAAGAGTCAAGGCCATGCAGGTGGTCTTGCTGTACTCTGCAGCAGGCATTTGCAAGGACATTGGAAACTCTTGCTCTGGCAGCACTCAGAACCTCAGGAAGCTGGAATAGGAAGGGGGAAGTGGTGATGTCCCCTGTTAATTGGGTGAAGAGCCCTAAAACATGATTTTATAACTGATATCATGATTCTATTTTTATCACTCTTCTTTGGTAATCAGGACCTTAAGGTTCTGTAGTACTTTTATATATTCTATGCAAATTGTTTGTAAACAAAGATAAACAGCATTAATATTTTGTTGCCATTTATTTATTTATTTATTTTTTAAAGTATTTTACCTTTTTTTTTTTTTTAAGATTTGATTTATTTATTCATTCATCCCCCCCTTGCTGCCTGTGCTCGCTGGGTCAGCTAACCACGCCGTGCAGGCGGGCTTGCCCTCTACAGGAGGCCCCGGGAACCGAACTCGGGGCCTCCCATATGGTAAACGGGAGCCCTACTGATTGAGCCACAGCCGCTTCCCTTTTGTTGCCATTTATAAATCATTTTAACAACTCTTCTCACCTCCCTAATTTGAATTATAATGAATGAAATTCATGGCAGATGACCACTTGTGCCTCTCTATCCATTTGTTTTAATTTTTAGCTCCAATTTCCTGATTTTGGAGAAATGCACAGGGGTATTTAGCTTCTCCATTGCTGCAAGGGTTTCACTTCCACATTGGAGTTATTGCATATGAATATGAAATTCCACTGTCTTAGACCCCCCTCTTCAATGAGGATTTTAGAGGAATGATGGAGGACTTGACTAGCCAAAGCCAGCAACTTCAAATGCTCTAATGGCTAGAACGACCCAAGTGGCATGGCTGCTCTCATTGCTGCCTGGACCAGCTACAGAGTCCCAGTCAAAAGAGAAAGGGTTGAATCAGTGTTTCTGAGTCTGGTGACTGCTGCCTCCAAAACTAACAGAGGCCTACCAGATATTGTACTTTCTTGTTAATAGTGGGAGACATGAAATGTGGTCATTTGTTGTCTATTTAAGAGGGGATGTCTCAGTATATCCCAGCCACTACACCTGAAACAATTTCACTGATCACATTATTTAACTCCCAGCATTTGTAGCATTAAGGCCTCCAAGGTACTTCTTGCTCACCTAGTCTAACATGATATCATTATCTTACAGTGAGCATTTTGATGAGGTACTTTATCCATGATTCCAAGAGCCATCTTAACATTATGGTAGCATGATCTCTGTGTTTTTGCCTGTGTTTACTCCTGTATCATGGTAGAAAGCTCTCTCATGAATAAATTATACCCCTTGATTATGCACACTCAAGATCCAGTCCCAAACTTATTCTTCTGTCTGATGTTGGTATATTTTGGCTAGGTCCTGTAGCTCCTTTGAAGAATACTCCCTTTCCTGTCTTAGAAGGCATATTGTATATATTGTGACTTAAACCTAATTATTAGTCAAAAAAGGGAGGGAGTTAAGATCCTGTGGGGGAGGGGTGTTTTCTTGCAATATAAAAATTTCTGCATTGAGATAACATTGGGGCAATTTTTCATGACCTGGGATTCAGTAATGTATTCTTAGATATGGCACCAAAAGTACAAGCAACAAAAATAGCAATAGATTACTTTGACTTCATCATTAAAAACTTTTGTATATCAAAGGATATTATCTAGAAAGTGAAAAGTTAAATTACAGAATGGGAGAAAATGTTTAAAAACGATATTGGATAAGGGCTTAGTATCCAGAATTTGTAAAGAAGTATTACAATACAACAAAAAGACAAATAACCCAATTAAAAATGGGTAAATGATTGAATAGATATTTTTTAAAAGAAGATATACAAATACACAATAAGCTTATGAAAAGATGCTCAATATCATTGGCCATTAAGGTATGCAAACAAAAAACATGATGAGATGCCACTTACCCACTAAGATGGCTACTATTTAAGAAAATAAGACAGGAAAACACCAAGTATTCAGAAGAGAGGATGTGGAGAAATTGGAACTCTAGTGCATTTTTGGTGAGAATGTAAAATGGTGCATCACTGGAAAGCAGCAATATGGCAGTTCCTTAAAAGAATTAAATAGAGAATTACCATATGATCCAGCCATCTTACTTCTAGGAACATAACAAAAGAGGAAATACAGTTTCTAAAACAGACACTTGTACACCAATGTTTGTAGCAGCATTATTCACAATAGCAAAAACATGGAAATAACCAAGTGTACATCAACAATTTAATGGATAAATGAAATGTGGTACATGCACACAATGGAATATTATTTGACTGTAAAAATAAAGAATTTCTGAGACATCCTGAACCATGGAAGAACCTTAAAAATAGTATTCTTGATGAAATAAGCAAGATAAAAAGGAAAAATATTGCTTGATATTACTCATTAGAAATGTCTAGCAATACTAATCCAAGTTAAAGGTTATCAGAGGTGGAGGAGGAGAAAGGAAGAGTATAGGTTTGGTGGGTATGGAGTGTATGTAAATAAAATTAATAAAAATTTTGGATTAGAGAAAAGATCAAGGTTAAAGTCAATGTTCAGTTTAATGTTAGCACTGGGGTTAGTTATAGATTATAGTTAGGATTAAGGATTGTGTTAGAGTTGGGGCAAAATCTTAGGTTTAGAGTTGAGCTTAGGGTGTCATTAGAGTTAGATTTAAAGAATATTTTAGAGTTTATTGTGGACATTTGGTTAAAGGATTTGGTGTGTTGGAGTTAAGGCTCAATTCAGGATTAGTGCTGGCTTTGCTTATGATTAGAATTATGATAAGGCTTTGTTAGGGTTAGGTTTAGGGTAAAGTTTATGTTTTTGTTAGGGTTACAGTTAGAGTTAAGTTTCTACTTAAAGTTAGGTTCAGGTTTGGGTTAGTTTTAAGTTTAGGGTTAGGACTAGAATTAGGATGTGGATTAGGTCTATACTTTGGTTTAGGGTTACTATTATGGTTAGATTAAGGGTTAGCATTAGGTGGAGCTGTATGTTAGGATAAAGGATAAAGTTATGTTCGGTGTTAGTATTGGTGTTAATGATTAAGTTTAGGCTGAGATTATGATTATAATTAGAGTTAAGGTTTGGGTCAATTTACCAATAATATTTTTCTTAATGTTATGGGTAATATTAAAGTCAGAAATTGGTATATCATTTTGGTTTGGTTATGGTTAGGTTCACATTAGAGTTAGGATTTGGGAAAGTATATGGTGAGGGGTAGGTTTAAGGCACCTATATTAAAAAAGAAGGAAGAGCTAAAATAAAAGAACTAGATTAACTAGAAAAAATTAGCAACAATTACCAAAACATCAGAAGGAAATAAATAATGAAGTTTAGAGAAGAAAAAAATGAAATTGGGAACAAAAAACAAACAAAAAAACAAAACAAGAAAGAGTGAAAATCAGCCAAACCAAAACCTGGTTCTTTGAGAAGAACAATAAAATTGACAAATGCTTAGAGAAGCTAACAAAGAAAAAAAGAGAGAATATGCAAATCAATAAAATCAGAAATGAAATTGAAGAAGTTATAACTGACTGCACAGGAATAAAAAGAATCATAGGAAGATATTAGAAGAAACGCTATGCCAACAAGCTAGACAACCTAGATGAAATGGACAAATTACTAGAAATGCACAAGTAACCTATACCAATGCTACAAGAAATAAAAGAACTTAACAGGATATTTAAAGAGATTGAATCAATCATTAAAAATCCTCAAAATGGCTTTACAGATGAATTCTACCAAGCATTTTGAGAAGAATTGACACCAATCTGGCTTAAACTCTTCCAAAAGTTGAAGAGTTGGGAAAATTACCTAACACATTTTATGAAACTAACATCACCCTAATACCAAAGCCATATAAATTTACTACAAAGAAAGAAAAATTACAGACTAATCTCTTTAATGAACATAGATGCAAAACTTCTAAAAAAAATGCTTGGAAATAGAATCCAACAGCATATCAAAAGACTTATACACCACGACCAAGTTGAATTTATTCCTAGTATGCAAGGGTGGTTCAACATAAGAAAATCAGTTAATGTAATATACCACATTAACAAATTGAATGTAAAAAATCTCATGATCATCTTGATAGAGGCAGAAAAGGAATTCAATAAAATCTGGCATCCTTTCTTGAAAAAAATACATGGAAAGATAGAAATATTGGAAAAATCCCTCAACATGATAAAGGTCATATATGAAAAACCCACAGCCAATATTATACTTAATGGGGAAAGGTTTAAAGCTCTCCTTCTTTAATTCAGAACTAGACAAAGAGACCCACTCTCACCATTGTTATTCAAAACTGGGTTAGAACTTTTAGCTAGAGCAATTAGACAGGAAAAAAATAAAAGACATCCAAGTAGGAAAAGAGGAAGTAAAACTCCCTATTGGCAGATGACATGATTTTATATTTTAAAAAATCTGAAATGTATACGACAAAGCTACTTGAGTTAATAAATGAGTTCAGCAAAGTGATAGAACACAACATCATCATGAAAAAATCAGTAATGTACACTAATATTGAAAAATCTGATTAGGAAATCTGGGAAAAAATTCCATTTACAAAAGCAATAAAAAAAGTTCATATACCTAGGAATCAATATAATCAAAGAAGCACAAGACCTATATTCAGAAAACTATAAAATAATGCTAAAAGTAATCAAAGAAAACCTAAGCAAATATAAGGACATTCTGTATTCATAGATTAGAAGACTAAATATTTTGAAGATGTCAATTCTACCCAAAATGATTTCTTGATTCAACACAATGCAAATCAAAATTCCAACAGCCTACTTTACAGAAATTGAAAAGACAATTACCAAATTTATTTGGAAGGGAAAATTCTCCCAAAAAGCCAAAAACATTCTAAAAATTAGGAGTCAGGTGGGGGGACTTTCACTGCCTGACCTTGAAACATATTACAAAGCTACAGTGGTCAAAACAGCATGATATTGGTATAAATATAAATACATCAATCAGTGGAGTAGAATTGAGAGTCCAGAAATAAACTCTCACCTCTGTGGCCAAGTGGTTTTCAAGAAACCTGCCAAATCCCTGTTAGCAGGACAAATCAGTCTTTTCAACAAATGGTGCTGGGAGAATGTGATATCCATAACCAAAAGAATGAAAGAACACCACTATCGCACTCCCTATACAAGAATCAACTAAAAATGGATCAAAGACCTAAATATAAAACCCAGGACCATAAAAGTACTAGGAGAAAATGTAGTGAAACATTTTAAAGATCTTGTGATAGGTGGTATTATCTTGGAGCTTACACCCAAAACTAGCAATAAAAGAAAAAATAGATAAATGGTACCTCCTCAAAATTAAGCACTTTTGTACCTCAAAGGACTTTGTCAAAGGGTGCAAAGGCAGCAGACTCAATTGGAGAAAATATTTGGAAATCACATATCCAATAAGGGTTTAATATTGATGACATAAAAAGAAATGCAACAACCCAGCAATAAAAAGAGAATTGACCTGATTAAAAAATGGTCAGGGAAATGGATGTGGCTCAAGTGATTAGGCCCCTGTCTACCATATAGGAGGCCCAGTGTTCAATTCCCAGGGCCTCCTGGTGAATGCATGCTGGCCCATGTGGCAAGCTGGCCCATGCAGAGTACTGGGCCATGAAGAGTGCTAGCCCTTGCAGGAGTGCTGGCCCATGTAGGAGTGCTGACCCAAATGGAGAGCAGGTGCAGCAAGATGATGCAACTTAACTAGAAGAAAAAATATTCTGTCTTGCCTCACAGCTGCAGGGAAGCAGATTCTCTTCTGCCTGATAAAACTATCCTCATTGATGTCATTCCTAGTAATGGACTCCTGTGAGTCACCTGGACTTCAAGGTGGTCATTAGATCCTATGTAGAAAACCTTCATCCTCCAACCCACTCTCATTCTCAGTGGTCATCTACTCTGCTAACTTGAAGCCCTGGTAATGATATTTGAATTAATAGTGTTTGGGAAAGTTAAATACTTACTTAGTCTTGTGCATGCACAGAGTTAAAACAAAACTATGACTATGCTAAATATATTTTTTATTTAAATCAAGTTCCAAGGTGACATCAAACTCATGCTGAGTGAATCCAAGGGTCCCCTCCCTAATCACATGTGCTTTTCCATGGGGACAAATCTCTGTAGTTCTCCAGAAATTACCATTTATACATTTTAATTAGAAAGACCTTGGGGCAGGAAATTGGACAGGGGCTTCTTCTCTACAGCTTTGAAGGAAGGGGGAATATGTTCTGCTTCTGGTGCAGAGGTTTTTATGAACACCAGTTAAGAACTTATAGTTTTCAAGATGAACTCTGGAACTGCATCAGCAGTAAGTGGGGGAGGGGGAGTGTAAATATCAAAATTTACAATGTGCAAAGAAATAGGCCACTGTCCTAGGTCAGGAAATGATCCTTGTTAATGTGATTTTTTACAGAAATCCACATTTTAGAGGATGTTGCTATGCCTTGTGACAGCCCCTTCACACTTAAACTCCAGAAATTCTGATGGCCTGGCTCAGCTCTGCACTGCAATGGCACATGATAGATGCTCCATATGTATCTGGAGGATGGGGGTAAAATATTATTACCAGCCTTCTAGTGGAAACCATCACATATGTGGGACAAAAGCTTCAGTCTTGCCCTTCAAGTCCCCCACTTACATTCCCCACTGCTCAGTAAATAAGGAGCCCTCTTATCTGATGCAAAGTCCACTCCCTTTATTGGTTGATCATCAATCCCCTGCCTGGTTATCACCACAGGAATGGCTCCATATAAAGTTCTCCCTAGATTAGAAACAGAACACTGTCTGCACAGACCTCCAGCCCAGGAAGAAAAGAGATGAGATGATACCTCAAAGTCTACAGATTAACATATGGGCATCTGGGCAGTACTTTTCTTCCCAACCTGCCAGCCATGAGTAGGTTGTGAACATGATGGGGCAAACCAGGCTTCCAACCTCCTAGAAAACCAGCTCCTCCCTGGGTCCGTCCAGCCCTCATGTCCCTTCCAACAGCCCAAACCTCTCCAACTCAGGCACCCTGGGAGTGGGAGGTGCTGTGGGGCTTCCTACAAAGGATCAGAATATTTGCCGGCCTTTATTTCACTGATTTGTGACTGCTATCTTACATTTGGGTGTTTCCTAGTAAATGGCCAGAGCCTCCTGTGGTGGGAGTTGCACCAATTCCTGAATCTTTGAAAAAGGTGTCCCTTCCAATTTTCCTGAAATAAGAGCCTTGGGAAGTTGGGAAACAACAAGAAAGCATATTGTTCTCCCAAGCATCTCTGCTCATGTGAGCTGGTAAGGGGCTGTCTCTAGAATGTGGGTGTCTGGTTACCAGGGATCCAAGTCTTGTTGGGTTGTATCTCCAAGGATTTGAAGTTACCTTTTAGGATCCCATTACCATTCCCCCTTCCTTGGATAAAACCTCTCTTAAAGCTGATACCTTTTCAACCTCCTCTCTCATATCATTAATTTAACTCCACAGTTACACAAAACTATCCTCCCTGCAGTGTCTGGGAGGTCTGAGAAATTCAGGATCTCAGAGATGAGGAGATAGACTAGCTTCAGACCTATCTCCTTTTTCTGCCATATCCATGAACCTGGACAAGTCATTGTGCTTCTTGGGCCTTCCATGTCTCCTCACCTGAACCACAAGGATCATTCTAGCTTCCACATCCTAGGGCCTTTAGCAGATTTATATGGAATAATACCTATATAACTCATGAGCCAATGTTTCAGATCACTTTTACATGAACTTTAGAGATGGAAGAATTACTTGAAGGAATAGGAAGCAGTAGGGAATTCAATTCAAAATAGGGCTGGTTCTTGATGGTACAATCATGGGAAAGTATCTTATCTTCTTGGCTGATTTTGCAGTCTCCAACATAATGGCCTTGAAATTCAATGAAAATCGGATATTGCCATCTGAAGCAAAATGCTTCAATGGCTAACCATTAAAATTAGAGTCAGATTAGGTGCCTCCTTTTAGTTTAAGTTACGGAAAGCCTCCAAATAGCTTCCAAGGATCTCTGCCTCCTGGTATACATGTTTTCATCTAATTTCTTCCTCTTAGGTCTGATCTGGACTTAGTGACTCTCTCCTTATCAATAGAATATGGCCCAAGTGATGATATATCATCTCCAAGATTTATAAACAAAACACCTGTGATTTCTCTCTGGTTATTTCTCTCTTTTGCTCTCTATATATCTCTCTCTCTATCTGTATCTGTATCTCTAATTCTCTAACTTCCTCTTATATCTCACTCTGGAGAAACAGGCTATGATATGCAAAGGCCCATATTCCAAGAACATGAGAGAGGGCCCAAATAACAGACAGAAAGGAATTCAAAACCTCAGTCCAAACTGAATCTTACCAACAACATATGAGTGACTTTGGAAGCAGATCTTTCAAATTCAAGCCTCAGTTGGGACTATTACTCAGTCTTGTGAGAGTATTAGAGCAAAATCACACAGCTTAGCTTTGCCTGAACTCTTTGTTCACAGAAAAGGTATAATAAACATTTGTTATTGTAAGCCACTAAATTTTGGGGTAGCATTTTCACATACTAATAGAAAACTTATATAATCTACCAGGCCCCAGGGTCTGACACCCATCCCTCCCACCCCAACTCTCCTCCCAATCTCCCTCTAACTACACTGGCCTCATTTCCAAACTCCTCTCAGGCCAAACTCAATTCAGCATCAGAGTCTACAAACTTATGCCTTTTCCTGGCACACTGTTCACAGATGTGTGCAGGGTTAGCTCCTATTACTCATTCTGGTTGCAACATAAATGCCACTTCAGTGACTCCTGTCGGGTCCACCCACCTAGTGGCTCCCAACATCCCCTTGCAGCATCCTGCTTTCACTAGGGCACTCATCTTCTATTTCACATGATTTTTTTTTTTTTTTTTACTATTTTCTTCCATCTCTACCTCCAGACAGTGAGCTCCTGTAAAACAGGGAGCAAGTTGATAATTTTCGGCACCTAAACCATTTTCAGGCTTAAACCAGAAACTGGCCCCAGTGAGTGTACAGGTCATAGTTGTCACATGAATAAGTGAGATCATCACAGAGCACTTCTACCAGGCCCACACCAGCTTAGATTTTGTAAGTTAATGCCAAACTCCCAACAACATCAAAAATGAGTAAAGCCTATCTGACAATCTAAGTTAAGACACACTACAGAATGGGAAAACATATTGACAATGGTATCACCTAGAAAGAAATAGTATACAGAAGTGTTAGAAAATAAAATATCTAGAATCCAAAACCCAAAATAAAGTGATCTACAAATATATACAAAAGGAATAAGACCAAACAATTTACAGATTATAACATCATGTGGTAAATAATTTTATAAACTGCACCATCAACAATAAATGAAATGCAAATAAATAACTGATACAGTTTCACATATATAAAATTCCTTAAATCAACCTCTACCCAGTGAGGCCACAATATGTAAAAATGGAGAATCTCCTCCAGTGCCAGTGGGGCTGCCCTTTGCCTAACCTCTTGGAGGACATAATGGTGACTTTGATGATATTTGAAAATATCCCAAAACAGGGATCTAGCACTTCCATTCTTCACATTCTCTTCATATCAGCAAGTGTTTGTCCCCCCAAAATATCCACAACATTATCACTAATGAAAGGGAAATGTTGTAAAGAAAACAAATGTCAACCAAAATGAGAAGGGATGAAAAAAGAAATCCACATATAATATGAATCGATGGTAAACAGCATTGAAACTGAACGAACTAGTCTACAGTATATGTGTCCAAATGGAGACTTTTGAGGAATTATTTGAGTCAAGGGCAATGTTGGGAAGTGGATGTGTCTCAGGTGCCTGGGCTCCCACCTACCACATGGGATGTTCCTGGTTCAGATCCTGGTGCCTCCTAAAGAAGACAGAGAGCTGGCATCATGGTCAGGCATGGCAAACTGACACAAGAGACACAAGAAGAAAAATCATAATGAAAGACACAACAAAGCAGAGGGCAGAGTTTCCCAGAGCCTCCTAAAATTGAGCTGATGTGATGGGCAGGTGTGGCAAGCTCACACAACAAGTTGATGCAACAAGAAACTTGGGGAAGAAAAACAGAATGAAAGACACAACAAAAACAGGGAGTGGAGGTGGCTCTAGTGATTGGGCATCTCTCTCCCACATCAGAGGCCTTAGTTTTAGCTTCCAGTGCCTCCTAAAGATGAACAAACACAGCAAGTGAAAAACAACAAGTGGGAGGGAAGAAATAAAAAAAGACAATGTGCAGAATAATGGAGAGTATATTGACATATGCACACATTTTGTGAACTTGCATAAAATCTATACTGCTGAAACACACACAGGTTGCTACTGAAATTTTATAAATGATTGGAAATGGCAAAAAAGACCAAAGTTGACTGGATCCACTTAACTTGTTTAGATAGTATCCAATCACATGTGGTTTGATCATGTGCAGTTTGATTTGCCTAGGAAGGAAATATCCCTCACATACCTTTCCTCACTCATCCTGGAAGGTGCATTGCTTCCAGGAGAATTTGTCCAGCATCCACCAATCTGAAATCTGCTGGTAGGCAGCTATCACAGATGGATTTCTGGTTGGTTTCCATTTTGGACTTCAATTTGTCCCTCAGAAAAATAGTACAGTGGGAGAAATATGCAGAACTGTGACTTTAGGATTAAGAGTGTTTAATTTATAATGCTATTTATTTGAGCATTGATGCAAAAATTATGTGACTCTAGATGCTAAGTAACACATGAAGATTCAAATTTCTAAGGAATTCTATTTCAGTAAATTTGGGTAGGACAATAAATGAGCAGTGATGGGAGAATGGTTTGTGCCAAAATCACTTAAAGAATAAATAATTGATTTGTTCATCTTCAATTCAAACATTTTCACATCACATTTATTAGACACTGATGAAAAAGTTGGGTGCTGAGGATAAAGAAGTAATTATAACATTCTATACGTCTTACTGTGAAGTTCCACATCTAATGGCAGAGAAAAAAAATTTTAATGTTAACTGCTTATTAATAAATACCTTCTCTCATGCCAAATATGTCAATTGAATTTTGAAGAGGAAATCATACTTTAATCTAGGTTTTCAACCATGATTACCACAAGATTGGCCAAAGCTTCTCAGAATCTTCTATTCCTTGATCTCTGGAGAAAAGTTGTCTTTTTTTCTTAATACTGTCTATTTTTAAATATTTTTAAAAGATACTTAGATTATATAAACGTTACACAAAAAATATAAGGACTCCCATATGCCCCACTCCCCACACCTCCCACACACTCCCACATAAACAACATCCTTCATTAGTGTGGCACATTCATTGCAATTGATAAATGCATCCTGGAGCTTTGCTACTAAGCATGGACCTGAGTTCACATTGTAGTCTAAACTCTCCCAAAAAGTTCTGCATATTATGGAATGATATAAAATGATCTATATTTGTTGCAATGTCATTCAGGACAATACCCAAGTCCTCAAAAAGTCCCTATATTACAACTGTTTTTCCCTCTCCCTGCTCCCAGAGCCTCCAGTGGCCACTGCCTCCACATCAATGTTGTAATTTCTTCCATTGCTAGAATCACAATAAATCTGTAGTAGAATACCAGTAAGTCCACTGTAGTCCATAGTTCATTCCCCAATCCTGAGGATTCTGGGATGGTGATGCCCACTCCACCTCTAATTGAGAGGGGGCTTTGATCTCATATAGCTGATGGATGTGACTCTCTTGCTTGTAGTTGTAGGCTCCCTTATTTCCTTGGTATGGTGGTTGTCAATCCTCACCTCCTTTTTAGTTGTCCTGGGTGAGTTCAATGAACTGGAGAGTAGGTTTTGCAACTCCACTGAGGTTCAGGACCCAGCTGGCACATTGACAGCCCAAAGATTCAAGACTCTTCATTGTACACCTACAAACTCCAGCACCAAGTATATGCTTAAAAAGAAGGGATAGATGAGCCCTGTGTAAGGATGCCATAATTGAGTCCAACTCTGTCGCTCTCAGGAGCACAAATTCCAAAGGAGGCCCACTTGCAAGGCACCAAACTCTGGAGCTATCTGTCCTGACCATAGGACTTGGGTGTCTCAAGAGCCCACAGGAGTCCCATTATTAGGGGTAGTATCCACTTTGGCTGTCTATGAGATCCTGCTGAGATGTACATAAGTGTTACCTCAGGGATGATCTCTCAACTCACTTTGAAGTCTCTTAGCCATATAAACTCATTTGTCTTTACATTTTCCCCATTTTATTTGAGGTCTTTTTCCAGTTGCATTGCTAGTTGGTGCTAGGAGGCTCATCCCCTGGAGTCAGGTCCCACTCTGAGGGGAAGGTAATGCATTTATATGCTGAGAGTGGCTTAGAGAGATGACATATTTGAGCAACAAAGAGGGTCTCAGGAGGCAACTCTTAAGCACCCTACAAGACTAGGCTAAGTTTCAATTTCAAAAGCAAAGGCTCATAAATATTGTCATCAATATCAAGGGCCCATCAATGGATCATCCTTCTTCCCCAGTCATTGCCTTTGTACATGGGGGACTGTTGCTGCTCCATCAGAGAATGTGGCAGAGCTCTCCTAGATGGGAATTCAATATTCTCTCAGTTATTTTGTGAGTCTCCAACCACTGTGACAATGCTTTGTGCATATTTGAATATATATATATGTTATAGGTTTACCAGGGAAACTTCCTCCCATGTATCCCCCATCACTGAAACCTCACACCAAATATCCTCCCCTGCCCCAGTTGTAGACATTCTGAGATTCAAAGTTTCTTCAAAAAGAAAGCCAATAAAATAGCCAAATACAATTAATAGGAAAATGAAATAATGATAGGTTTAAATATGAGAAATAAAATATGTAAAAAGTTTTTAAAGAACTAAGAACTAAATAAAATGAAAAGATTAGGATATTAAAAAATAATGAAAAAATACGTAAAATTTTTTAAAAAAATATTTTGCCTTTCTTCACTGTAATATCTGGTGTCCTGTATGTACAGTGACATTTTCTTCCATTTATTCCCCAGTGTCTTCCTTTTTTTTATTTTGTTTTCAAAGAAGTTTTCAGCAACAGTAAAGTCACAAAAAGAATACAGGGGAATCCCATAAATCCAACATCCCCTCCCCTTTCCCCCCTTCCCATATTAACCTTTTAATATGTGGATGGTACCTTTGTTACAACTGACATCCAAATAGCGAAACATAGCTACAGACCATGGTCAATCGTTTACATTATGGTTTACATTTTAAACCATACACTTTTATAAATTTTGATGATACTTAACATGGCCATTGCAACACCATGTAGAACACTTCCATTGCCCACTAAATAGCCCCCATTCCATCTATTCTATTCCTCACCTCTCCTTCCTCCGGTGTCCATGGCGAACACTCCTTCTTCACTCCTTAGATAATAAGATTCATAGTTACTTTCAACAACACTGAGGTCTTGACACACAGTTTTGCCTCCCCTATTAGGAACCGCCTATGCTGCTAAAAGACTACCACCGCTCTGTTTGTGAACATATGGGTTTTCCCCAGGATGGGAGTCCAACTCCTTCCCACTCATTGTGTGGGCCTCCACCCACTGATACAAAACATTATGACAAAATGATCACTCACTCAGTCCCTAGAAGGTTGCTCCAGGTGTGCCTTGTCCTAAATGCCTCCCATCCAACACCCTAAGCTAGTAACCCTTCCTTGCCGTATTGCCATAAGAGTGTTCCAACTTTGTACTTTCAACCACATCCCCAGTATTCACCTGGTCCCTCTCCCAACCCTCTCCCCAGTTCCATGGACCTTCCAACCCACCCTCCCCAATCTAAACACATCAAACCTGCACCACTCAATCCAATAATTTCACTATCCTCCTGTCATATCCCGTCATTGCACAACTATACACTCCACCTTATCAAAGACTACATCCATATGGGTGTTGGCTCATAACCTTCTTCTCCCATTCTATTTCCTGTAAACCTGTCTTCCAAGCAATAGGTCTCTGAGTCTGCTCAATTTGCTTAATTCATATCTGTGAGGTCATGTAATATTCATCCATCAATGCTTGGCTTGCTTCACTTAAAATGAAGTCCTCAAGGTTCATCCATGTTATCCTTTGTGTTAGCACTGCATTCCTTCTTATAGCTGAGTAATATTACATTGTGTGTATGTACCACATTTTGTGTATCCATTCATCTGTTAATGGGCATTTGTGTTGGTTCTAACTTTTGGCAATAGTGAATTATGCTGCTATGAAAATTGGCATGCAAATATCTGTTCTTGTCTTTGCTTTTCAATTCTTTTGGGTATATACCCAGCAGCAGACCTGCTGGATCATATGGAAGTAGTATAGTTAGTTTTTTGACCAACTGCTAAAACGTCCTCCAAAATGGCTGGATCATTCTATGTTCCCACCAGCAGTGGATGAGGGTTCTCCTTCCTTTCCAACCTTTCCAACACTTATAGTCCTTTTTTTTTTAATAGCCACAAGTCAAATGGGTGCAAGATGGTATCTCATTGTAGGTTTGATTTGCATTTCCCTAAAACCAAGGGATGTTGAGCATCTTTTCATGGGATTTTAAGCTTTTTGTACTTCTTACTTGGAGAAGGGTCTTTTCAAGTCATTGGCCATTTTTTAAATGGGTTGTTGGCTTTTTATTTTCAAGGTGTAGGATTTCTTTGCATATGCTGATTATTAGGCTATCAGAAATATAGTTGCCAAATATTTTTCCCATTTAGTAGGCTGCTTTTTTCTTTCTTGATAACCTCCTTTGAGGTGCAAAAGTTTTTCATTTTGAAGAGATCCCATTTATCTATTTTTCCTGTCACTGCTCATGCTATGAGTGTGAAATTCATGAAACCATTTCCTATTACAAGGTCCTGTAGATGCTTCCCTACATTATCTTCCAAGGTCTGTATGTTCTTGGTTCTTATATTTAGAGTACTGTCTATTGAGATAGACCTTCACAGAGTCTTGAGATAGACCTTCCAGAGTCTGCAAAAGCAGGCATTCAAGGGTGTTAATCTAAATTCACTATAAGTTGCATGTCTTGATTAAACTGAGGTCCTATTCAAAGGGAAGGTAATCATGGCAGAAGAATGTCAATGTCTCAGAAAGGACCATCAATTTTTGAGAATAGAATAGGAGTGGGATTAACTCCTCACCCCATTGGAAAGAAGTTGTATGAGGGACTTTTTCTGTATCTACATGAAATATGTTTTTGTTTCCTTGTGTTTTGGGAAATCCAACAATTAATATCTGAGAATGCTGAACATGAAGCACCGTGGAGATTAGGCAGATGGCAGTTGAGGTATTACACCCAACTTCAATTCTGCAAACTCCACAAGTGCAGAACCTGAAGACGTGAGAGAAGCAATGAGTGGAGCAGGAGACTTCCCATACAGAGGAGGAGGATGCAAGTGTATGTGGAGGTTTGGCCCTCTCAGAACCAGGGGGGCTGCATTGACCACAGAGAGTGGGTTTGACCATGAACAGATCTTTGTCTGTAACCTATGATTCCCTGCCCATCAAATACTGGTCAACTTATGACCTCAAAAGGCTCTGGTCATTCAGAACCTCTGAGGGGAAACTTCACTCCCTATTTTCTTTTCCATCCAGGTGATTATCCTATAATGAAACTGCCCATGAATTTCCTTTACCCCCCTAATGGCCCATCCTTCTGCCCTGTTTCCCTAGCAATGCCACACTTCTTTCTTTCCCAAGGTTAACATAGTCCTATTTATAAACCAGTCAATCAAGGTAGAGTAGCTAATTTTGGGGTCAGTAGCTGACCCCAAAAGTTAGTGAACCACTTAATGAGATATTCTCATTCCCAGTGCAGACTCAGATTAGTTGTGGAATGAACTTCGCTGAAGTTTAGTTCATTATAATAGTAGATTATATGCCTCTGTGTGGGATTTAGATTCCATTTTCTCTACATGCATGGATGTATGACCAAGCATATAGGTTTCCCTTTTAAATATGTAATGCTATAGAACATGTGCAAGATATAGCCCCTACCACCTGTCAGTCTCCTTAACTAAACTCCTAACTCCTCCTCTACACAAGGCAATACAATGCCACTCTACCTTCTGTTGGGGGACAGATCTGAGACACCCAATTTCCAGTCCTCCACCTATTTAATAAACCTCTTTCCTTGAGCAACCAAACTCAGTGTGGTAATCAGTTTTTTGTGCCAGCCATGGACCCAGAGGATTTGTGAAGTGATCCCCTAAAGCTTGGCAAACCAGTTGGGACCTTGTGGCCTCTGAGAGGATTGCTGCCTGATGGACTCATTGGTTCCCCCAAGTGGGGCACCTCTGAGCTTGACTCCATGGCTGTGGGAGCACTTTGTCTCTGAAAGCCAAGATCAGGTTTCCTCTGCCTCTGACATTGAAGATCTTGAAAGCAGCCCATCAGGGAGGAAATGGGGAGCCCACGAAATTCCTGCAGCTTCAGTAAATAGTGATTTTCTTATCAAATTATTAATTGTTTTCTAGAGTGAAGGTTTTGATCCCCTGCTGAAGTTGTAGGTGGCTAGACCACACACAGTCCATGATTTTTGGATTAGGTTTAGAATCAGGTGAGCCTGGGATTGTAGGTTAGAGCTCTACCCCAGAATCTACTCCTCAGGTATAGGAGACCTCCCAATGGTTCCCTGGTTGCATACTAAAATTCTGATCAATAAACTTAAAATTTAATGCACCTAAAATCTGACAGGGAGTCACAGTGGACAATACACAGTTCTAGAATGAAAGGAAAGCATGGTCCTCTAGATAGCATCTTAAAACACTGATAACAATATGATTATGAATCCCTGTGACTAAAAAGAGAATATTTCTGAGAAAAAGTGCACAGCCACATATAAATTAGAGCATTGTATCCAAGGGATCTGTTGGATACAATGCTATTTTTTTAAAATTTTTTTTATTTTTAAAAGACACTTAGATTACACAATGTTACACAAAAAAAATTAAGGGATTCCCATATGCCCCACTCCCCATACCTCCCATAACCTCCCACATAAACAACATCCTTCATTTGTGTGGCATATTCTTTGCAATTGATAAATGCCTTCTGGGACATTGCCACTGAGCATGGACCATAGTTCACATTGTAGTTAACACTCTCTCCAAAAAATTCTTCAGGGTACGGGAAGATATATAAGGGCATATATCTGTCATTGCAATGCCATTCAGGACCATTCCCATGCCCCAAAAATGCCCCTGCATTACACTTGTCTTTCCCTCCCTCTGCCTCCAGAGCCTCCAGTGGCCACTGCCTCCACATCAATGCTGTAATTTCCTTCATTGATAGAATCACAAGTCTATTGTAGGATATCAATAAGTCCACTCTAGTCCTTAGTTCATTCTCCAATCCTGAGGATTCTGGGATAGTGATGTATAATGTAAAAGACATAGAAAATGGAATGAAATACCATTTGTTCAATGCTTTGTGGCTTTAGCTAATTATCTTAAACTGCAACATCAGTGTTTGGGGCATGGTGTGATGTTAGCAAACCACAGGCTTATTATAATCTACCAAACATAATAGAGAAGAAATTACTCTCTGATTCCAACCCCTCAAAGTGCTGGACTTCTTCCTTGTTCCCACTGATCCTCCAGCACCTTAAGAAGGAAAAGAGGGGGAGGGTGATCCTGAACTGCCCTTAGATAACCCCAGAACTGACCTTCCTACATCATACCTAGAGTGGTACAAAATTTGGCCAGGAAGCCCTGCCACATCTGAACAATTCCCACTAAGGTGAGTGCCAGCTGGGATTGTAAATCAAGGCTATCCAAGAGGTCACTTGTTTGTACACCCTCCATTCTCCACTTCAGACTTGTACAATTGGAAATGTTGATTCCAAAGTTATTGGGAAGATCCCAACAAAATGGAAAAAAGATTCAATTCTATTATTGCAATTCATATTCCTAGTTCAGTGGCTATACTGGCCTTATTGAATGTGCTGTTAACATTGGAAGAAAGGAAAATAGTGTTAGAAAAAGTCAATGATCAATATAATGGCCTGGAATATGGAGGATTAGAGAGACACTGAGATCACTTCTCCCCCAGAAAAATAGCTAAAGGACAAGTGGAAACTGTCTGACATGTTGTTCTGGGGCTAAGGACAACAGGGGAAAGTGAGACACCACTGAGAAGAGAGGGGGTGAAAAAAAGGACTCTCAGGTGGCTGGAAAAATCCCATTAGTAAAGTTACAGCAGGAGCTGCTGGTTCCCATTCCCCCACCTTCAGAGTAAAGAGCAGGGTGTCATCTGGCCCCTGGCAAGTGGCTGCAGACTGAAGGTGTTACAGGGGCTATTTTCTCAAGACAGGGGAGAGGGAGGGATACAGCACATTCAGATTTTTGCTAGTGAACTTGGTTTACTGCATCGGAGGGATCTCACACTTCCAGACCAGGTTGAGTCATGATATTGTTTGACCTGAGGGCATACAAGGAATGAAAGATAATTGCCTTCTTATACACCTTCCTACTGTTCTTGACTTGCTGTTGAGGACACAGAAGAGGGAGGGAGTGGCCAGCCAGGGGAGGAGAACTGCTTCTGAGGAAGTTTGTTTGTGAAGCCTGGCCCACACTGAGGACATCAATTCTGTCTCTCCAGTGGGGTTACAGTGAATGCATTTACCCCTAGCATATCGATTCTGAGCTGAGCTGTCTGCCAAAGACTGACATCTGTGCATGAAAAGAAGGGAAATTAATTAATTAATTAATTAATTAACACAATCAGGTACCTTTTTTACCTTCCTCTCCAAGGCCCTTGGAAACTAACCTGCATTTAATTAATGGATCCTTAGCCCTGGTTTGAGTAGTTAAACAGTGGCTACTCCTTAATATTCAGAACCAAGAATCAAAGAACAGTGTTAGAACACAGCTACTTAACAGTAAATCCCTAGGCAAGAGAGAGAAATTGAACATTAGAGTAAATTCAGTATCATGATCAGATTCCAAGACATCAACAAAAATGCAAGCCATACTAAGAAAATGGAAGCTATGATTTAGGCAATGGAACAACAAAGCCCCAGATGAGACACAGGACTCAAGGCAACTAATGCATGAGGTTTACACAGATCTCCTAAAACAATTCACGGAGTTGAAGGACAACGTGGCTAAAGAAATAAAAGACCTTAAGAAGATACTGGGTGAGCACAAAGAAAAATTTTAAATCTTGGATAGAACAATAACAGAGCTTATGGGCATGAAAGTCATGAAAAGTGAGACAGAAAATACAATAGAACCATACAACAGCAGATTTGAAGTCATGGAAGAAAGAATCAGCAATGTTATCATGAGCTAAGAATGAAAGCATTGCCCAAAATATAAACTAAACACTATTTGCAAATGAAAGATTTTAGCTCTTTTTAAAAATAGTCTTTAAAAACAAGATGCTTCAATTATTTCATTTAGTAGTGAACACATTTTATACAAAATTTTTAGACAAGTTTGTCCTTTTTGTAGTTAATTAATTAGTGTTAACTACACTAAGTGTGAGAGTAATGATAAAATTGACAAACTAACAAAGAAAAAGACTAACAAAGAAAAAGAGAGAACAGATGCAAATACACAAAATAAGGAATGAGGAAGGTGATATCACTACTGACCCCACACAAATAAAGAGTATCATAAGAAGATATTTTTAAAAATTATATGACAACAGGAATGATAATTTAGAGGAAATGGACAAATTCCTAGAAACCCACAAGCCACCTACATTGATGAAAGAAGAAATTAATGAACTCAATAGTCCAATTACAAGTAAGGAGATATACTCAGTCATCAAAAATCTCCCAAATAAGAAAAGCCCAGGGACAGATGGCTTCACAGGTGAATTCCACCAAACATTCCAGAAAGAGCTAACACCAATCCTGCTTAAGCTCTTCCAAAAATTAGAAGTAGAAGGAACATTGCCTAAAACATTCTATGATGCGAAAATCACCCCAATACCAAAGCCAAACATAGATATCACAAGAAAGGAAAATTACAGACCAATCTCTCTAAAGAACCTAGATGTTAAAATCCTCAACAAAATACATGTTAATTACATTCAACAACTTATCAAAAGAATTATACACCATGACCAAGTGGGTTTCATCCCAGGTATGCAAGGATGTTTCAACATAAGAAAATCAATCAATGTAATACACCCATAAACAGAGTGAAAGAAAAAAATAACATGATCATCTCTATAGACTTCCAAAGTCTAGTGGGGCTAAACAAAATTAACAAACAGATAGTCATGTGAGCTGTGTGATAGGGCTTTCTATTCCTTTTGAATATCCCCAAATGAAATGTGAAATGAAGAAAATAATTTATCTTTTGTTCTCTTCAAGAGAAGATGCAAAACTCGGTGGCTTCCTAAAATGGACACTGAATACTAAAAGGGTTTATTCATCTGAAGGATAAACATCTTTTGGAAATCTGAGGATACAGAGTCCTTGGATCTGAAACAAGACAGGATCACTCTTGATAACAGCACAAAGATCAGAAAGCAAACATGGTGATCTGGTGTGTTGGGAGGGGAGGGACCTGGGATTTGGGCAACATGAGGGCAGGAATGGCTGGTGGCAGGCCCTGGGTCAGACCTGGTCCCCTGGATCTAACCTGGTTCCCAGTCCCTTTTTAGGAACCATTCCTCTTTACATCAGGCAATGCCTATAAATCATGCCTCTGTGAGCATTGCTGCAACTCAATACTTAGCTTTCTGAAGAACAGAGAAATTATCCTCCACATTGGTAGCCAGAGTTTTTTGTCATTTTACAATCCCACCAGCACTGAATGAGAATTCCTCTGCCTTTTTCCATATCTTCTCCATACTTTTCCTGGTATGTGGGAAGTGCAAATTCAATACCAGTTTCAATACATCACCCTGGAATCTAAAAAATTCAAAGCCAATTATCTGGCTGCCCCATCACAGAAATTCCTCTATTGTTTTATTATTTCCATGAATACAACAGTTTGGTATTTCATTTATATACCAAACTCTCCTAACTGGCTTTCCTGTTTACAGAAATCCTCTAAATAAAATACCTACCAAGAGCCAAATGCATCTGAAAGTAGATTGGGTTCCTACCTCCATTCTTATCATGATGAGGACTAACAGGGACACCAAGGCCCAACATGATTCTGTGACCAACATATGGCATTAATCTGCATCTCCTCTCCAAAGGATTGAAGCAGGCTAGTAAAATAAGGAATTCATAGATGGATCTGGAACCTGGCAAGAAGTTCATATGGACATTGATAATCTCAAGATTGCTTGCTGGAAGACCCTCACAATATTCTGCCATTTGGAATGAGATTTCCTTCAGAATCCAGGAGAAGACCATATATTCTCCAGGGGCCTTATCACTGGGCCCTTCCAGGGGATTGATGGGGTTAATCAATCAAAACAGCAAACAGCTGGAACTCTTCCATGCCTTGCCACAGAATAATTAATGGCTTAAAAGGCAAGCACAAAGGCTGAACTGTCTCTCTCTCTCTCTTGCCTTTGGACCCCTATTCTGGCCTTCTTCATGCCCACCTGGATCACTATGCAAGTAAAAATGGAGATTTATAATCTATAATGGGAAATTGTATTCTATAAATCAGCCCTCTTTATCATTCTTCAGCCTCTTCCTCTCTACCTAGGACTCATGATCTCTTATTTTGTCAAATTCCTCTTCCCTCCCTACCTCAATAAATTACTGGCTTAATTAATGTAGCATGTTCTTAAAATTCATTTCTTGTAGCTTAGTCAGGAACCTAGACAAAATCTGGTTACAGGATTAGAGCTGTGAAAGTAGGGACTGTGGAGTCTGTGATAAACCAGGACCCTGAAGAGGACATGGGGAAGTGTCAGCACTCCACAGTGGACTCAGAGAAGAAGACTGCTCAGAGAAGGGCTGGTGGGAAAAGACACAGTATGAGTAGGATTCTGCTAACCAAAAATAGCATTTTCCCTGAGCTTAGGGAGGCATGGCTGTTGTAGGGAATAAAAGGGACAGGAGTAGTGGGAAAGGAGTATAAGGTGTCATGTTTCCATGAAAATAAAAGTATGTACAATTCTGCCAGACCACCTGAAAACAGAGTGATACAGAAGTCCTGTTGTGGACCTTTAAATTAATATGTATAGGCATATATAAAAAGGTAGATGCTAATGTTGGTTTGAATATTTCTATAAGTAAATATATCCACAGGTAACTTGGCCCTCACTGACACTAGGGCCTATAGCCAGCCTTATTTAAGTAACTGTCTGAGGCAGGAGGTAGCCTGAGGACCAGAGCAGAAAGTGGCAAAAGAGACCCAGGTGGGATTTTGCCCTGATTTAGGAGTCCCCAAGAGAGTTTACTTTAAAGAAGTCAGTTGGTTTTTTAAAAATTGGGAAGCCATTATAAATGGCATTACTTGGCTTACAATTGTCTCTTAGTAAACAAACATCTATCCACCAAGAAATGGAAGGCCTTCCAAGTGGTGTGTTTAACTCTTATGATCATTGTCATCCTGTGCACTTGGGGATGCATCCCTAGGAGGAGTCTTCCCCTGGAAAGAATCCCTCCACATTGGAGAGACCTCATCCAACATAGGGACAGAGGCAAATGCATTTGTGGGAGGGGCTTAGCATTGTTAGCAAAACTGACAAGTCATTTCAGACATAGTAGCTTTAAACTCTCAAAGCTGGCTTTGCTGGCTGTCCCTTTCACAGAAAAGTCTCTTGAGACTATATCTAAGAAGAAATGAAATCCTTTTGAGATGAGTTTGGCACAGCCAAACTCAAATAATTACACATCCAGTTGTCTTAAAACTACCTCAATAAACATTTTTAAGCCATTTAGTATTAACCAACTTTACATACCCCAGGAAATTGACCCAACATTGGCTCTCAATTTGTAGGCTAGGCATGGATGCTTATAAGGCCCCAAGCTGTCTTGGACCCCCTGGCCCTGCTTTGCATTCAGGGGAGTCCTTCCCACTTGTGTCCTCTGGAAGTTTCCTGATGGTGTCCCTGCCTAAAAGCAGTCAACACCATGTCCCCTATGAATAGGTTGTGTGTGCATCCAATCTAGTGTTCAAGTCTTCTTCCGGGTCAATTCCAAAATCCTCCATTTAAATTCCTTACAGTTGATCATTCAGTTAAGTGCTTCCAGTGGTCACTGAGCATGTGAATTGTGGTGTTTCCTTTCTGACCCCAAAGGGGATTTGTCTTGTGTTTCTCTGCTTTTTCTTTAGATGCCCTAAGGTTAGAGATGGTAGGTGTGGGAGGGGAGCAGAGACCTGTGTCCTGGACCCAGATTTGGACAGGGGGATGGGTCCCAGTTGGGGAACATGTGGTGGAGAGTTGGAAAGGAGGAGCAGAAGCTTGGGAGCATCCTCCCTGTACACAGGCCCCTTAGTCCACATCTTATCCCAGCTCAGGGTCTGTTGGAGAAAAAGGTGGCACTCACTGGGTCATGGAGACAGAAGATTGCAGACAGAAAGTTTATTGAGAAATTCTCCTAATGGAGGGGGTCTGAAAAATAGACTTCAGCCTAATAGAAGGTGCTGGATATGACTTTATACAGTACTTCAATAGGTGGGGTAATTTTAGTCCATGGGGAAGGTGTTAGAAACTGAGTACAGCCTGAGGCCAATAAGGGGCTGTAAAAGTGTATTCTTCTTGTGTATGGCTTGGGGTTAGTGGGTTAGGAATTATTGTATTTTTGGAATGTGGGAGGGGCTGGTGGGGCCTAAGCCTAGAAAGGGTGATTGTCCTTATCTCCTCCTCTCCCACTGTGATATGGATCTTTTGTTCATTCTTGGGGGGAGATGGTCTACCTCTGCCAACATAAGCATGGTCTTATCATCTATT
>JAKSZT010050948.1:3528361-3587323 GCA_026826555.1 Tolypeutes matacus
TATATATATATATATATCTGGCTTTGTTATTAGTGTGCTATTAGCTTCATAGAATCAATTTGTTAACATTCCTTCCTGTCCACTATTGAAAGAGATTTCAATTAAATTTTCTATAAACGCTTTATAGAATTCACCCATGAAGCCATGTAATCCTGGGTTTTTCATTTATGGGATATTTTTTTATTATTGTTTCAATCTCTTTAATTGCGATTGATTTGTTGGGGTCTTCTATTTCTTCTAGGGTCAGTGTAGTTTGCTCTTGTGTTTCTAGTAATTTGCCATTACATCTAAATTGTCTAGTTTGTTGGCATACAGTTATTTGTAGGATCCTTTTATGATGTCTCTTACATCTGTGTGGACAATAGTAATGCCCCCGTATCATTCCTTATTTTATTATTTGCATCTTTACTTTTTTCTTTGTCAGTCTAGCTAAATGTTTGTCATATTTTTTATGTTCTCAAAGAAACAACCTTTGTTTTTTTTTAATTTTCTCAGTTTTTTGTTCTCAATACAATTTATTTCTGTTCTGTTTGTTATTTATTTCCTTCTGCTAGCTTTGAGATTCATTTGCTATTCTTTTCTAGTTCTCCAGGTATGCAAGTATGTATTTGATTTTAGCTCTTTCTTCTTTTTTAATATAAGCATTTGTAACCGTTGGGGATTTTGATATAATTATGAATTCCAAAAATATAATTGGATCATGCTTGTAAACTGATCTGTTAATCTGGGCATGATTAAGTTATGATTAGGGCATTGACTGGGCCACGTCAGTAGGGCATTGAGCACCACCCCTTGGTGGGTGGGGGAATCGAATATAAAAGGCAAGGCAAAGGAAAGTTGAAGCAGTTTTTGAGAAGCAGTTTTGATGTTGGAGAAAAGGCCCCAGAATAAGAGAAGTGAGCCATTCACCTGAGAGTCTGCAGCTGACTTGTGGAGGAAGCAGAAGAGCTAAGGCTGGAGAGAAATGCAGCCCCAGGAAGAGAGGAACACTAGAAGCCTGAACCCTGGCAAATGTCAGCAGCTGTCTTGCTCCAACACGTGACAATGGACTTTGGTGAGAGAAGAAACCTAACGCTTTATGGCCTGGTATCTATGGACTTCTACCCCAAATAAATACCCTTTATAAAGATCAACCCGTATTTGGTGTTTCACATTAGCACCCCTTTGGTTGACTAATACAGCATTTAAATTTAAATTCATTTCTAGGCACTGCCTTCACTGCCTCACATATGTTTTTATATATTTTGCCATTGTTTTCATTCATCATGAGATATTTAATGATATTTCTTGCAATTTCTTCTTCAATCCACTGATTGTTGAGTGTGTTGTTTAATCTTATATTTGTGAGTTTTCCCTTTCTCTGCCTATTATTGATTTCTACCTTCAATCCATTATGATGAAAGAAAGTGCTTCCTATCATTTTAATATTTTTAAAATTACTGAGACTTGTTTTGTGACTAAACATACTAACTATCATGGAGAAAGATCCATGAGCTCTTGAGAAGAATGTTTATCCTGTTGTTTTGGCATAGAATGTTCTACAAATATTTGCTAAGTCTAGTTCATTTACCATATTATTTATGTTCTATGTTTCTTTACAAATCCTTTGCCCAGATGTTTTATCAAAGATGAGAGTGGTTTATTAAAGCCTTCAACTTCTGTGTCCAAACTGATTAACAAATATTATTAGAATTAAATTATTGACTAAAGTTGACACTTTGCATTAAGGTTCATTATGCTTTGTATAGTTCTATGATTTTTTTGGTGTTGTTATTCTTTTAAATTTTGTTTGTTTTAATATTTTTAATTATGAAATTTTACTGTGCAACATATATACAACATAATTAAAACCCCTATTTTAATTAACTTCAAATGTACAATTCAGAGATGATAATTCCATTCACAATGCTGTGAAACCATCACTACCAAACATTACCATAACTTCTCCAAATGTCATTTTATTAAATTAATTAATTAAACCAATATTTATTTATTTTTTTTGTTTGTAATAGAACATTTAGATGGAAAATCAGAAAAAAAAAAAACAAAAAAAAAAAAAAACAAAAAATGGCATCCAAATAGAAAATCAAGAAGTAAAACTTTCCCTATTTGCAGATAATATAATCCTATAGAGAGGAAATCCTGAAAAAATCCACAATAAACCTGCTAGAACTGAAAAAGGAATTCAGGATTGCTGTGTTTTATAGTATCAACAAGCAAAAATTAGTAGTGTTTTTACACAGAAATAATGAAATAACTAAAAGGAAATTAAAAATTACATTTCCAACAGCTACTAAAAGAGTCAAATATCGAGGAATAAATTTAACCAAAAATATAAAAGACCTGAACACAGAAAACAAAACATTGCTGAAAGAATTTAAAGACTGAAATAAATAGAAAGCCATTCCATGCTCTATGATTGGAACACTAACTTTTAAGATATCAATTTTACCTAAAGTAATTTCCAGATTCAAAACAGTCCCAAACCTACAACATTTGCATATGGATATCCAGTTGTCATATCCCCATTTGTTGAAAAGATTATTATTTTCCAATTGGATAGTCTTGACACCTTTGCTAAATTCAATTGGCTACAAATGCATGGGTTTATTTATGAACTCTCAGTTGTACTCCATTAGACTTTCTATCTATCCTTCTACCAGTACTACATTGATTGATTACTGTAGGCATGTAATAAGTTTTGAAATTAGGAACTGTGAGTCATACAACTTTATATTTCTTTTTCAAGTTTGTTTTCACAATTTGTTAGTTGTTGCAATTCCATATGAATTTAAATATCACATTTTCCATTTATAAAAAAGGAAAGAAAAGATATTGACTGCAATTTCATTTAATCAGTAGATTTTTTTGGACTGTAGGGATGAATGCCTTAACTATATTGTCTTATAAATCTTAAGACCAGGAAGTCATATAATAATTTCCAAAAAAGAGATTTAAAGTAGTTAACAGTTCTTTTATTGGAACCAGGTAAAGATTCTGGGATATTTTAGCTGGGATATAAAGGATGACCTTGAGCTCCTTTTGTGAAAAGAGTAAAAAATATTTGATGCTGATTGAAAGCTTATGCAAAAGAGCCTGGTGAGAAATATCTGGTGTGGATGGAAAACTGAAACAAGACCCATATATTTGATGTGTAGTAATGAAGTGGGAGAAGGATGTAAAACAAAATTGGAAATATGGTCAGGGTCTTATTGGTTAACTATTAAATTTATCACAAGGGAAATTGGTTGGCATAGAAATACTTTTAGAAAAAGAATCATGTGATCCAATTTCCAGTTAAGAACAATTATTGTAAGTGCTGTGTAAATAAGGAATTGGGGAAGGAGCAATTGTAGATTTAGAGAAACCCAGAAAGAAGCTGTTGGGGATTTTTGGGGGGGTGATGTTGAATTAGGCTATGTAAAGAATGTATTAATTCATGATGAATCTTTAATAAATTGTATATCTGAGATCTGAGGCCCTGGGCTGGATCTCAGGGCTGACTCAAGGATGGATCTCCAAATACTGGTGTAAGTAGCAGGGTTAATGATGCCATTTTGGTTAAGACTTGAGATCCATGCAAAGGAAAAGTGGTGCTAGGCTGGGCCATATCTTGAAGGTCTTTTAATGCTGGCATAGGAAACATGTACTTCATCTGGAAGTCATGACCATCAGGATCCCATTTGCGGTTTAAAGCACAATGAACTCATCCTATTGGATAAAAGGAAAGAGAAGTTAACCCGTGTGATTAGTAGGCTTGTTTAGAGAAAGATTTCATGTGTAATTGGGCAGCTACTTCAGGGTTCCAGCTTCACTAGAAGGCCAAAATACAAGACAATGAAACAGGGGCAGGTGAAAAACAGTGCATTGTCAAAAGCAGAAGTGAGGGGGAGGAAGATAAGTGTAATTAAGCAAGAGCAAAAAGGGAAGTCTAATTGATCCCTACTTCAGGGAGAAAAATGATTAGTGCTAGGCAAATGACAAATCCCTAGACTGTGTTATTTGTAGCATTTGAGATGAACACCTTCAAATGAGTGTCTTCTTTTACCAATACCTTGGCAATCAAGTGTTTCTGCCAATTTCCTAAAACTTGAATCCAATGCCAACTTTATTTTTTAAAAATTATTATCCTTTGGCACTTTGACAGTAATCTGATCTCAGTAGTTGCTGTAAAGAAAACAAAACTCATGTTTTAAAAATCATCGCAATATATATATGGGTGGATTGATTTTTTTTGGCTATTTGTTTTTTATTTTATTTTATTTTATTGAGGTGTGGGAGGTGGGCAACATGGGAATCCCAGTGGGTTCCGTGTAATTTTTTGGGTAATCTAAGCACCTCTTAAAATATATGTATATATATATATATATATAACTTTTTTGTAAGCAAATACACATATATGCATATATATTTATATATCATTTTGCAAATGTTTGTATGTATTGTGAGAATTTTGATTTTTACCCACAATAAAAAGAATTACATAAAAATATAGTGGATCCCCATATTTCCACCCCTTTCCCTACTTTCTCACATTAACAACATCTTTCTTTATTGTGCTTTATTTGTTAAAATTGATTAACACCTATTGAAGAATTGCTACTAACCATAGACTATTCTTTATATTATAGTTTACACTCTGTCCTGCACAATTATATAGGTTACAACAAAAGTTATAATGGCCTGTATCTATCATTGCAACATCATATGTCCTAGAGACTTAAGACTTTGGACTTTTCTTGTGCAAGTTGAGCCCTGAATCTCCGCAGAGTTGAAACACTTACTCTTCAGTTCATTGGAATCACCCAGGACAACTAACAAGAAGATGATGATGGACAACAACTATCCCAAGGAATGGAGTGTCTGTAAATACAAGTAAGAGAGTTCCATATATCAGGACTGATTCTTTTTACACTTACCACACATTAGACATTTTTAAAGTGAAAAAAAATTTGGCTTCCATTTTGAAATTTCTTTCACATTTTTTCTTTAAATTTTAATTTTGTTTTTAACTCTATTTCCTTCCCTCAGAAACATTGTAGTAAGTGGAATCTCTCAAGACAACCTCAATAATTCTTATTTTCTTTTATATTTTTCATCTCGGTCTTACTCTCTTCTGAGTTCGTGGCAAATTCTTCTGCAATATTTTGTAATGGCTAATCTCCTTATGATGATATCCAGTCCAGTTATTAGAATGTGGTTGGCATATTTAAATTACAAAGTTTTTTTTTAATATAATAGCCTTTACATAGTTTTCAAGATTACTAATTTTTATCATATCTATTTGTTCTTGATTTGTATATGCCTTTTTACTTCAAAATATTTGAATGACTTACAGGAACTAATGCATGCCCATGTTTCACAGACAACCTCCCTCAGGCCTGTCTCTCAAATATGGCTGGTTTCAGGTTCTGGAGTGGTGGGGACAGCACTCTGAAAATAGCCGGAGTCTTGGGGGTGGGTTGGAGGGCCAGGGATGATTATTTTTTCCTTTGATTTCCTCTTCTGGAAATGAAGCTGATCATTCATTCTGGAATTGGGTCAAAATGACAGGCAGATTTTTATATACATTTAAGGATTATTTTTCAAATATCAAGTTCATGTCAAAATAAAATCTATCATATTGTTGGCATCTTAACTGATGTTAAGATTTCTTAGTTTTAAATTTTACCGTAATTCTTCCACTGAATATGGTTAAAAACTTCTTCCCTTTTTCTTTGTATATTGTTTACATTGGTGTTTACAATCTCGAGGATTGTCAGTCAATGTTTGTTAGTTTTTTTCTTAAGTAATTTGTTTGGACCTATGTGTGTGTGTTAATGTTTACCAGTTTTGATTTTGTTCCAGTTTTTTTGGGGAGAAATATGGTTCTGTTATAACCATTGTAAGATGCAATTGAAAATGTATCTTTTTAAAACAGAAGTCAGCCTTCTGAAAGAATAAATTATTTATTGGCTTATTGTTAGGAGGTTCAGGTTAGTGACCATGAAACTAGGTTATATGCATATGAAAATGTAAAAGGTAAAAGTATAAAGTTCTTGTAGTGTTACTTTTTCTGACTTATGCTTATTAGTTTGAGAGAAGTTATTTTAGGCTACAGTAAGATATTTGAAGATTTTTAAGTACTTATGAAATTTAGTACTCTTCAAATTATTTTTAAATATCTTTTTTTAAAAATATGGCTGTAAAAACAAGAAAATTCATTTTCATTTCAGTGTTTAATTGCAATTTTAATTTCAGTTTGATGGGAATAAACATTTGAGGAAATTGGTGACAGAAATCACTTAGATAAAACCCTCAACAAGTTACTCTTGCAAAGTTAAGTTTTTTGGGAGTGGGTGTATGGGAATTTATCAGGACACTAAGTTAATGGGTCTCTCTCTTAAAAGTGGCAGATTGGAAAACACAATGTATAAATGTATCTTGGCTATAATATATTTGGAATAATAAAGGTCTGTCATGCATCTCTGTATTTTCATTTCTCATCATCCTTTTGTAATTGCCCTTATAGCAAAATCTAGCCTATTAAGGAACTTCTGGCTATGGTTGCCCTGATAGGAACCATGTCATAGCAACTATCTAGCTTTTTAGTGTTTTTTTAAACACCAGGTTTTAACATATACATTCTTTTTAAAAAAATTTTTTTAAAAAGATACTTAGATCACATAATGTTACACAAAAAATATAGGGATTCCCATATGCCCTACCTGCCACATCTCCCACAACCTCCCACATAAACATCCTTCATTAGTGTGGCACATTAATTGCAATTGATAAACACATCCTGGGGCTTTGCCATTAAGCATGGACCATAGGTCACATTGTAAACTACACTCCCTCCCACACACTTCTGCATGTTATATGATGATATAAAATTACTAATACTTTGTTGTGTATTCAATTATTCCACAGTTATAAGCTTACCAAAGTGAATCAAAATCAATCATGGAAACAAGTACTGTCCTCTGCCTCCTCCTCCCCACCCACAAAAAAAGATGTTAGTTGAACTTCTCCCAACAGCACACAAATCCAAAGAAATTCTAGTGAATGTGTATTTCTTGCTTCCTTCATAGGTAGAATGTTACTTTCCACCCCACTACTTCTGAAAGGAGGCAGTTTAAAAAGTGCTCACTATTTTTTTTAGTTGTGGGTAAAAATCAAAATTTTCACAATACATACCAATATTTGTAAAATGATATATAAATATATATGCATATATGTGCATTTGCTTAAAAAATGTTATTTATATATATATAAATACATTTTAAGAGGTGCTTAGATTACCTAAAAAATTACATGGAACCCACTGGGATTCCCATGTTGCCCGCCTACCATACCTCCCACCACATCCCACACAAACATCTCCCACAAGTGTGGCCCACCACCCTCAATGGACTTACAAATCCTGTGGGGCCTTGCCACCAACCATAGACCACAGTTCACATCGTAGACCACACTCTCTACCACACAGTTCTGAGTGGTGTGTGCTGATTTAAAATGGTCTACATCTGTTGCCACAACAGTACTCAGGACAACCTCCAAATCCAAAAGAAGCCCCTGTATTTCAACTGCTTGTCCCCTCCCTACCCCAAAAGTGTCAAGTGGCCACTGGCTCCACCTCATTGTTATAATTTCTTCCATTGCTAGAATCACCATATGTGTACAACAGAATAATACCACTAAGTCCACTCTGGTTCATAGTTCTTCCCCCAATCCTGAGGGAACTGGGATGGTGATGTCCACTCCACCTCCAAGTGAGACAGGGCCCATATCCCATGGATATGGTGGGTGGGATGATCCTGCCTGCAGATGCAGGCCCTCTCCATTCCCTGGGCTGGCCGTTGCCCATCGTAGTCTCCTCGCCAGGTGACTTGAATGAGTCCGTTGAGCTGTAGGGTAGGAGTTGCAGCTTCACCAAGATTCCACGCACACCTGGCACATAGGTTGGCCAGAGGCTCCAGTCTCTGGAAGTATACCTAAGAACTCCAGGATCACATATAGGTTTAAATAGAAGGGACTGATGAACCATGTGCAGGGAGGACTCATTTGAGTCCAATTCTGTCACTCGCCATTCTGACATTTCCTATGTGTGTTTGTGGGTGAGTATTGACCTTGACGCTGTAAATCTGAGGACCATATACTATAGCCATGGAATTGAATATCTCTTTGGTATTAGAAATTTATTTTACAATATTGTGCTAATACATCTAGAAAATGAAAAAGGAACTGCTGTGGAAAACAAAAATGGAAAGTCATGTTGGTTTCAAAGCTTATTTGGATATCATTTGGCTGTTACACTTTTCTTTTACAACTGCAAAAAAAGGTATTTGTATTGCTCTGCTTTGGAACTGTAATTATAGATATGTTTGTCTGCTATTTTTAATTTAACAAAAAATCAAGTAAATATTTTGTCATCTGCTTTAAAAATGATAGACAGTTTGCAAAATGGAAAGCAATCAAAGTCCAGGGGTGAGCCCCCAAATGCCTAAGAACCCAGGCAAATGACAGGGGGAGGGTGGGTAGGGGTATGGTCACCCTTTTCTGAAAATTGTAAGCAAGACTTGAACTGACAGCAATTTTAAAGAGAATTTATAAGCCATCAGAACCAGGATTCAGGCTTCAAGCTGAGAAAGTAGGTATTTTCTAATCAAATCTGGCACAACACCTTTGCCACAACTAGGAACAGCCACTTCTGCCTCCAAGAGCAGAAATGGAGCTTGTGATGCTGTTTGTGAATAAGAAGAAAAAAAATATACCACCACTCCAACACTGCCAAAAATCACTTTATAATTCACTTTGCAAACTGACTATGAACTTACCATCCAGGCTACACTCACACAGCACAGGACCCAGACACAAGATCATGGTTGAAGTTCAGTCACAGAGATTGTCCTATCCTACACCCAGATCAAGATTAAAGATACAGAATGGCCATCAAGGACCAGGACTCCAGAACCAGACATTTCATGGCAAAATATGTGATGGCCACTTCAATTCAGAAATTCAACACAAGCAGCACATTTTTAGCTGAAATCATAAGTATAGAGTTGCAGGGCAACTATTGATGCTGAAATACTTTGGCTCAGAGGGTACATTCATTTTCTGCTTCTGGGATATTTGATGTCTGGAAAATGTATCATTCATGGTGAAAAATTTTTCTCTCATTATTTTTAAAGGGCTGTAATTGAACTTAAAAACAAGATTGGATAATTTCCTGAAAGACTTGAAAACTGGGGTCTTCCTAATTTTCTAATCCACTTGGACATATTCCAGTGTGGAACCATCACAGATGAGCTCAAGCACTTACTTTTGATATCATCATCTATTGTTGACAGGGATCCTAGACTGTTTCAGTCCCAAGGACTGCTGTGTCCTCTTTTCCTACTATATCTGTATCTCTCAGCTGAATTCTATATTTGCGGTGGCCATATATAGAGGGATGGTCCCTAAAGAGGGACTGGGAACTGTGTTGGGTTCAAGGGACCTGCTCTGACTCACTGGTCATTTCTGCCCTTGTCCTGCCAGACCCCCAGCCCCCTGCTACTCCCAACTACCTGGATAACCTTGTTTGCTTTCTGATGTCTGTACTGTTCTCAGTAGTGATCCTGTGCTGTTTCAGATGCCAGGACAGCTTTATCCTGTGGTTCCCCATAGAGTGTATCACTCAGATGAAATAAACATTTTCATTGGCCAGTGTCAGTGGTAGGGAACCACTGAGTTTTGCATTTTATCTTGAGAACAAAAGATAAATTATTTTCTTCATTTCACTCTTTATCTGGAGATATTCAAAAGGAAGAGAAAGACATATCACACAGCTCACATGACTACCTGCTTGCTAATTTCTTTTAGCCCCTTTTGGCCCTTCCTCACCAGTTTGAGTTGCTAAGCAAATAGATATAAACAGAGAAAAACCTCCTCAATGGCCCATTTCCATACCATTTATGCATTCTGGGAGAAGACATGGACCTCACCTATATCTAAGTATGGATCTTCATTTTTAACCTGTTTCCATTTGTTATAATGCCACATAATTTGGTGGCTCCCTAATGCACAAATAGAAAATTAAAAGATTAAAGAAGATAATAATTTTTAAAATCTTCATGATTGCATGGTTGGTGGTCAATGGCTATTTTGTCAGCCAACAACAACCCCTACACTCAGCATCCAAAAGAAAGTGCTGGGTTAGAAAGGCAGCCTCACCTCTGGTGTCCATACACCTCTCTGCATGGGGTACTGATTTTAATTTGACTGCATGAGTTGGCATGAACTCCATTTCCAGAAAGGGCTGTGTGAGCCAAGAAAGAAAACAGAAACTTGCCAAGCAGAGAGCTGGACTTTCTAGTTAGCCAGAAAGGTACAAAAATCTTCAGAAATACAGCCCAGCAAATTAATTCCTGGCCCAGGTGAATAGGAGAAGGCCATGGAGCATTTGGTCAATGCCACTGCACTGTGTGAACAGCCACAGCTCTGATAGCCAGTTTTACCATGAACTCTTCCACCACTGGTGTTCCAGGTGTTATTGACGCAGCTCCTGACAATCCTTTAAGCTCAGAGCTTGATGGAAGATGATGTGGAAAGAAAAACAAATTTGGGTGTCCCTAAATCTCAATTTAAATATTTAAGAAATATTCAACTTGGAAGATGAAGAGCTCTGAGAAGAGAAGATGAGATGTGCTTGAAACAGACTCCTGAACCACACTGAAATCTGCCCAGGTTAATTTTTTAAAAATTAGTGTAAATCCACTGGTCCCTTTTATCTGTATTTTGATGAGGGCTTTGTATTTTATAAATACACTGTTCTAGTTATTGAAAATTGAAATACCATGGGTTTTGTGTTTTCCTAAAGTGCAGACAGTTAAAACATATGTATGTGTAACAATTCTTAGGTTAATATTACCAAGTGCTCCATTTTGAAAGATAGAAGGAAAATATGTATATATATGCATGAGAAACCTGAGGAATGAATATCTTAAAGCCAGAACAGTTTGCTACATATAAGAATAATGAATGAAGACTTGATTGTTTATCCAAACTGATCATTTAAATGATTTGAGAGATTTAAACAAAATTATAATGGAAAAATGTGCCCACCTGTTCACCAAATATGGTGCAGTGGCTCCCATGTCTCTCTACCTCTGGAATTCAAAAGACTGGCCTCTTTCTGATATTAGGGGCAAGAGGTGTCCTTAAAAAAGAAAAGAGAGGGAACTTTCTTGGAGCATCTCTGAGAACTCTAGATAGTGAAACAGCTGTGTATATAATTTAAAATGTACCTTGTCAATAAATATCACAATTTTTTTTTTAATTCTGAGAAAATCATGAATGATGGATAAGATGAGCTTATCCACATGGAAGCACTCATTCTCTGCCAATGGGGTTGTAAAATGGCACAGGCTGTTGCTCCCATTGAGAGGGTGATGTGTAACCCAGGAAAATAAGTATAGAGTTAACAACAATGTTCACAAGAGCAATGATTTACAACTGCACCCAGACTCTAAGGAAGGATGGTTCCTTAAGAAGGAGAGGGAAATGGGCCAGGTAAGGTCTGCTGGTCTGACATGGGGGCAGCCCAGAAGGCAAGTCCTGGCTAAAACCCCTATCCCATCCCACTCATCCCCCCACCACCTCCACCCCTGGCCACCAGCCACAGAATCTTGGGGACCAGGGCCCCACCCATCTTCCAACACCAGCAAGCCCCAATCCCACCAAGGCTGAAGACAAATGGCAGCCCCACCCCCAATGGGGCCAAATCTGCCCCAAGTCTACTAGGGAGGACAGGATCAATTTTGTGTGCTCCTACAAAAGTGGCCTGTAGGGGATTTCTGACTGCCAGCAGAACAGACAGGGAGGGTGATGGCTCACCCATTCTCCCTGAGGGTGAGGGGATAGGCAGGGTGGACTTGGAGATTATCTTGTGGGACCCCTTGGGTGCCCATAGGACACAGACTCCCAGCCTCGGGTCTGTCTGTCTCTACAGCCATGACCAGTTTCAGGTTCTGGGGTGGTGGGGGTGGCACTTGAAAAACAGCCTGACATTCAGGGGGTGGGTGGAGGGTCATGGATGCCTACATTTTCCTTTGATTTCCTCTTCAGGAAATGAAGCTGAGCCTTCATTCTGGAGTCAGGTCAATGACAGCAGATCTGTGTATACATTTAAGGATCATTTTAAAAATATCAAATTCATATCAAAATAAAATCTATTTACTTGTTGGCACCTTAACAGATGTTAACATTTTCTGGTATTTCAGTTAATCACATGCTTTGCCACTGGAAATTGTTTAAATGTGCTTTCCTTCTTTCTATATCCTTTACCTTGGTGTTTCCACACTTCAGGGTGGTCAGCCAATGTTTGCTAATTTTTCTCTTAAGCCATTTGCTTAGGTGTATTTGTGTGGGTTCATGTTTACCAGCTTCAATGGTGTTATGATTTTTTGGAAGAAATATGCTTTTGTTATTACCATTGTAAGATGCAATGCAAAACCAAAGTCACTCTCTTTAAAGATTGAATTATTTGTTTAGCTTATTGTTAGGAAGCTCACAGTAGTGACCATGAAACTGGCTTGCATGTACATGAAAATGTAAAAGGTAAAAGTATAAAGTTGTTGTAGTGTTAATTTTTCTGACAGCTCCATAGACAAGGTGAAAACCTCAGGAACAGAGATGAGTCTTATATTTTGCAGGTGAAGAGAACAGAGCAGCTGAGAAGCCTTAAGAGACAAGCCTTATGTCACCCTGTAACTGAGATCAGATGAAGAACAGAAGAAACTGGGACCACAGAGCCTTAAGAGGAAAAAGAAAGGCTGAACCCTTACATCACAAGCCATCTTGCTTCAACATGTGGCAAATGACTTTGGGTGATAAAGTACCTCTTAAGGTACCTTGAGTTGAACTCTTTAGGGCCTTGTGACTTAAGCTTTTACCCTAAATAAAAATCCTTTGTAAAGACCTAAAGATTTCTGATACTTTGTATCAGCAGCCCTTTGGTTGACTAATATAATGATATTTATTCTTCTAGTACATGAACATGGAATGTCCTTCCATTTATTTGTTTTCTTCACTTTCTTTTGGCAATGTTTTACAATTTTCTGAATACAAGTCATTTATGTCCTTGGTTAAGTTTATTCCTTAATATTTCATTCTTTTAGTCACTATTATAAATGAAATTTTAAAAATTTACTCCCCAGATTGCTCATTAGTAGTGTATAGAATGCTATTGATTTTTGCATATTACCTTGTATCCCAACAGTTTGTTGAACACATCTATTCTTTCTAGTACCTGTGTTGTGGGTTTTTCAGGATTTTCTAGATAGAGGATCATATCATCAATGAATAATGAAACTTTTATTACTTCCTTTACTATTTGGATGCCATTTATTTCTTTTTCTTGCCTAATTGCTCTAGCTTGGACTTCCAGCACAATATTGAATAACAGTGGGAGAGTGGTCATCATTGTTTTATTCCTGATCTCAGTGGGAAAGCTTTCAGTCTGTCACTACTAAGTACAATATTTTCTTTCAAAAAAAAAAAAAAAAAACCACCAAAAAACTGTAACATGTTGAGAAAGCTTCCTTCTTGATAGCAATCTATGCAGTGAAGATCCCAGATGACCAAAATTGCCCTGGTAGACTTCTGATTATTCAGTCTGTGCCAGCTAAATATACCTGCATAGGCTGGTGCAGGGCTCACCAGCATCCTCCCTGTGATTTTCAGTCATCCCAGCTGATGGCAGCTACCAGCTTCTGTCTGACTTGGACAGGCTCAAACTTTAGCTGTTCTTAGGGTTATACTTTAGCCAGCTGAATTTACTAATCATTAGGTGAAATCAGTGGACAACCATGACTTCCTCCCCTGTTTTTGGGAAATGGAGCTTCCAATTCCTTCCTCAGAATAGCTCCTGGGGTGGCCTGCATTGCCAAAGTAAGATGATCACAGGCCTCTACGGTGTGGCCTGTATTTTTCTGGAGAGGCTGGAACAGCTCCCCTCAGCTTCCTCCTTGCCCATGATAGACCTGGGGTTTAGACTGAAGCTGCATTCTGATCTAGATGGAAAGAAGCTGGTCCCTACCAGCACTGTGATTTTCAGTCAGCCCTGCTTCCTCTTGTGTCAGGTGCAGAGTTAAGATGGCAGCTACCGGCCTGTTTCTGATTTGGAGAGGTTCAAACTTTAGCTGATCCTAGTATTATATTTTAGCCCATAGAATTTACCAATCAGTAGCTGAAGTTGGCACCCAACCATCTCTTCCTACCCCATTTTGGGAAAGGGGAGCTTACAATTCCAAAGTCAGCTGAGGAGACATCGCACACACATCCCTAGAACCCCAGCAAGACCTGGAGGCATCCTGCTTTTTAGATCAGCTGCTGTTGAGGCCAGAGTTTCAGGCAAAGGCATAACATTTCCTTCATCCGGATCCCCTTGAGCAGGATCCTGAGGCAACTGAAACTGCCCTCAGCAATTAAGAATTTCTGGCTCTGCTCATTGTCCTCCAATGCTCATGGGGGCCTATGCTGTAAGAGGTGGAAGCAGTCTTTGCCAAAATCTTAGACCAGAGCCCTCTTGCTTTGGTGCTTCACCTTGGGGAATTAAACCTCATACTTCAGAGAAATCCCCTGGAACCAGAGTGAAGGACAAAGGAATCTGTAAGCCAAGTGGAGGATTTCACAGGACCCATTGTCTGTGGTGGTGCTCTCTATTGACTTCATGGAGGAATGATGGTTTCCAGGATCCATGTGACCTCCAGGGGCACCACAGATATGAGACAGTGGGCACATGGGGCAAATCCTGATTGAACGGAAGCATGTTCATGAAAACCATCACCTCCACTAAGCCATCCTCAGGTCCTTGGCATTTTGGATAATCCAGGAACTCTCACAGAAGCCAGGCAAGGGGACCAGAACTTACAGGATATACCTGTGCTGCGTTCCCTTCTCTCTGGCAAGAGGGTGAAGTCACACTGGATGTGAGCTATAAGCATAGAGGAGGGATTGTAAGATTTCCTGGTCTTAGGAGTTGAGGAATATGAGCTTTGTCCTAGCCCTGAGGCTGGGAATAGGCAATGGGCAGCCCCTGTGACATCTAACCATAAGAGGATGAATGAAGGGGTCATGGTCCTTACAGCCTGGTGTGATCAGGTAGGAAGATTTTTCTCATCATTGTAATGACTAAAATGCTGAGGAACTCAAGGGAAAGTTTAACCCATGACCACGTGTCCCCACCTGAGGATACCTATCGACATTATTTCTTTCCCTATTTCAGAAACTTCAGACATAATGACCCAGAGAGTTAGGTAGAAATGTTCATATTATCATAAGTAAAGACACTATATGCCTCTTGGCAATCATTGTGAAATTGGCATGCCCCTTTCCTATAGTGATAACTTCTATGCTGATCTTGTGGTTCATGGCACCATATGTGGGTTGTCATTGGCCCAAAAACATGTCTGAAGATAAAGGTTTCTATGTCATTTACTTCCATCCACTGGCATTCTATCCCCTCACCCGTACCAATTGATCAGTGATCTGCTTTACTTTCTTTCCACATATACTTGGGACAGTGAGCTTGAAACAGAAGTCTTTTTCATAGATATAGCCACAGAGATACCAGGGCCACACAGTTAAGGAGAGGTGTACAGCAAAGCCCCTCCCAGTATTCACAGAATTCATGTATGTGAGGTTAGGGTCCAGGATCTGGTGTCAGATTCTGGGGTCTGGGGCCAAGGTCCAAGTCTGGGTCTGGTTCTGGGGGCCAGGTCCCTGGTACAGAGTTTAGACTTGTGTTAGGGTTAGGTTTTATGCTTAAGGTTTAGGGTCATGGTTTGGGTAAGGCTTATGAAGAAGCTTAGACTTAGGCTTAGGCTTAGGCTTAGGGTTTTGGGTTAGGTTCAGGGTTAGGGCAAGGGTAAGCATCAGGGTTTCTGGTTAGGATCATTGTCAGGATCTGGGTCAGTGTCAGTGCAAGTGTTGTGGTCAGTGTCAGGGTAAGGGTTCAAGTTTAGAGTTAGTGTTAGGGTTAGGGATTTGGGCCAAGTTTTATGGAGAGGTATAGGGGCAGCATCAGGGTCAGGGTCAGGGTCCAGACCAGCTTCAGGGTCTGGGTTCCCTGGGTGTCTATTGTGTACATGTTGCAGTAGTATGATGACTCTAATCAGAAGGGAAGGCTTCATTTTAGATTGTCAGATAACACCGAGCAGAGCTTGGTGCATTCCAAAGTCTGTTGAAGTGAACACAGACACTGTCTGCATGCACACACTCACACACATGCACACCACACTCATGCATGGAGCTCAGAGGCATAAACACTCATGCCCACACACACATGCAAAGAAACTCAGGGACACACCCAAACATGGCTGGCACTTATGGAGCAGAAGAGAATCTGACATACACAAAGACACTGTTGAAATGATGACCTCTTGTGTTGACCTTTTGCTTGCCAATGAGAGACATGAATTTGGAGCCAAAGTTCAGTGATGCTGCTCTAAATAGATACATGACAATGCTTCTAACACAGGATGCAGGTTGGTGTGATGATCTGATTTAGCCATCCATTTGTGATACTGTCCCATTGCAATAAATAGAGACAGCTATAGGCATCTCTATATCATCCAAAACACTTATAGTATGCGTGGACCTATATTGATATCTCTCTCTATACCCCTTAAAACTTCCTGTCCCCAACCCCTTCCAGAACTACCTCAATATGGTTGTATCTATTTGTTGCTTCTCTGGGGAGGCATGTAATGCCCTGGCCATGGGAGAGAAATGGTGGACATACACCTCAGAAACAACAGGTCTGGACACATTGGCTGCAGAAGAAAGAGGTAAGAAGAATCTGACCAAGAAAACCATGTTGACTACAGGGCCACAGTTGTAGCTGGTTAGAAAACATTTCAGATTAATGGGTATGGGGCATTCCCCATCCCGAGGCTGACCATGATGTTGAGACCCACATTTCCACTGGCTTGGAGACCCAGACTGGAAAGCTGAGAGGAGCCTTAGGACCCTGGCCTTAGTCATTGGAACTCCCCTGTCCATGCAGGGCCTCTGCACTATGGCAGCTGAGCTCTCTGCCTAGAAAATGGCTGCTGAGCAAGTCCTTCCTGCTGCACCCAGAAAACAGCAGTAGGGTAGAGTAGTGCATGGGGATGCTGGGGGTTATTTTGCATGCAGGGAACCACAGATTTCTTCATGAGGTCTAGACCTGCTCATCCCCGTGGTTGTTCTGATATCACAGCTGCACCTAGATCACCAGAACCCAGTGAGGGGACCAATAGATGGACTGGGTCTCACTCTCAACTCCTGCTGCACCTCAGAGTGAGCCCTGAATTGACAAGGATGAGGGCCTTGATCCTGTGGACTACTTCCTGCTCTGGTATCCTTATCTCCCTGATGCCTCCTGCCAACTACCTTTGAGGTAGGGAAAGGGGAACAAGAACTGCAAGTGGGCACTTTGCCTTTAGAGCCCAACAGCAGGATGTGATCAGGCAAGGGCTTTGGGTGTGGTGATGATTGGAGTGGGGGTTGGAGCCAGGGATCATTCAGGAGTGAGTGAGAAGTTGGGATGCAGGTGGTGGAGACCCAGTGTGTATCTCCATCTTTAGGGATTTCTCCAGAATGACTGCTAGGCCCCAATCAGAGGCAAGTTGTCTTCATGCTATTCTCTTTGTGTCCATCTAGGAGGGAGATGCTATGTCCCATTCAGTGCTTTTTAGGTTTTCTCATTTCACATCATTTTACAAATCATGTAAAGAGGCACGAATCATGTTGCCATCTCTCTAGCATTCCTCAAATTTTACATCACACATGACTTACCACTCTGAGACAAATTCTCCCCTCCAATTTTATTGTCTTATTTTTTTCCATAACACTGAAAGGATCCCTTTTCTGGTGCTCAGACCTCTGTTCTGGCAGGAGCTGAGGGGAAAGTGGAAAGGACCAGGCTATGGGAGGCTCTACCCATTTTAAATCACAGGAAAATTGGTAATCAAAAAAAGAAGGAGAGGTACATGATGAGAACAGAGAGCAAAACGTTTTACTCTTTAGAAAATAAGGAGTACAGGATCCAGGACAAAAGCTTTCTGAGGGGTTCCCGACACTGTCCAGGGGCATCTCTACTTCCTCCTAATCTGATTGCTTATTGGTCACACATGCCTAATGGAGGTCCAATCAGAAAGTCATTTCCAAACTGGGTGGAACATCCTGGGTTTTCATAAGACCTCGCTTTCTGGGAACTGCTAGTTGGGACCTCGTCTACCTTGGCTCCAGATGACTCTGTCCAATATGGGCCTGACCAGCACTTTGAGTGGTAAGTTTCCAAGAGTATCTTTGTACTTTGTTCATGCCAAGTGCCTTGCTTATTTTCCAGAGGTTTTTAGGACATTAGAATTATTCTGCGTTATATTGCAATGATGAATACAGGCCATTATACATTTTGTCAAAAACTATATAACTTTATGGTGCAAAGTGTAAACCATAATGTAAACTATAGACCTTGATTAGTGTCAATGCTTGAAATATGTTCAATTTTAACAAATATACCACACTAATATAAAATATTATTAAAAGGGGAAGATGAGGGATGAGGAAGGGGTGCAGTATATAAGAATCCCCTGAACTTTTTATGTAAATTTAATGTAATCTAAAACTTCTCTAAAAATAAAGTTTATTATATGAATTTTTATTAGGGAAATACAGATCAAAACTACAATGAGATGTAATTTTATACCTTATAGAATGGCCATTAGTAAAAATGTAGAATGGTGTAGCCTCTGTGGAAGACAATTTGGTGGTACCTCAAAAGGCTGAATGTAGAACTGTCATATGATCCAGCAATCCCATTATTAGGAATATATTCAGAAGAACTGAAAGCAAGGACACAAACTGACATTTGCACACCTATGTTCATAGCAGCATTATCCACAATTTCTAAAATATGGAACCAGCCTAACAGTCCATCAACTGAGGAATGGATAAACAAAATGTGGTGTATATATATAAAGGAATACAATTCAGTTGTAAGAAGAAATTAAATTGGATGCATATGACAACATGGACAAGTTTTGAGGACATTATGTTGAGTGAAATAAGCCAGATCAATAGGACATATACTGTTTGGTCTCACAAATATGAACTAAATATGATGAGTGTTAAACTCATGGAGTTAAACTCTAGAATATAGGCTACTAGGAGATACAATGTGGATTCAGGATGGAAGTTGATGCTTAATGTATGTAGAATTGTTAAAAAATATTTACTGTAAATGTGTAGAAATGAATACAGTTGGTGGTAACACATTATAGTAAGTAAAACTAATACTGCTGATTTATAAATGTGATTGTGGCTGAAAGGGATAGTCTATGGACATAAATATCAATTGAAAGGAAGCTAGAGATAATCAAGGGAATGTATAACAGTGATTTTATTGGAGGATGAAGATTGTGGTTAATAGTATAAATATAAAAATGTTCTTTTACAAAGCACTAAAATATTGTGATACATAAACATTTACAACTAATGTAACTTATGAACAATAGTTAACAGTAATATTTTTGTATTTTTGCAATAAAGAATATATTATATCAATTCTAAGGGACAAAAATAGGGGGTAAAAGAGAGTATGGGATTTTTCCTTTTGGACTAATGAAAATATTCTAAAATTGACTGAGGTGATGACTGCTCAACTCTGTGATGAAAATGAGAGCCACTGAATATAAACATGGAATCAGTTTTATGGAGCATGGAACTGTATAACACAATGAATCCTGTGATGAAAGATGGACAATGCTTAACAGAACAAATATGAGAATGTTCTCCATTGAATTATAACAAATATGTAATACTAATTCAGTGTACTAATAATTGGGTGAATTGGGGGAAAATACATAAATGTAAGATGTGGACTAAGTAGTAATATTTTGATGATGCTCTTTCAAAGTTTATAACAAATGTTTCACATCAATTCAAGGTGTTGGTGGTGGGATGATGCATGGGAGCCCTATATGATGATATGCATGTTTATTTTGTAAGTTTACAACTTTTATTATACACTTATTTATGTATGCTCATGTCTGAATGATATACATCAATAAAAATATTTAAATGAAAAAATATGTGTAGCTAAATTATACTTGAAGTTTTAGTCAGAAAATTTAAGATATTATATTAATGAATATCAATAAATAGTGGTTTATTAAAAAATAAAATTGGAAAAACCAATCTTTATAAAACACAAATATAAGCATGCCATTTTATTTTCAAAAGATATTGAGAAGGACAAATATTATAGGAGAATAGTAAATTATCCTACGATTTTAAAATAAAGTATATTGATACATATTAATGAGCATACAATTCATCCAAAATGTACAATAAAAGGTATTTGGTATAATCATATATTGGGCATGCATCACTTCAATCATTATTACAGTATTTTCATTATTTTAATAATAATAATAAACAAAAACAGACAAACAAATTCTTCACTTCTCAGTCTCTATTTGTTTCCCCTACTGTACATTACTGCTATTCCTGGCTATTTTTGCACAATTACTTATTTATTTATTAAGCAGTTTTATTGAGATATATTCACATATGTTTTAAATTCTGATTCCTTTTCAATGACAAAAATTTGTTTCTTTAACAAATCAAAGACATAATGACTTTTATTGAAGTTTTTTGCTAAATGATAAGATTTTTTAAGACATTTAGTAGCAATTAGAAAGGAAGAAATACAAACATTTAGTTTTGTTTTCTATTTTTTTCCAAATAAAATTTGAGAATTATTTCTTTTGATATACATATTATACTCTCATTGTAGCTGATTCAAATTATAAATCAAATTATGATTAATAAAGCAGAAGTTATTTGAAATCTTGCCATTGTGAGAATGCCAATAATCCCCTCTAAACCACATTTTCCTAGTCATTGACATGCATACCCATCCACTAAAGAAATGCACATGGAAAATACTATATGAAATTATGATGTGTTATCTTTCTCTTTTCTTTGCAGAAATGGAGGGAAGTTTTATAAATACATTTTCATTTTGTTACCTGTTAGAATGTATGTTGAGTTCTTCATCACAGCTATTCTAAAACATTTTCTTTTATATTTGTACAGTATTATTGGTGTAAATGTGCTAAAATGTCTTAATCTGATCTCCAACTGAGAGAGTTTTTCCCTAGGATTCAAATTTTGTGTTTGGATTATAAATTCAAACTTCAATAAACATTCCTGAAAAGATGTATTTGTAATAATAATTTTTGGGTAAATATTGTTATTACTACAAGATGGGATTTCCTTAAAATCAATTTTTAGAGTAAGAGGATAAATATTTTGTTTTACTTCCAAATAATTGCCAAATTACAGTCCAAAAGTCATACAACAGCAGAAGCAAGGTCATAGTATTCAGCTGCATTTTATCAGAATGTGATATTCATGGCAGGTGATTCAAATTAAAGTATTTTTAAAGTACTAGTTAAAGGTTTATTTATATAATGTGTTAGTTTCCTAGGTCTACCATAACAACTTACCAAAAATTAGGTGGCTTAAAACAACAGAAAGTTGTTCATTCACAATAAAGGGGACCAGAAGCTCTAAAGAAGACTCCTTCCTTGCCTCTTCCAGTTCCTGGTGGCTTTTAGTATTTCTTGGCTAGTGGCTGCCTAACTGATCTGCCTCCATGGACATGCTGCCTTCTCCTCATCTATGTGGTTGTCTAATCTCCTTCTGCCTTCCTATCTCATATAAGGCACTGGTCATTGAATTTAGGGCCCACTCTAATCCAGGAAGATCTTATATCAAAATCCTTAACTTCAAAGATCTTTTCTCAAAATAAGGTCACATTTGCAGGTTCTCAGTAGATTCATTTTGAGGCAACACCATTCAATCCCATCACATGGTTGTGGTGGGTTTATGAGGAAATATCAGAACTTTACAAGGACAGATAGAGACCTGAATCTACAAGGGGAGGAAATATTACTAGAGAACAGTGAAAGCTGAGTCGCCATTTGATATGTTATCTTGGGGAGAACATGGGCAGATACAATGCATAGAAGCAGGGGGAAATGAAAAGAAAACCCCATCCTCTCAGCTTCCAACATCTTAATGACTGTGCTTTTTTCTCATTGGCTAAGTTCATCAATAGGGCAGAGAAATGCAGCAAATGCATCTGAAGTAATGGGAAGGATATAGAAAATTCATCACAGAGCATGAATCTAATCCCTGGTTATATGATGCACTAAGTTATCTCTCATTGTTTTCTCCACTTAATTTCTTAAATCACTAGTTCACCATGCCAGAAAATATTGGTTTTCAATATTAGATCATTGCACTTGTGCCTCAGTTACACAAAGGCAGTTAATTTAAACCTGTGAAACAAAGGCCCCTTGACACAATATGGTCTTGTTAGCATAGTAGTAATTATCATTACTTAGGAATGCAGGAACAAACTTCCCATCATTGATGAAATTAAAGCCATGCTTCATGTTTATAATTTAGGTATTGATTTTCTCAAGGCCACCATGACATCTATATTCCTCAGACTATATACAAGGGGATTCAATATCAGAGTCAATAAGATATAGAAAAGAGAACATTTTCTCCATTACTACAGATTGATTTCATTCAAGTTGTAAATAAATGATACTCACTGTTCCATAGAATAAGACTACAACAATCAGGTGAGAAAAATTTTAGGAAAAGGCTTTAGGCTTCCCTCTTGCTGAAGATAATTTTAGAATATTGGAGATAATTTTGCCATAGGAAGCAGTAATCAACAGTAATGGAACCTTGAAAAACAGCAAAGAATCCACATAGACCACCAATTCATTCACAAATGTGTCCCCACAAGCAAGTTTGAGTATTGAGGGGATGTCACAGAGGAAGTGATTGATTTGGTTTGATCCATAAAATGGCAGAGAGAAAATCTGGCATGCTTGCCCAGTCACAAATGGATTTCCACTGATCCATAATCCAGCCACCAGCTTGTGGTTCATGTCAAGAGGATAATGAAGAAGCGGTCATAGGGCATCACACTCAGGAAGAAACCCTCTGTGCCTCCAAACATAAGAGCAAAACACATTTGCATACACACTCAAACAAAGAAATGTTTGCTTTCTTGGTCCAAATATCTAGAAGAACTTTTGGGACAGTGACTGTTATATAACAGATTTCCAAAAAGGAAACATTTCTAAGAAAAAAATGCATAGGGTTCTGGAGAGTAGGGTCAATTCTTGTTATTAGTATTATGAGGCTGTTTCCCAAAATGATAATCAGATAGATGGCCAAAAACATCCCAGAAAGAAACCACTGGAGATTAGGAATATCAGAAAACCCCAAGAGAACAAAAATCCATCATTGTAGTGATTGTAGTGATATTTGACTCTTCTGATTTTATCTTGCTTTCCATCTGTGGATACAGTAAATTCAATATGACTAATTCTTTGAAATGTTTAAACCACATTTCCTTTTATGTTAATTGGATTAGATGCAAGGATAAACCTATATTTCAAACATTAACTTGTTCTGTTTCTAGGAAATGTGATGTGAAATTTCAGCAATGAACAGGTGTGCAATTAAGATCAATTTAATAATTAATATGGTGATATATTTTTTGGACTTGGATTCTAATGTTATCAGAGATGGTGAGAAGTGTGTACTGTTATTTAGAGTTTATTTTGCAGAAATGTTATCTAATTAATTCATACCAATTAAGAGTGGATTTATGATACAGGTATTTTTCCTAGTTTATTCTGGCTGCATGATTTTTTTTCTGTGTAGGTAGACTACCCACAAAAGACAAATCTTTTTCCTTGCAGCTTTTATTTAATTCTTCAAAGTGAGGATTAAGATTTCCCTTTTAGTTCAATAAACTCAATTTTCTTAAACCAATCCTTTGTCACTGAGGGAATAAATATATGACTTATTTTTCTTCTATTCTTATGTACATATCTCTTCACTTATACTAAACATGAAAAGCATTAACCTCACCATACTCTTCAATAACTTTTCCTATTGATACCCTCTATCCAATGAAATATAAACATTAATTAACTTTTAACTCAATAAACATTATGATCTAGTCATCATAATTTTTAAAAATTTTCACCTTACTCATGAAAGAGGCTATGCTCCATTGTCATATAATCCCCTTATAACCTAATCCAATGCCCTTTCTTTATTTTTCCTGAATTTTTCTTATAAAAGCACAACTTTGATTAAACCCAATTATTAGTTTCTCTGGTCATGCATATAGTCAAGAACATGAGAATGGCATTAGAAAAAGCACAAAATTGTCTTGCTTCACTTTATATTAATGTCTTCAGGTATCAAGCAGTCAACACTATAAAATTCTCATTACACTTTCTTAAGGCTTTTTCTCTAACTTTCCAAAACAAACACATATGTATTTTTTCCTTCAAATCTATTCTATCCTTGTTCACCTTCTATAGCCCAATCAGCTGATAATTTTGACATGACACCATATACTGAGAAAATAAATCTGATCAGACAAATATTATTTCATATATCTATATTTCTATTATTTCTTATTTTCAGAATTTCTTTTAATTAATTAGTTATTATAAGTATTATTTTTATTATCATCACATGTAGTACATCTAGTTATATTTAACTTTATAATTAAGAATGTTAGAATGCTATATATGTTGATGTAACTAATTAACTCATTTTCAGGAACTGTTGTTCTCAGAATTTTATGTTTTTATGTCTTATTAGTTACATCCTGATCCTCAAAATTAGAACTATATTTAAATAAGTCTTTTAGCATAAGAATGGCTTACTTGTATAGATCTCCATCAAGCAGTAAAGGAGAAATTATGTGTTTTTAAATGTATAAACTTTTAAATATTTACACTTCTTTTGTGTAAGGATGCCACTATAATTCTGCAATATACTTTGCTTGCTTTTAAATGCCAGGTGTTCTTCAATAGGAAACAGTTCCCCTGAAAGACTTCCCTCTAGAGCATCAACTTAATTTCTTCCAGAATGTTTCTGTTTGGGAATCATTCTGGTTTAATTTTCAAAACATTTTTTTCTGGGTAGACTTTTTCTTCTCTGCAGCCCCTTCCTGGCAAAAAAGCTTAAGCAAACTTTCTCCCCCAGTAGAGGAGAGGTCCTAAGTAAAGCAATGCCAATTAATTGTCTAGTAATACTTTCAAGGAAAAGTTAAAATCTGTTTAGTTATTACATATAAAGGCCTTACTAATTGGTGTCAATTTGCCTGCCTTTTCTTTATTCATAAAATTTATCAAGATGGATTCTTAAGAATAATGTGGAGCATATTTTGTCACATGAACATGCTGTCCTTGGCTCTCTTCACTACAAAGGGTGTTGGATCCCCTTTTTCTTTTTTTTTTGAGTAGCTATCCTCAAATAGTTTTTATTGTTTAGTTTTATTTATTTATTTATTTATTTATTTTTTATTATGGGTAAAAATCAAAATTCTCACAATACATACAAACATTTGCAAAATGATATATAAATATATATGCATATATGTGTATTTGCTTTTTAAAAGTGGAATTCTGTATTCTTAGGATAACTTTTTTAAAAATAAAAATGTTAGGCCCAAAAATTGGGCCTTTGGGGATAACCAAGGATGTAGAGAAGAAAACTTTAGCCTGAGAGTTGGCAGAACTTATATTTATTGTGTTTGCAGAGGCAAAGAGCCAAGGTCAGTTGAAAGTGACTCATATATGATTCCTCCTGCTGTGGTTTCCCTCTTGCTTAAATGCCTAAGTTTCTATTTAACATCTGTCTTGATTACACATTAGCTTTTTATGCACATGGATGGACATACATAGCTAGTTATATAATTGCATGATTATTAAATTCAGGAAATTATGTTTGCACATAAAATGCATGATTAAAAAAGGGGTGGATAACTCTAATCCATAGTAACATAATTACTATGTTAATTAAGCAAGTTTAAGTGAGGATGGCCAGAGGCTTCTTCTGTGCAGGTCTAGACAACTGGTTGAAGCTGGTTTTCATACTTCATTGCTCCAGCAGGATTTTGTGACCACAAGCAACAGAATCTGGCACCAAGAGAGGGTAACATCTCATTATCATCTAATTTACATCTAATTCTTTCCTTTGTATCCTAGCAAGAGGTAGAGAGAGGGGAACAAACAATCTACTTTCTGGTATTCCATCATTTCACCCTACAGCTCTCAAAAGCATTTCTGCTGACAAAAATCTAGATGATTTTATTAATGTTATGATATCTACTCAGATGTCACAGATGAATCTCAATGATTGATAGTGCCAAGCCACCATCAAATAAACATTTTATACAAGATTATTTATGACAATAAATAATAAACTTTCCTACCCCAAACCTTTTCTTATTTCAGCTCTTTTCATGCTTGTAGGGAGATAAGATTCTTAGGCATGAAGTCACAAGCCCAGTATCAATTTCTATTCATAATTAAATTTGTTTCTTCCTGTTTTGCAGCTCTGTGACTATCAGGCAGTGTGTTTCTAAAACCACAATCCTTCTATGTGTCTTAAGTTGGCTTCTCTTTACTATAGCATATCTCTCATGTGTTTGTCCATTGTATTTTATTATTGCTCATTTGGTGTTCTCACGCAGATCTTACTTTACATACATTTGCAAATGTGAGTTGCTCTCATGATTCCACTCAATCTCTTCAGTTACATATGCTGGGAAAGTCACAGACATGCCTAATGGGTATTTTTCAGGCCTTGCTTATTCCACCCCCAACTTTCCCATCTTCCTTGTATGTGTGGAGATGTTTCAATATGATTCCATTCCACAGCCCCATGGTTCCTTTAGGTCTAGTGGAAAGGCCTGATCATAACATGAACCCAAAATCAGGAATAAACACTTCCAGCTGTTTATCAGGGTAGGAAATCTCAGTGGTAGAGCTCCCCTCCCCACCAATCCAAAGGTTGTATAAATACTGCGCTCTCAACATGAATCTCCATGCAAAGCTGCCATCCACAGTCCCTGACCCAAGCAGTTGGCCTCCCTGGGGACCAACCACCATGGCATGGGATCTCTTTCCTGTCCTCTTTTGCACACTTTGTGCTGCATGAGTAATAACATGGTCATTTTTTGTAAATCTCTGTTGTGTCTGAGCCCATGTTCCCACAACACAGTGTACCACAACTCATTCCATAAAGTACAGTCTGGGGAAAATTGTAAGTACTTCTCCTACTAGGGCAGACCATATCCTACCATCAAGAAAGATAGAATGAAAATTATTGTTATTTTCATCTCAAAATAAAAATAACTAAAATCTAAATTAATACCTCAAATATTTCAGTGGATTAACAGTGTAAAATAATATTTTACACTCATATCACAGTACTATTTTGTGGTCAGTGATTAAAAAATTGTGGTTCCTCCCATCAAATAGTTTCACTGTTCCCTAATTCTGCTGGTAGCCTCCCACTGGATCTTTAGCATCCAGTGAAATGAGAATTTAGGTCAGAAACAGAATAAGGAGCAATTCCCCTCAATAGCTTTTGCAAATTAACATTTCGTACTTAAACTTTATAAATCCTGTAATTATTTTAGTAGTTGTTTTGTAGATACCCTAAGATATTCTAAGTAAACAGTCATAGCACTTATTGAAAGAGAGTTGTCCTTTTATATTGGCAATCTTTATTTCATTTTCTCTTTCCTCTTTGCCCTGGTGAGGTCCTCCTGTATAATATTTAATAAAAATAGTGAAAGCAGACATCTTTACCTTGCTCTGAATCTCAGGAGAAAGACTTCAATATTACATTACAAATTATAATTTTAGCTGTAGAATTTCTTTAATTGTGTTTTTTCCAGATTGAATCATATCCATTTTAATCCTAGTTTGCTGAATGTACCAACCATGCATTCCAGTGATAGTCTCTACTTGATGATATGTTCTGCTGATGATATTTTCAAGGATTTTAATACTATGTTCATGAGCCAAATTAGTGGCTTCATAAAAATGGTTTGGTCATAAATGGCTTGATCTCATAAATGCTTCTCTCTTTTCTAGAAGAGTTTGTACAATATTGCTGCAATTTATTTCTTCAGTGTTTGATAGAATTCACTTGTAATACCATAGGTACCTGAAATTTTCTTGGCAGATATATTTTTGAAGACCAATTCAACTACAGTATAAGGCATAGAACTATACAAATTGTGTTACATTTTGTATGACTTTTGGTATTTTGACCATTTTATCTAAGTGGCTGAATTTGTTGGCATAAAGATTTACTTAACTTTTTATTATCCTTTTGATATTTGTATGATCTTCAGTGACTATCTTTCTTTCATATTTAATGTGGAATTTTATGTTTACTTTATGTCTTTTTTTTTTGCTTTTCAGTCTTGATAGGTATTTGAAAATTTCATTGATTTTTTTTTTAAATAAATACCTTTAGTGGTGTTAGTTTTGTGTATTGTCTATTTGATTTTGTTGATTTCTGCTCTTATCATTATTTCATTCCTTATACTTCTTTGCATCCAATTTTCTATAGTTTTCTAGCTTCTTAAATTGTAAGCTTAAGTGGTTTGTTTAAAAATTTTCCTCTTACTAACATTAGCATGTAAAATTCTACAGTTCTCACTAAGTACTGTTATATATGTATTCCACATATTTTGATTCTTTGCATTTTCATTCTCATTCATAATAATATATTTCCAACTAATCTTGTATTTTCTTCTTTGATCCAAGTTTAAAAAATATCTTAATAAATTTGTAAATATTTGAGATCTTATTAAATACCTTACATTTGTTGATTTCTAATTTAATTGCATTCAGAAGAGATTCTCCACATAATTCCAACCCTTTGAAATTTACAGACACCTGTTCTATGACCCAGCATGTGGACTATCTTTAAAAATACACCAAGTGCACTTGAAAAGATTGCATATTATGTACTTGTTCTGGGTAGTGTTGTTCAGATTATCTTCTTTTTAATCTATTAATTTCCTGCCATTTTAGGGTTGCATCAATGACTGAATGATTGGTGATAACATTTCCTATTGTAACTATAGAATGAATAATTTAATTAAGTTTTACCTCCTTTATTCTGAAGCTCTGATTTTAGGTAAATACCAATCTATATTAATGTCTTCCTAATGAAATAACCCTTTCATTTTCAGTGATATGTTTCTTCTTAAAGTCATTTTTTTCTGAAAATAATTATAGCCACTCCAGACTTCCTATGCTTGTTGTTTGCATGGTAAATTTTTCCCTATTCATTTACCTTTTTTAAAGATTTATTTTTATTTATTTATTCCCCTTGCCACTTGTGCTTAATGTCTGCTCTGTGTCCATTCATTGTGTGTTCTTCTGTGTCTGTTTGTCTCCCTTTGCTGCATCATCTTGCTAGGCCAGATCTCTGTGGGTGTGGGCTGCCAGATATTTGCAGGTGTGCACAAGCTTGCTTTCACCAGGAGGCCCCAGTTGGGGCCTCCCATATGGTAGATGGGAGCCCAACTGATTGAGCCACATCCATTTCCCACCCTATTCATTTACTTTTAATTTATCCATACCTTTTATCTTAAAGTGATTCTCAAATAGCATATATTTGACTCAATTTTCAATCAATTACCTAGTTCTTAATTGAAGTGTTTAGGTATTTGTCATTCAGTGTACTCACTGATGTATTTGGATTTACCTATATAATTTTTTAAAACTTTACTTTTTGTCCCCCCCCCCTTTATTTGTTTAACCTCTATTTCCTTTTGGCATTGAGAACAATTCCATTATGAACATTTTTCTACAGATATGTGTTTGGGTCCATATTTAAATTCTATTATGTTTGTACCAAGAAGAGAATTGTTGGATTATATAGTAATTCTATTTTTACTTTTGAGAAACTGCCTTGCTGTGTTTCACAGTGTCTCCATTTTACTTTCCTACCAACATTGTATGAGGATTCCTAATTTTCTGCACCCTCACCAACACTTGCTATTTTGCATTCTAGTAATAAAAGCCATCTTAGTGGCTGTGAATTGGTCTCTCATTTTAATTTGGATTTGTATTTTGATACTGGCTAATGATGTTGAGCATCTTTTCATGTGCATATAGGCCATTTGTATATATTCTTTGAAGAAATGTGTATTACAATCTTTTTACTCATTTTTTAAATTGGGATGTTTGTCTTTTGCTTGTTGTATTTTAGGATTTCCTTATATATTCTGGATATTAAATACTTACCAGGTATATGATTTACAAATATTTTCTCCAAGTCTCCAGATGGTTTTTTTTTGCTTTCTTAATAATGTTTTGATAAAAGCTTTTAATTTTGATGGTTAATCTATTCTTCTATTGCTTACGTCTTTCGTGTCATATTCATGAATCTATTGCTTAATACAAGTTCCTGATGACTTTTCACCCATATTTTCTCCTTATGTTTCAGTTTTTATATTTAGGATGATGATCTACTCTAAGTTTTTGTTTATGGTATGAGGTAAGAGTCCAATTTCACTCTTTTGCATGGGAATATCCAGTTTTGACAGCATCACTTGTTGAAGAGATTATTCTCTCCTGGTTGAGTAGACTTGTCCACCTTGTTGAAATTCAATTGGCCATTGATGTGAGAGGTTACTTCTAAACTCTCAATTATATCCCATTGGTCTATTTGTCTTTATTCTAGTAGCATACTGTTTGTTTTCTATAGCTTTGTAATGTTTTGAAATTTGGAATTGAGAGCCTTCCAACTTTGTCCTTTTTTTTCAAGCTGGTATTGGCTATCTGGGACCACTTGATATTTCATTTAAATTTTATGATTGACTCTTCCATTTCTGAAAAAAAAAGGCTGCTGGGATATTTACTCAGATTGTATTAAATTTGTAAATAGTTTTGGGTAGTATTGCCATCTTAACAACATTAAGTCTTCCATTCCATGACCGTGAGCTGCCTTTCCATTTTTTAGGTCTTTAATTTTTTTCAACAATGTTTTATTCTTTGTTTGGTTTTAGTGGATAACTCTTTTACATGCTCATTTAAATTTATTCTTAGATATATTTTCCTTAGAAATGCTATTTTAAATGGAATCATTTTCTTGATTTCCTTTTTAGATTATTCATTGGTTGTGTATAAAGACAGAACTGAGATTTTTTGTGCTGATATTGTACTTTGCCAAATTGCCAAGTTCCTTTATTAGCACTAGTAGTTTTCTTGTGGATTCTTTGGGATTTTCTACATATGCGATCACATGATCTGTGAATAAGACATTTTGACTTTTTCCTTTCAAATATTCATGCTCTTATTTATTTTCTTGCCTAATTTCTCTGGCTAAAACTTTTTAGCTAGTAATGAAAGAAGTGAGTAACCTTTTCTTGTTCTGAGCTAAGGAGGAAAGCTTAAGGGTGTGTGTGTTTTTGTTAATATATGCCGTTGATCATGTTAAAGGAGTTCCATTTTATCATTCTATTCCTAGTTTTCTGAGTGCTTTTACCAAGAAAAGGTGCTGCTTCCACTGTTCAGAGAAAGTTCTGAAACTGGTAAACCAGGATGAGCATCCTGCAACAGTTTTTCAGGCTGCCTCTGGTGGTATTGGTGCAAATATGCATACACACCAATAGGCACAAAAGTGTTACTCTGACACTTCCAGAATTTGAGGCCAATACTAGGAGCTTAGGATGCTCCAAGCTGAGGAAGGAATGGGAATAGAGCAAGTAAAGGCATGGCTCAGTTTCCTTACTGATTTTAAATTGCCTTTTTCTTTGATTTGGTGTTTACCTAGTTAATGCAACTCTTTGACTGTTTTCCAGAGTTCTTCTGATCTTTCAGTGTTTCTGAGGGGTGATATAAAACTGTAGACTATTATTCTGCAATATTGATGCCATTACAGCCCAGTAAGACTCTTACTCTAAATTTTTAAACAGACTTATATTATGCTAGTTTGCCTTTTTAAAATTAGTATTCAACATTCTTTACTAATTATTTTAAACCATATCTCATTCTTAGAAATTAAAATCTGTTAATGTGTTCCTACATTGTAAAGTATATTATAGTTACATTTTTAGAAATGCCTATAGGTGGTAGATTTTCTAATTTCATGCATATCTGAAAATGTCTCTCTATTACTTTTAGTAAAAAAAATTCCCTGCCTAGAAGTAAGGCTCTCTTCTGAGCATTGTAGATCAAAATTTAAAAAGTCATCAATGGTAATATGAAGGAGAAAAAGTGTATACACTCTGTTTTAGTTTGTCAATGGCTCCCAAAGCAAAGTACCAGAAATGGGTTGGCTTTTTATAATAGGAATTTTATTTAGGCTAAAAACTTACAGATCTGAGGCCATGAGATGTCCAAATCAAGGTACCATCAGAGGCTTTCTCACCAAAGTCGGCTACTGGTGACTGTTGTCTTGTCACATGGTGAAGATTGTGGCTGATCTCTGCCATGGTCCCTGCCTTCCCCTCTGGGATCTAAAATAGCCCAGAGCTCAGCTGACTTCTGGGCCTTCTCTCTCAGTCTTGGCTGCTCCAAATTCATCCTGAGTTCACCTGTAAGCTATCAATCACTTGGCTCCAAGGGCCCAGCCCCTTGGGGGCCTCCTTCCATGCCTCTGAGCTTTGCTGATTCCAGACAAGGGAACTCTCAGCCTTTCATGGCTTTTCCTTTCTGCAGCTGTAAGCTATTCTCTACTTTCTCATTTCTCTCACATGACAGGATAAAAAAATGGCAGCTTTCTTTTTCTGTGTGTCTCTCTCTGTGTCTCCATATGTAAAAAGCTCCAGAAAGAGGAAATAGATCCAACTGCAGTCACATCTAACTGATGTAGTCCAGGCAAAAGGGCCCATTCCCACAGGAATGGATGAGTGTAAGAACATAATCTTTTTTTTTGGGGGGGGGGAATCCTAAAGTAACTTCAAACTGTCACACACTTAGACAGTTATTGTGTATCTTCTTTCAAGTTTTATTTATATTTAATTTCATTAAAATATATTCTCCCAGATTATACATACTTATAATTTCAAATAATACAGAACTGTAAAAATGTTAACTAACTGGTGTTTTACAGAAGAACTTTGCTAAACCCTGGTTTTAAAAAATATTTAATTGTTCACAATTCTGTGAGTTATCAGTTTTGGCTGATCTAAGCTGGAAAGGTTCTTCCATGCTCTATGTGATGTTTTCTAGGTTTATTCAAATATGTGGTCCTCAGCCAGCCTAGTTAGGGAAACTCTTCATTTGTTCTTTCTTAAGAAGGTATATAGACTTTCTCTTGTACTGTAGAAGAATTCACAACAGCATACACATCATATTTATTAAAGTATTTATCATTATGGGCATTAATTTACCCATTCTATGCATAGACAGATGGTGCTACAATAAACATTGTTGAAGAGTCATTTTTTTAAAAATAGTTTGTTCTTGTAAATTTATCCTACTACATTCATGCTTTTATTTCCATGAAAATATTGTCCAGTAGATACTCGGTAGAGCCTAAGGATTTTTCACTGTTTTATTTAAATTTTATATAAAGAATATTATGTTGGTTTCTTGAAAATTTTCAAAAAAGGAACGAGAAATGTCATGATTTCAATTATAGGACATAATATATATGCCATCATCTTGTTTAGACATCTATCTCAATTTACTAGTTATTAGTATGGGAAGATTTATCTTTAAAAAGTAGCATTTTAATATAAATTAACAAAATTAGCATAACTCTGAGGACAAAGGAGTCCATTAAAAGAAAATGGTATCATATACTTAGTTAAAAATGCAAGGCAAGTTTGAAAAGTAGATTTCAGTTACAGCTACATGTGAATTAAATACATGAAGCAATAATTTGTTAGTCCAAGTGTCTCAAAATGGTAATGATTTGGGAAGGAATTTTCTCAATGCCTCTGTAATATCTTTGTTCCACAGCCTATATATAATAGGATTAAACATTGGTGTCAAATGTGGTAGAAAAGAGAGAGCAGATCATCAGTTCCTTCAGATTGATTTGATTTTGGCTTTAAATAGGTAACAGTAGCTGATCCATAGAATAAAATTATAATTATGAGGTGAGAAGAGCAGGTGTAAAAGGCTTTGGTCCATCCTGTGTTTGATGAGAACTTCAGGATGGTTGAGATAATTCTGCTATAGGACCCCAAAACAATGGGAACAATGACAAACAATACAGCAACTACATAAACCCCCTCACTCACAAAAGTGTCCCCACAGGCCAGTTTGAGAATGGAGGGTATGTCACAGAAGTGGTTGATTTGGCAAGAGTTACAAAAGGGGAGAGAGAAAATCTGGCATGTCTGCACGATTTTGACTGGAATTCCATGGATCCATGTGCCAGGCAACAGCTGGATACACATCCTTTTTCCATGACTAAAGAATAACTCAGTAGGTTATAAATGGCCTCATAGAGGTCATAGGCCATCACTGCCAGAAGAAGGCACTCTGTGGCTCCCAAAATAAGAACAAAACACATAACAGATTTCTATGAAAGAAAATCTACTGAGAAAAAAATACATGGGGGTTTGAATTGTGGGATATACACTTGTTATTAGAATTATGATGTTATTGCCCATCAGGTTAGCATATAGATGACAAAGAATACTTCAAAAAGAAACCAGTAGAATTTGGAAATATCAGAAAAGCCCAAGAGAACAAATTCCTTCATGGTAATGAGATCTGATTTTTAATTTTCAATTCATTTTCTGTGTATTTACATTTTTGGGCTGCATTTTCCTCTTTTGTAATTTGATTAGGACATTAGCACTGGACTTATAATTTCTCAGTTTCTCTTTGACACTTGGTTCCTATGATTCTGAGAGATTTGATGTGAAACCAGGAGCAATGAATTTATCAGGAGATAAAATCAATTTAATTAATTAAATGAACATAATTGCTTTATAATACTAATTGTGCATACTACTCATACTAACAAGATCCAGAGCAATATATTTTTATTCAATTTACAGTGTGAGAGGGGAAATGTAGTGGAATACTTTCTTCCAGTAAAATACAGAATCATGATCCATTCCCTCTCCCCCTCCCTTTCTTTTTACACCAGGATTTGCTCAGTCAACCTCCCTTCTTATAAATACTTCTTATAAAGTATTCTCTCCATTTCAAATATTATTCATCCTTTAAATCTCAAATATACCTTTGAAGCTTTTTGTTTGATTTTTTCTCTTAATTTATACAGGATTTTAATCATTCTCACCACAAATGCCATTACAACTTTGCTTCTCCTTTCATTCTTACTAGGGAATAAAGGTCCTGCATTTTTGTTTTGTACATGTCTCATCTTTTTAATGGAATTGTAAGCTTCTGAAACCAGATGCTCTTTTTCAGTTTTCCTTATCACCATCCCTGATATGGCAGGTATTACATTTAACACTTATTAATCTATAACTTCAAGACATTTCCCCCCAATACATTTATTTTATATTACTTAATTTTATTCATATTGTTCTCCTTACTAAGGTTAGAATCCAAGCTTCACATTAAAATAACTTCCTACAACTATCTGACACATTTTCTCCATGATAAAAGTAGAGTTTTTGTTAAAAACAACTATTTAGTTTTCTGACCATGAGCTAGAGCACCTGAGTAATGTTCAAGAAAAACACACATCTTGTTGTGTTTTAAATTAGTAACCACAAATAGCAATCAAGTAATTAATTCTGCTTAAAGATGCTATCAAATTTACTTAATATATTTGCTCTAATTGTTCTCCAACTTTTTAACACAATTATGTTAAATGGTATCTTTTCCCCTCACAGTTGTCTCCCCACCCATATCACCCATACCATACTACCTGCTATCATTATTAACTAATTTTATTGTTTGAGAAAAGCCAACACAAATTCAATATAGTCTCATTAACCAATTTCTAATCTACATTTACCATAATAAACATTATTTTGCTTATCTTCCTTTTGAATTTGGATGAAGTTTCCCATTGAATATTTCTCAAAGATTCTCACCCAGTCTTATTCTACAACAATATATCCCCTGCTCAAGCCAAATATTCAGAGCAATTTATCACTTCATCCACCCAATATCATTCCATATCTACCTTTCATGATTTGTGGTGTACCAGAATCTTGTCATTAGGGAAAGGTAGGTTGATGGACATTGATTGTATGATTTGACATTTTAAGTGACCAAATTTCAAGCTCTTGGGATTTGGTATAAGCCAAATTGGCCATGACACATCATTCACTCTTCCTGAAACTTTAAAATATGCAAATATGCTGTTTCTTCTCACCTCCATTGCTAACTCCTAGTTCAGTCTCTTTTCTCATTTCTGGGATTACTGTAATTGCCTCCCTGCCCCCCCCCCTCTAATTGATTCTGCTTGGAAAACACAGTGTGAGCATTTAAAAGATGAAAATCTCATTTTGCTGCCCTGTTGAAAATACCTCCATCAATTCCTAATGTATTGAAATAAATTTCAAATTCCTTCTCACAGATTGCAAACTGTTGTATAATATCCTTTGACTCTCTTTGTACCCTCAACTGCTATTACTCCCTCTTCACTTTTTACCCATACAGTTAGTTCTTCTTTAGGCTTCTAAGAAAGAACATTGTAAAGACTTTCACTTTTTTCTTTTCTAGAATGTTTTTCACATGACTAATCTTTCTATTTAGGACTTAGATCAGATGTCACTTTCTCAGAGTCCTTACAAATTTTATGGTACAGATAATATTAGCACCATTGGATTATATCAGTACCAAATTATTAGATACTGAATGCTTTCTCCAATCAAAATATGCTCATGATTTCAGGTGTTTGAACTTATTTAATCAATCTTGTCCCTCAAATTAAAAAATAATTCTGAATAGAAATATAATATCAACATATATTTACATATAGTATATATTTACCTTATTCAGTTTTAGTGGAGTTGCTTCTTTCTCTCTAATGAAGCTTTCATATTTTTTAATTTAAATTGTTTAAGATCTATACCCACTTGCTTTTAAATTAGCAAGTGCTCTTTATAGAGGAAACAATCACATCTTCCCTGTGGGGATATCTCTTCCCCTCCTCTCATCAAAATTGCTAGCTAAATGCTCCTGTTTACAATTAATGTTGTGTTTTCCAAATAACTCTTTCATAATAGACCAGGTATTCTGTGCAATCTCTCAATGGAATATAAATTCATGCACTTTCCATTTTTCAAATACATTCAAAGTACATGTCCTCGAACAAGACAAATTCTTAATAGTTGATGTTGCCTCCAGGAAAATATTTCATCTATTGTGTTATTTTTTTTCTACTTTACCTCCTATGTTTCTTCTGAATAGACTTTTTATCAAAACTGGCTCTTTAGATTATCATCTGAATATACTTTGTGTTATTTTCTCATATTTAGGATGTACTAGTTTCCTTTGTAAGGGTAGGAATTTGTTGTCCTTGGGTAATTTTGGGCTTTAGAGGAATTTAAGATAATTTTATTCATATTATGATATCCTCTCAGACACCATGGGAGTCCCTGCATAGACAAACTTCTCTCATCAGTGAATATTATAAGCAAAGTATTAAGATAAACATTTCATAAAAATACAAATGAAAATTTCCTTTCTCACATTGCCACATTAAATAAGTTAACATTTCCCAATTTCAGTCCCCATTCATGCGCTTTTGGGGGAGAACTATTCCAATCATGAACCTCAAGTTTCAGTCCAAAATGATCATCTTACTTTAGATTAAGATTAGCTTCCATTTAATTTGCTTCCCTCGTCCAACCCCCTGTAAAACAGCAAGTTTTCCTGTTGGAGTCCTGCTTGCCTTCCTCATACCAGGAGAAGACTTGTCAAATTTGCATCCTTAGCACTTTTCCTTAGCCATGAGGTGGTATTCCATCTCAATTCTTTTGCTGCATTTATATTTGGAGGTGGTGATTAATCACCAAATCTCTGACTTCCACTGTTGAAACAAAGCATTTCTATCCCCAATTTTCCTGCCAGGAAGACAGAATTAGAAACTAATTGACAAAATAAAGATTTTGTATTTTCTGATGCCAAAAAATGTGCCTTTTCACAAATTAGTTTCAGGGCTAATACTCTTAATGAGGACAAACTTCTATATATAATGCTTATTAGCTATTGGTTTTCTTTTTCTCAAAGAGAGGTAGTATATGATTTGCTAGTATGTATTAGAATCTGAAGTTGACTACATGGATTCCAGTTAGATTCTACTACCCATTAGCTGGGTACCTCATGCAAATAACTTCTCCAAGTTTGTTTTCTCTTTTGTATAATATGGTTAGTAAAAGGATATCAATTTCAAAAGGAATGAATGTACTATACACTGAGGAAGAACTTAGAGTAATGCCAGGCAAGTAATAAGCATTTTATTATTGTTCTTTCCAAAATCAAGGAGTCATTAAAGGGATGCTTTCTCTTAGAAAATTGTGACATTCTGGGGCTGGCTGCTGGTGACCCTGGTCTTTAGCTTTTCTGTCATATGGCAATGCATACAGTGGTCTTTCCTGGCTTCTTCATTCCTTTGATTTCTAACTTCTGGCTGCTTCCTCTGTGACTTTCTCTCTCTGTGTGAACTTTCCTATCAGGCCTGCAGTTAAAGGATTAAGACCCATTCTGATTGAGCTGGGTCACATTTTTAACTGAAGTAATCTTATCAAATAGTCATATTTACAAGAATTCACACCCACAGGAAAGATTAAGCTTAACAACATATATTTCTGGGAGTATTTACCTCCAAATTACCACAGTATATATGATAAAAATAAATACTATGATATATGAGAACTCTGTATTTTCTGCATGATATTTCTATACACCTAAAATAGCACTATTAAAAAAATTAAACAAAATATGTATATATATCTAAACTCCACCCTCATCCCTACCACCAAAGCTAAATAGGACTCTTCATTTTGTGTATAGTGTTTTGCAGCATATATATTACTTTACATACAATAAAATATTAGAAAACCTATTTTGTATAAATGCTAAGTATTTTATATTGTCACATTGTGGATATCAAAATATCAGTTATGTAAATTCAAACTTTTTTTTCATGATTTTAAATGAGTTCCCGTGAAGATGATAAATAGTATTTACATATAATTTTCCTTAAAAAAATCATGTTTACTTTTTGTTTGCATTTAATCTCCCTGGAACTAATCTTGGTATAATGAATATACAAGAGTTCCACTATTCTTTTATCAAATGATTTGTGAAGTGCATAAACACTGGGAATTGAATAATCTTTATGTTTCCCCACAGAATTCTTAATTTCTTTCTATTATAAGACAAAACATGGTTTTAATATATTTTAACTTACTTCATTCAATTTCTCTTAGATCAAATGATCAAATAGTACTTGTGATGATATTTTAAAACATATTCTCTTTTCTTTGCCCTCACTTCTAGTTTTGCAGACCAAATTATGGATCATGTTTCTCTAGCCACCCTTAAGGTAGTAAGAGCATGTTCATTGGGATTGAACAACAATTAAACTTTTGAAAGAATTATCATTTGTGTGATTCTCTAAATATTAAAGAAAAAAGGAAATTTTTGTGGTTTACCTCAGCTAGCTTGGATTTATTGTTTCTAGATTACTGTGGTTTATTGGATAAGGAATATAAAAGAGAAACTCGGAGCTGGAGGGGAAAGTGGAGGAGATAAAGAAATATGCTTGTTTATGCTTAAAGTGCTATGAATAATCCAGTTGAAAGTACAAATTTAAGATGTGGATAAAGCCATAGAGCCTGCCTCCTCAGAGACTCTCCTGGTTCCACCTTGGACCACTCAATGGACAGCAAGAGGTAGTAAGAACCTGAAGGAAATGTACTGGACAGCTTGATATGATTGCAAACTGATGGCTGGCACTAGTAGGCCACAGCCCTTAATGTAAGGATATTGCTGAGGGCACTGAATCCTAGTAGATGCAGTATGAGTTGCAGTGGATTCTACTGGCCAGAAATACAGTGATGCTTTTGAAAAGAGAATTGACAGAAATCAGATGCCTGCTTCTCAGAGACAGTTGAGACAGCAACAGCAACCATGGAGGGTCAAACAGTCCATCACTACAACCAGAAGGAGGAGGCCAGGAGATGAAGTGAAAACTTCATGTGAAATGTAATTAGGCAGAAAAAAAATAGAAAAAGATTCTTAATTTGAAAAAAAATTAAGCTGTTTTTAGGTTCATAAATCAATTTTGTAGTTTAGATTTAAGATTTGAAATTGTCCTTGCTATTTAAAGACTGATACTCCTAATGGCATTATTTTGGGTTAATAAAGATTGAAGAAGAATCTTTTCATTTAGTTTAAATTCTTCCATTGGGGAACATGACATTTTTGCATAATCATTGTTTTGTAGATTTTTGAGGGCACTGTTATTGTCATTATAATTAATAATTAAACATTAGATTTTAGAAAGAGCACCTCATCTTATTTTGGATGAAAATATTAGGGTGTTGCTCATAAAGAACTTTACAGGCCATTCATGGTAGGTGAGGGTATAGAGCTAAAGTTTTGCTGTTGATAAGATACCACTAGTACTTTGGGGTGACTTAGTGTCAAACCTCCTCATTTCATTTAAGAGTGGCTGGCATTTGTCCATGAATGGGAGATGGTACCACAACCAAGCCATCTTACACCAAAGTCTTTCTCTTTGCCTACCTTCCTGCAATATAAAGAATTTTCTGGAAATTATTCAATTCTTTTTTTTTTTATGTTTCTGAAAAAAGCTTATATTTTTATGTCTCTGTTTAGTACATGTAACTCATAAATCAGCTAAGTGTATATATATGAATGTCAAGGCATGGAATATAGCGACAGCATCCTCAGTGTACTGTGTTCTTCAATATTTTCTTAAAGACCTCTGGTTTAAAATTTGTTTCTCCTAGGCTTCCCATCTCCTCTTGGAATTTTCTACTTGAATATGTATAGATTCTCTGGCAATACAGACAGGATGCTTTTAGTAACAGTCTATTGATAATTATCTTAGATAGGTTAGAATGAAAGGGTAAGAACTGTAAATACTCATTAACTCCCAGAATGCTCATTTAAAATTTTTAATTGTTCCCTTGGGGTCTGACTATAATCAGGTTTGTTTAATTAGCCTTCCATTTCAAAGAAGTACAAATTTAATATTTATATGTCGGTAGGGTTTTTCAAGGTCAAAGTAAACAAATTGATTTTTATTAACCCAAAGCATTGAGTTTCATTCCCTTTGTAGGAAAAAAAAGCCTAAATAGTATGTAAATTATAAAAACTTATACTGTTTATTGAATCACTTTATTTCAGCATCTTCCTTTAGTTGCCACATTTCCTTTATTTTGGTTAAAATCTATAATTCAAGTGTTTCTGCTGATTCAATCTGCCTTCTCACACTTACAATGATTTTTGTTATAGAATGATGATTTCTTGGATCCCTTTCTAATTTCCTAGTTATTTGCCAACTCTTGTTTTTAATCCTTTTACTATATATGGAAACCTCTGATGTTGAGTTCTAAGGCACCTGAGATGGTGAAATTCTTTTGATGGCTAGGAGACACTGTGTATACAATGGGAGGCATTCAGTAAATGTGTGAACAAATGGAACCAAAAATCATATTTCTCTGAACATAATTTTGCAGCTCAAGTTCCATAGACTAATGAAAGATTATTTTTCTATATTGGTTTGACATCTCAGTCCAGTAAGACTGACCTTAATATAGTTGTTTTAACTTCTTGGGTTGCTCAAGCAAATATCATGAAATGGGTTGGGTTTAACAATGAAAATTTATTTGCTCATGGTTTGAGGCTGGGAAAAATTCCAGATCAAGGCATCATCAAAGTGATACTTTCTCCCCAAGTACTGTGGCATTCTGAGGCTGACTACTGTTGATCTTTGGTCCTTAACTCCTCTGTCACTTGGGAATATACATGGTGGCCTCCCCTGGCCTCAACATTTTTTTCTGAGATCCACTGAATTTCAGCTGTATCTCTCTCTGTCTGAGTTTCATTTTGTTTATAAAGGACTCTTGTAATAGGAATAAGCCCTGTCCTGGTTGAGCTTGACCACATTTAACATAACTACCTCCTCAAAAGCTCCAAATTATAATGGTTTCATACCCACAGGAATGGATTAAGTTTAAGAACATGTTTTTCAGATGTACATCACTCTAAACTCTCCAACCTCCTTACCTCAAAAAGACAAATTCTTTTCAGATGCAAAATACATTAATTCCATCACAACACCCTAAATACCTTAAGTCATTTCAGTAACAATGCTGAGAAGACTTTCATCAAAGTTGGTTATGAGTGTGGCCTCTCCTAAGGCATAATTGCTGTCTATCTGTGTACCTGTGAAACCTAGAGAACAAGTTATCTGATTCCAATATACAAGGGATGGACAGGCATGGGTTAGACATTCCTATTCCAGAAAGGATATAGTGGAAGGAAAACAGGAGTCATGGCACCCAAACAATTAAAAAAAACACAACAGGGCAAATTCTATTAGATTTCAAGTTTTGAGAGTCATTTATAGATTGATGTTTTGTCCTCCAGGACTGATGGTGCAGCTGTTCCACCCCTTCTAAGTGTTCGCACTATGGTCATGATTCCCTCAAACCCTGAGGCACAAGCCTCATACTTTCCAAGCATTGAAATGCTTGGAAAGTCTGTACGCATCCAGACTTTCCATGAATTCCTGAACACAGGCCCGACCATCTCTGGGTATTGGGATGTCATCTCACTCACTGAACAGAAGGGAAGGCCCTTCCCTTCCAAACACTAAGGTGGACCCATCTTTCCACACACAGGGGTGGGCCCACTCTTGGCCCAAGGAGATATCTTTAGTCAGAAACTCAACTTCCATGGTTCTTCCCTTGAAGTTTTCTTCTGACAATTTGTCCCTTCTCTGTCCCTTTAATTCAAGGCTGGCAATGCTTCTGCTCATACCCTATTGTTTTTGCATGCACTTCACAGGGCTCCAAACAATCCAGCAGAAGGATTCTTCAGAGATCCTTCCTACATAACTTCAGTTCCTGTCCTGGCTTCCACAGAAATCCCACCTATCACAAAAGTCAGTATTTATCTATTATCTTTCAGAAAATCTTGTTTCATGAACTACTTTCATAACATCAGCCCTAATCAAGGATAGATATCATTGAGCTTATCAATGATTCAGTGACCACTTTCACTAGTACACTCCTTTTTGCTTTGATAAACAGACTGTTGTTTTGGCTTTCACAAGGAATAGTCAACTATATTTTTCTGATCTTGTATACTAGAATCATTATAATATATTCAATTCTCTAAATCTATTTTTATCCCTTTCTGCTTTGTAAGCCATGGCAGTTCTTACATATCCAATTTACTTAATGTAGGCAATAAACTTGTACCATGTTTACAAGACTTATTCCATGAGGAATGACCTTGGGGGCCTTGTCAGTGTGTTAATGCTTGTTAGAGGAGAATGTCTCTATACATATAAATGCTTCATTATCCAGTTCTATACTCTACCCTGTTGAACCAATGCCCTCATTTTTCACTCCTAAGCATACTGTCTCAGTTTCTGCTAGTACATGTAAAAAAGTTCCTCTGGCATATAATCTCAGTCAGTCAATGTTATATAATAGCAGTCAGTCAATGTTAACTGCCTTAGTTTCTTAAGGCTGCTATAATAAATACCACACACTAGGTGAATTAAAAGAATAGAAATTTATTATTTTATAGTTCTGGAAGCTAGAATTCTAAAGTCAAGGTGTCAGTAGTGTCATTCTTGCTCTGAAACTTGTAGGGGAGAATCATTTATTGCTACTTCCTAGCTTCTGGTGTCTTGCAAGCAATTCTTAGGTTCTTTGATTTGCAGCTGAAGCACTTCCATCTCTGCTTCCATCATTACAGTGCATTCTCTCCTCCTATAACTTTGTTTTTTCTCCCCTTCTTCTAAGGACATTAGTCATATTGGATTATTATCCAATTGAATTTGGCTTCATCCTACCTAATCATATTTTCAAAGACTGTTTCTAAATAATGTCATATTCCTAGAACCAGCCTTTAGGACTTGGAGATATCTTTTGTGGGACACAATTTAACCAATAATACTAATTATGGGTCTGAGAACTAGACAGGTTGTTGAAGCATGTTAGGAAGATGTCTAGTTTGTCTTGTAATGCGACTACTTCTTTTGAAGCCTCCACATAGTTTTTTAGCAAGGCTAGAGGGTGAGATGAGAGTCTATCAATCAACAAAAAATCAGGAATTTTTCCCTTTCTTTCAGTGTAGAGAAATCACAATAACCTAGGGATTCAAGGTTCTCATACACATCTACAAATCCTGAGTCTCAGACTTCCATACCAGGGACCACACTTAGGTTTAGGTGATTTTCTTAGGCTAAGAATTTTGCTTATCTGAAGTTATCAAACTTTTAAAATTAATTCCTCTGACTGTCTTACAGCTTTTTATAAGTCAGGGCTTATACTGGGAAATGTTTATTTTAATTTTTTCATTATTTTTATTTTTAGAACTGAGTTTCTTGATAACAGTGGAGATGATTTTGTCATGATGTAACAAACACAAGATGGCAGTACTTAGTAACAAGCTAGGGGGTATAATTATAATATATTACAAGATGGAATAGGCAAGTGAGAGAGGGGTATGGCCTTGTAGAATTCTATGGAAATGTAAAATGTAAAATGGATTCCCTAGGGACAAGATAGATGGGAACCAACATAAGAATTGTTTAATCAACAATAGAAATGATCCATGGGCAACATGGGAATCCCAGTGGGTTCTGTGTAATATTTTGGGTAATCTAAGCACCTCTTAAAATATATTTATATATATATAAATAACATTTTTGTAAGCAAATGCACATATATGCATATATATTTATATATCATCTTACAAATATTGGTATGTATTGTGAAAATTTTGATTTTTACCCACAATAAAAAATAAATTAATTAAAAAAAAAAGAATTGTTTAATCAATAAAATCAAAAGAAACCAAGGATGTAGAATGAAGAAGCTTAGGAGAGCCACCCTCCCCACCGCCCCAAAAAACCGTCCCCAATAAATATACCAGTTTTTGGAGATCAGCCATTTTTACAAATCTGGGACTCGAAGAAGAAAGAAAAGGTCAAGTCCTCAAAAAGAAGGTCCCAGCAATACCACATATTAGTGGCTGTGACAATGATTCTCCCACTCTCCATCCAAAGAACCTTAGGTGATTTACTAAGAAACTATAAACAGGGTAACAAGGATCATGCAAACATTTCAAGGACTGTAGGACACAGTGTCTAACTTGACACTAAGGACTTTAAATATCTTTATAGTCATCCAGCCAAGAAATACATGGAATTCTGCCTGATGTCTGCTCATAGTGAGTCCATTGGTCATAGAGGTATTTTACTTCCCTTGTTTCTGAACAGATAATAGAAATTAACATATTCTGTATTTGATACAATTTGCAAAATTTTCCTTTTGCCTATAGAGGTAGGTAAGACCAAGTGGGAGGTTTTGTAACTGCCCCCACCACACCACCTAATATAATAAAAATATCTCATCTTGAGGAAAATAACATCAATGAAGATCACCCTTAAAGCACAAAAGGAAACAGCAGTGGTGGAGTCCACTTTAACCCTTTTATTTTACCAGACTGGTACCTACAAAATACAAACAAATCTTAGAATATGACTGTGGATTACAGAATGATTCAAACTTCAATAATTATTAGTACCTATTGTAGCAGCTATGACAGATGTGTTATCTTTGTTAGAGTAGGTTAAGTATCCTCAATTATATGGTATATTAGTCAGCAAAAGGGGTGCTCATGCAAAATGCCAGAAATCAATTGGATTTTATAAAGGGTATTTATTAGGGGTAGAAGCTTACAGTTACTAGGTCATACAGTGTGAGTTTTTTCCCTCACCAAAGTCTGTTGCCAAATGGAGCAAGATGGCTGCCAAAGTCTGCAAGGGTCCAGCCTACCTCTTCCTCTGAAGGCTCTGTGATCCCAGCTTCTTCCTATATCAACTGTAGGCTGAGGTAAGTCTCTTCTCTTTCCAGGGCTCATTCTTCTCTGGGCTCAGCTGCCCTGTTCTCTCCACAAGGTCAGCTGAAGAATACCAGGCTCTCTTTCTTCTCAGGGCCTCTGCCATGTCTATGGAGCTGTCTCTATTCCTCTGTGTTCTTCTCTTGTGTGTTTAATTCCTGGGGCTTGGGCATCCAAACCTCCAACTAACTCCTCTGTCATGTCATTTTCTCTGTGAGCCCCAGCCCACCAAGGGGGCAGGGACTCAACATCCTACTGAAGTGACCCAATCAAAGCCTTAATCATAATTTAATCAAGGAAAAGTGAAACCTCTGAATTCAATACAAGCTAATATGCCCAGAGATCAGACCAGTTTACAAATACAATCCAATATCTTTTTTTGGAATTCATAAACAATATCAAATTGCTACATATGGTATGTGATCATTGATCTTCAAAATGAATTATTTTTCTTCCTATTAAGGTGGAGGGTTAAAAACAAGTTTGCAATCCTTTGGGATTGGTAATAATGTACTTTTCCAACTGAGAAGGCCACTGGTAGACCTTTCTAAATTTATTTGTTGTATTGTATGAATTAGTATTTTATTCCATTTTAGTCTAGAATAGTATGCCATTGTATGAACATATCACAATTAATTTATGTTCACCTGATGATAGATATTTGAGTTGTCCCACTTTAGGGACAATATGAATAAAGCTGCTATAAATGTTTGTACACTATTATCTTTCGTATATAAGATCATTTCATAACAAATATAAAGATATTTTTTCTTTTCCAATATGGATGCTTTCTATTTATTTTTCTGGCCTAATTGCTCTGTCCAGAGCTTACAGTACAATGTTAAACAAAAGTGGTAAAATCATGGATATTTTTCTTGTTCTTGGTTTTAGGTTGAAAGCTTTCAGTTTTTCGTGATAGCTGAGAGTTTTTAAAATATGGTCTTGATCATGTACAGGAAGTTTCCATCAATTCTCCCCTGTTTAAGTATTTTGCTTTTGTTTGTTTAGTTCCTGTCCTAGTTCCCAGCTGTGATAACAAATACAAAAAAAAAAAAAGTTGGCTTAACAACAGGAATTTATAGGCTCTGGGTTTCATATGTGAGAAGGCTGGCTTCCTCTCAGAGTTGGCAGCTTTCTGACTGGCTGTTAATCCTTGTGTTCCTTGGCTTTTCTGTCCCATGGAAATGTCCTCGACTTTCTCTTATAGGTTCTGTTGACTTGGAGGCTTTTCCCTTCCAAGTGGCTTTCAATTCACAAAACTGCAACAATAAGATTACTGCTCAACGTCATTCTGTTGGGCTACAGCTAAAGGAAAATAACATCTTCAAGAAGTCCTTTTTACCATGGGTTCTTTCCCACAGGAGTGAATTAAAACTAAGACTGTGTTTTGGTGTTGTTTATATTACTGGTATAAATAATTTGACCTACCACAGTGACTTTACTGGGTTATCAAGTCTATTTCCTCTAATGCATTGTCACTGAGTGTTTGGGCTCAGTTATCTCAGTAGGCAGCTAGTGATTTGTCAGAGATTTTCTTAAATGCTTTGGGCCAGTAAATCTAACATCACTTACTGAGTATCTTTATGTGTGTTGGGTGTTTAGTGGGTCCCTGGGCCCTGGCTCCCTCTCAATAAGGGAAATTCAGCCCACCCACAGCACATAGCCACCTGCATGACACAGGACACAAGTTAAAATTTAACAAATCTCTCCAAAGGGAAACAATGTGCAGAAGTTATTGTAAATTGTACTCTTCTGAATACTATGCACTCCCTTTCTGTGATAACATCACTAGACCTTTCCTGTGAGTTTCATATGACCCTAAGAGAAATTCTGCTCTTATACCCTATGGAATGTTTTTATCTTGAAACCCTTATATTGCCTCTCATTTTCCCATCTCTTTGCAGAGTTCTACTTTCATTTTCTGAACTGCTCCCTTCAGAGGCTGTCTTCTGTTTATAAGTCTCAATAAAGTTCATGTCTGATTCAGTGCCATGTGTGTTCTTTGGTTTTGTGGCTGCCCCAACCTGTGCCCTCCAGGGACTCAGTTTGAACAAATGGCAAACCAGCCAGGAGAACTTAGGACCACTGGAAATGACATGCATGAGCTCCAGGAAGGGGAAAATCCCAGGTTGGCCTATAACATCCATGTGGGGAGGAGGGCTGCCCTCCAGGACTAGTGGGGACTGAATTTATGGGAACACCATAAAAACTCCTGCAGTTATACTGTCTTTGCTGAAGGAAGTCACAGAGCAGTTGCCCTTACATTAAAAAAAAGAGCCTACCAAACAATGACAGATATGCCATGGCAGTTGTGAAGACCTTGTGGATGGCTACTCAGGCAGAGCAAGTGGCAAACATCTCCATATGCTGCCTAGAAGAGAAATTAAAGCTAGAAAGAGATTTGACCTGGTTCAGGAAATATGAAACTCTTCGCAACAGCAAAGTGATTTCCTGACATTTACTATTATAAAAATGAAAGAATGATTACTTAAAGGTACTGTTTGTATATTTCAAGATCAGGAGATTCATCTCATGAATAAATCAATTTGGATGAAGCATTAACTGATGACTTTTGATTCTGATTGAATAAAGAGGCATTCCAATAAATAAACAAGGCAGAATAATAACTGCTTCCCTTTTATTATGGGGAAAAAATCACAGTAGTTTGCTTTTATTCAAAATAAAATGTTCTTAATATAATATGAATGATTTTCAATTATTCAGGTAGCACAGATTGCCATTCCCCTTTTGCTGTGAAATCCATCTTTTTCTTTTAAATTAGTCAGTACTCTTTAGGTGTTAATTAGCCCCCTTATTCATTGCATGGGTGTCTTCTCTTCATGCCATGTTGCATTTTAAAAATTTAATGATCTGTCCATCATATTGTTATTTAAATATAACTGAAGCTGTTTCTGTTTTGTTTAGTGCTGTGTTGAAGTTTCACTGTCTATGGAATATGGTCTGCGAAGCACTAACCTCTTGGCTACTCCTCTGTGTTTTTACCCATCCTCTCCAACATTGGAGAGTAGAGTGATTCTCTAATAAGGAAAGATTGTATAAGACATCCAAAGTCTTAGAATTGTTATAGGAAATAAAGTCAAGCCATATCTATATATGAAATCTAAAAACAGTAAGTTTGAAATGAATAAAACTCCACTTCTTAATCACAAAGAATTTAACTTGGAAATGAGCTTATGTATTGGCAAGGTTGTATATAAATTATGGGCCTCATCTTTGCCACAATAAAATATCAATCTTTATTTAAAGGTATTCACATCAGAGGGGGGAAAAAGTTGAGGAGTTTGCAAAAGGGGATGTTGTATACTGGGTCTCAGAGTTTAATATACCTAGAAGGTGATGATGGGAAAATGACATTATGAAGGAATAAAGAGTAATATAGAGAAAATAGTTAGGAATCTTTTTGTTAATCTTATGTAAAATAAATTATGCATTCACATTTACTCTATTTATTGAAGTTTCAATAAGCATCTAAATCTACAAGGTACTGTAATAAACAGGCACAGTATTCTTTGAACCCTATAGACTGGACTCAGTGTTTGCTTGCTGAGCTTGTGTTCATTTTTTAGAGTAAACTTGCATTTCATATCCTATGAAAAGGTACTCTTTATACCCACAGGCAGAGTTAGATATTTTGAATGCAGTGTTCCCATAGCCCTACAGTATAACTTTTATTTTTATCTTTCATATATTAAATGTAAGTTATGTTTCCTAAATTTGACTTTCTCTCCTTATGATGAATGCCTTGACAGGAGGAAATTTGTCTTGTTTACTGATGCACTCTTAGGTCCAAGAGAGGGACCAAGCATATAGAAGGCTCTGGCGATTCTTAGGGCCCCAGTAATTTACACCATATATTTTATTCTAAGTCAGTTATCACATTCATCACTTTTTCTTCCATAGGTACACTTGAATAAAATATCAGAGAGAAGTAATATGACAGAAGAACACAATACATTTCAGGTTTTATAAGAGTAGAGTCAGGGAGACATGTTGAGTTGTTATTGCGATAATACAGGTGGGAGAAGAAAAGAACTAGCCCCAAATTTTTCTTCATTTTAAATTCTCAATGTTATCACAGTAGAAGTCAGCCACATTAAAATAATTGACATATTATATTCTCCATATTTTTTACACATCTCCTCTGGCCAGTCACCATATCATGATGGCAATTTCTTAATATTAATTAATTCCACTAATTTCTTTCCATTTCCATGTAAACTTCCTTATTTCCTACCCTTAGAATTTCTTTATGAACTAAAATATTCTTGTAAAATTATTCTCCATTTTTAGTGCTCCCCTACTTTCATCAATCTTCTCCTTCTTATACTATGTGAGATGTTTGTTTTATATCCTACTATCTAAATTTAATCAAATTTTTCACCCCTTAAATCATTTCTTGTTTTCCATATACCTTGAATTGGTGGCTATCCACACACAGCTATTTATGATTAGAAGTCTGGCAAGGTGGAGACCATCAACATACACTGCCCGTTCTTCCTGAGCCTCCTGAGATTTGTATCTTGTCAGCTGGATCTGGCACTTCTACTTTGAGGGTTTTCTTGATCTCATTGATGAGATGGCTGGTGTAGTCCATTCTGTACTGTGACTTCTATCTGTAAATCACAAAGGTACTCGAGGGAAATAAACTCAACTTGTCAGTGTATGTGCCAAAGACCATCACCAGCAAGTGTCCTTCAGGTTTCTCAGCCAGAATTTTGACCACAAGAAAGAATAAGATGCTTGATATGGAAAATCAGAAACTTAGCTCTTTTATTGCAAGTAGTCATCACTTAAACTCTAAGAATGTAGAGGAAAAGACCCAGGAGGTTTCTGTTTACTGTATCTTGCATCATCATTTTTATTACTCATATAAATATTATTTTACACAAAGAAACAATGCTGTATTAATAACTTCAATTTGTAGCTTCAATTGGAGTAGTTCCAAAAGTGAAGATTTTGGGAGGAATGAGTGCAAACATTTTTTGGTGTGTAATAAAATTGTATTTCTTGACAATTAGTAAATTATATATCCTTCTATCTTTCAAAAAATGATTGTGATTGATTGTATTGTGCATGACCTATAAATCTCTATTAAATTCAATTCTTCTCTATTTTGATGATAATACAATTATAGCTAGGATGTGGCTATATTCTGAAGCTCCTATTGCAGCTTGAATGACCATATAATGTTGTTCTTGACAATGAGGTGTGAAAGAAAGCAATGTATGAAGATTATAACTCTCTTGATTAAGAGGAAAGCTCCTGGACTCCCACTTCTTTTCTCTTTGGCTGGCTTACCTTATGAAAAACTGAACAACCATGGAAGTTACAAGTAGAAAATGGTAAAGCCACTTGTCCTTGAATAAATGTTTAGTGTGGACCATTAAACTTGGAACACATGTCCTATATTAGTCATTAAAACCCCAAAGTCTTTGAATCATAAGAATTTTGTATTTTTCAATTTAGCTTAATCTAATCGATATAGATGGATTGCTTTTTCTACTCAAACCCTCATGCATTATCTATCAACTTTTCTTCACTCTCATCCCTTACTGTGCACTTTATCATTATATACAATGTGATTGCATACACCTGGTCACAGTAGATTGGTTCAACAGTGGATGATATACTTAAAATTGACCAGTACGAACTCTTCCCAAAGACTGTGTAGGAACCTACAAAAAGTAATTCTGTCCTCCATACCTTTGAAATTGTTGAAATATCTCCTAGCATATTGATTTCAGATAAGGGAGAACCTAGACTTCAGGGACATAGAGGGGAATTAAACCTATGCATAAAAAGTAGAAGAGAATAGATAAGGATATAGTGAACTATGTTATATGTGTTTCCTTACATCAAGTGGTTACCTTTGTCCAGCAACTGAGCCCAAGCTCTTGCAGTTTCTGTGGGGCCTATGAGACAACCTATTATCCAGGTGATATGTTATGTTAATTTGATTTGGAGTGCTTTACTTAAATTTCTCTGGTTTGTAATCAGAAATCTAGCTATTGCAAAGTATCTTCTATGTCTATCATCAGGGAAGAGAGGCATGCAACTAGATGCTGATATTAATTGTATATATTAAACAGATTGTAAGACTCTTGTCACCTGGGCCCTTAAAATATATACCAGAGAATTGAGGGAAAAATATTCTCCTGCCTTGTGCACAGAAGGGTGGCCTCTTTGATAAGGACAATGTCATTTTTATAAAGGTATGCATCAAAGAATCATGGCAAGTAGGTGGAATAAGGAAGCTGGTAAAGAAAGAATGTGCGCTATAGAGTTAATGAGCCAATATGATTTAGTCTGCTTGCCTCATTCCTCTTGTACATGAAATCCTCTATTCTGTCTAAAATGCTAACTAGGTAACACCTCTCCTTTCCACTAGAATTAAATAGCATAAACCCATTCTAGGTGTATGAAATAAAATATATAATTTTGGAAATTTCTCACTTATCTCTGGTTTTTCTTTATAGATCCTTTTATGATGGTTTCCATATAGTATCTTGTTCTTTCTCAATTTTTTTAAGCAAAGGATCTTTCATTTATTCTAATTGCCTTTGTTAATATATAAGTATAAATATTTATTTTAATGGTTTTGGCAGCAATTCTTTCTATTTAAGTATGTAGTATTCTTTTTATGTTGTAATATTTCATGTTAATAGTTGATATTTTCATTTTGGGCAATATTAATTTTTAAATTTTAATATTCATATAGATGGAATTTTTCATTGCTATTAATATCTTTTTATTGAATTAATATTCAACACCAAAACCCATACTTATGACTGCTTTTTAGCCAAATATTATTTATATAAATATTCCATGAATTTATTTTGTCTTGTATGATTTTATATGCCTTTCATAATGTTATTAATTAAAATATTTCTAAATAGTAATAAATCTTCTAAACTCTTATTTATTCTTAACTTTTTAATATATGAAGAACAGAAAGAATTCATTGATATATTCGGAAATATTTTTTCATATATTTCAATGGATTTGGTACTGTTCTAGATGTTATTATTATGGCAGGGTATAGTCTTAGATGTTACAGTTCCCATAGAAGTTTTCATTGCAGTGGGGACAGACACATAATGAAAAAGTAAAGAAATAAACAGTTGAAGAACTACAACAAAGTAAAAAGGACTATACTGAACATACAATGGGAAAAGTAATTAAGTAGTTTGAATATTGCCACTCCAAATTCACTATCTCCACTGACTCCCTTGTTCTGTGCTCCAGGAGGCAGGGCTTTATTGAATGCATCAAGGAAACTAAAAGAACAGCAACAACTATGTCCTAGAATGTCAATCCCACAATATGAGTGGAAAATATGAAAGTACCCCCAGAGAAGTTACCTCCTGTGCACGTCAGGCAGTTATGAACCCAGAACCTATTTCTAAGTGCTCTAATTCACAGTTACTTTAAGAATGTTTGTAATGATGGGCTAATTCTCTGAGATATAATATGGAGATATTTTGGTAGACAGAGATCAGGCTGAGTATATAGGTCCTTTAAATTCCCCTGGACTTCTCATATCAACATAGGTGGTCCCTCCTCTTAGAACCACCATTCACTTGAATAAAAAGAATGTTTTAATACTTGTATTCAGGGCAGTTACCTCACAAGCTTATGATGATTCTCCACAGTAATCAACTACTTCAACATACATTCATCATAATATGATTTTGACCCCAACATAGCTCAATGGAGAAGTACAGAGCTTGCACTGGGGAGAAGAGAGCTCACATGCTCACAAGTTACTCTGGTAACTTGTATGGGAATTCCACAAGTGTTAGGGAAATAAAGACCTGGGTAGAGCTGACAGGTGTAGATCTTTGACTTGTTTCTGATCTTAGTAGAAATATCTCTAGGTTATCCCCTTCAAGTAAGATGTTTGTTTTAAGTCTAATAAATTAAAGTGATTTGATAGATAGATGGAGATAGAGAGAGAGAGAGACTGATATATGTACATGTTTTAATGATATGGATATAGTATCCATCAAATCATATTCTGTTAAGGGCTTTATTACATAAACTTATTAAATTATATCAAAGGATTGTTCATTATCTACAGAATTTTTAATTGCATTATTGTTAGAATTATTCTGATTCAAATAGAAAAGAATAATCACTATGTGAATTTATGTGCAAATCAAAATTTTAAAAATTTTGAATTTCCTAACCCCATGGCTAGGAAATATTTATTTTTCTATATATCTATTTATTGATTTATTATTAAAGAATTTGTAGGGTTATAATATTTTGAAATATAATTCACACACCTTAAAATTTGCTCCTTTAAAGTCTATAATGCAAAAATATAAATATAATGCAAAAAATATAAAATATAATGCAAAAAAAAAATACTGTTTCCAGTATTTTTAGAGTTTTGAAAATATCATCACAATCTAATATTAGAATATTTCATTTTTCCCAGAAAGGAACTGCCTACCTATTTGAAGTCAAATTTCATTTTCCATAACTTCCTCTTCTTCCAGCCCTTGCAAACACTAGTCTACTCTCTCTAAATATATACATATATATAAATGCTTATTGTGGGCAATTAATATAAACAGAATAAAAGTAGACTTTTTATCTGATATCTTTCACTTAGGATTATGATTTTGATATTTTTCCATGTTGTGATATATATCAGTCTTCATTTCTTTTTACTGTTGGACAAAATTCCACTGTAGGGTTATATTATAATTTGTTGATAAATTGAGCAATTGCAGGACATTTGTGTTGTTCCCACTGTTGGCTATCATGAAAAATTTGCCTATGATATATATGGTAATGACTTAAAGTTAGAGACATCAGTATGAACTCATATTATGTTTGAACACATGGTAGTTCATATATATAGATGTGTGTATACACACACACACACACACAATCCTTGAAGGTTAGTATACACAGATATATTTCTTTGTTCAGTCTTTTGAGAGAGCCTAGAAACAATGAAACCTCAGTAGCAATGAATGCATCTATTGCCATACCTTTGTTGCTAATATCATTTCCCATAAAACTAAATGACATGTCCTTGGAGAAATGACTAATTCTGGGACTGGGACTACAAATATACACAATGATCTTGAATCTTCATTTAGTGCCAGAATGAAAGGAGTGCTCAGAAATTTAACCCACATACATAGAAATCATTTATATAATAAGGGAAGATATAATGAACTCTTAAAATTCAAAACATGCAAACCACCAAATTAAAAAGTGGATAGATGGAAATTCAATATTCTTTTGTTTATTGTTTGGGTCTCCAACCACTGAGACAATCCCTCATGACTACTTGAACATATTCATATGTCACAGAGGCATGCCCCAGGTGCACACCTCCCCCCATCACCAACACCCTGCACCAGTGATGCTTTGCTGCCACATTTGTGGCCCTTTGTGATCCAAACCTCCTCAAAACCTAAGTCAAAAAAGAAACAAATAAAAATAATAATAAAATAAATATAATAAACAAAAGAAATTCAAAAGTAAAAATATTTATAAAATAATAAATAAATAAAATTCAAAATAATGGATCTCATGACCCAACCCCCACCCCTTCTCCCACTGTCCCCTATTAATAACATTTTACATGTTTATGCTACATTAGTTACAATTGATGTACAAATATTGATGCATTGCTACTAACCATGGACAATGGTTCACATTATTGTATACATTTTGCACCATACACTTTTGTAGTTCTTAACAAAATGTAAAATGGTTTGTACCCATCATTGCAAAATGATGGAGAACAATTCCAATGTCCTATGTTCTATCTACTCTAATATCCTCCCCCACCCCTCAGACCTTTGGTAATCCTAAATTTCAGTTTTGAAGAATAAGTTTCATAGTTAGATGCAATAATATTGAGGACTTGACATATTGATCTGTTTTCTTTTATTAGGCACTACCTATATTCTCAAGAAATTCTTGCCCCCCAGTTGACAACACAGCAGGACTCCCCAGCATGGGGAGTTTAATATTTTCTTGTTTATTGTATGGGTCTCCTCCACTGAGATAACACACAATGCCAGGATGGACATTTTCATATTTCATTGAAGCATGCTGCAAGTTTGTCTTATCCCACATATCCCCTCACCCCCAAAGCCCTGTACCAATAACCTTCCTTTTCCATATTTGCCAAAAGAACATTCCCACATTTGTGGTTTTAACCACAGTCCTACTAATCCCCAGAATTCACCAGTTCCTTCCTTCATCCATCTCCCCAGTTCCATGGATAGTCCAATCCAACCCCCACCCTACTACCCCTCACACTCCAGCACCATCAAACCCACACATTACTGTACTACAATCACTCCCATCCACTCGCCAACCACCCCACTCCACCTTATCAGAGATTTTGTCCATATTGAGCCTTGGCTTGCCACACTCTTCTTCATTTCAGTCTCCTGATAAACTATTTTCCAGACATTAATGCTACAGGTCTGCTTGCAGTATCTACAAACTGCAGGCCTTGCTGTGGCCTTGCCCGCGCAACATAACCCCCTCCCCCATTCCCCTTTTCCCTCTCTCCCTCTTCTTTGTTCCTTCTCACCAATCTGAGCTCTCGCCCCAGTTATTGCCTTTTTTGGACAACCTTGCTTCGCCCCTTGACGCCCCCAAATTCTGCCCCTTCTCCCTAGCAACCCCTGACCCTAACCACTGCCCAATGATAAGCCTCCACCATCGGCTGAGGGACTGCCCCCAGCCTAAAGAGTATATATGCACTGTACTTCCTCAATAAACTCTCTCTTGCTTCTTCCCCCGCACTAAAAGGTCTCGAGTCTTTCTTTCACGCGCGGTCCTTACCAGATACCCCCCACACCTGAGCCGTGGAGACCAGGGAGCCCCCAACCCGACGCCGCTCCCTGAGAACCTCCTCACCCTCGCCGTTCCCGGAGTGCGCACCGGACGGCCCATAACTAGCCAGTGTCGCCCCCCGGGCTGCAGCAGGGCTGATCACCCTCAGGCCCGGGAACAAAGCGGCATCTGCTCAGTTTACTTAAGTCATATCAATGATGTCATGTAATATTTGTCCTTTAACATGCTTACTTCATGCACATAAGTTCTTCAAGATTGATTCATGTTGTCCTGTGTATAAATACATCATTCTTTCTTAAAAGTAATATTTCACTGTATGTATATACCACAATTTGTATATCCATTCATCTGATGATGAACACTAGGGTTGTTTCCAACTTTGGGCAATAGTGGATAATGCAACTATGAACATTGGTGTGGAAATATCTTTTCGTGGCCCTGCTTTCAAATCTTCTAGTTATATCCCAGAAATTGGATTGCTGGATCATATGGCAGTTCTGCAGTTAGCTTTCTGAGGAACCACCAAACTGTCATCCACAATGGCTGCACCATTCTACATTCCCAACAGCAGTGGATGAGTGTTCCCTTTCTTCCACATCTTCTCCAACACTTGTAGTTCTTTGTTTTTTTTTTTTTTTAAATAGCTGCCAGTCTAATAGGTGTAAGATGATATATTTTTCTAGTTTTGACTTGCATTTCCCTAATAGCAAGTGATCCTGAACATATTTTCACATGCTTTTTATCCATTTGTAGTTATTCTTTGGAGAAGTGTCTATTTAAAATCTCTTGCTCATGTTTTTAAATGGGTTGTTTGATTTTTTAAAAATTTTGAGAAGTAGTATTTCTTTATATATGCTAAATATTAGGCCCATATTGTATAACTGTTTAACAAATGAGCACATTTTGGAGCATTGCCACCAAACATGGACTATAATTTACACTCTCTCCCACTCAATTCTCTAGGCTATGGCAGGATATATAATGGCCTGTATCTGTCACTGAAATATCATCCAGGTCAATTCCAAGTCCTGAAAATGCTCCCATATTACACTTCTTTTTCCCTCTCCCTGACTTCAGCACCTCCACTGGCCACTGTCTCCACATAAATGATATAATTTCTTCCATTGTTAGAATCACAATAAGTCTATAATAGAATATCAGTAAGTCTACTCTAGTCCATATTTTATTCCCCAATCCTGAGGATTCTGGGATGATGCTGTGCATAAGTGTTACCTTTCTGATGACCTCCCAACTCACTGTGAAGTCTCTTAGCCATATAAACTCATTTGTCTTTATCTTTTCCTCCTTTTTTTTCAAGGTCTTTTTCCAGTTGTATCACCAGCTGGTCCTTGATAGTAATTCCTTGGTGCCAGTGAGGCTTATCCCAGGAGTCATGCTCCTTGCTGGGGGGAGGGGAATGCATCCACATGCTGAGTTTGGCTTAGAGAGAGGCCACATTTGAACAAGAGGCTCTCAGGAGGCAACTCTTAGGCACCCTACAACACTAGGTCAGGTTGCAAATTCAAAAGCAAAAGGCTTATAAGCATAGTCATCAATATCAAAGAGCCATCAATGGACCATCCTTCTTCAACAGTCATTGCCCCTGTACTTGGAGGATTATAGTTGTTCCATTAGAGAATGTGGCAGAGCTCCCCAGGATGGGGAATTCCAAAATCCTTCAGCTGTTGTGTGAATATCTACCCACTATGGCAATGCCCCATGGACATTTTAACATATTTATATACCTTATGTGTATGCCCAGGTGAACTTCCTCCCATGTATTCCCCATCACTGACACTCCACACCATTGATCCTCCCCTGCCTGAATTGTAACCCTTCTGTGATCCAAAACTTCTTAAAAATTTAAGCCAAGAATATTGCCAAATTTGATTAATAGGAAAATGAAATAATAATGATAGGTTTAAGCATAAGAAATAAAACATGTAATTTAGAAAAACTAAAATAAAGTTTAAAAATGGGGTATTAAAAAAGGAAAAATATTAAAAAAAATTTTTTTTTGACATTTTCCCTTTCAACATTGTAGTATTTGTTGTTCTGTATGCACAGTGGAATTTTCCTCCATTACTTCCCCAGTGTTTTGCTTTTTTTTTTTTTTTTTTTTTTTTTTTTTTTTTTTTTTTTTTAA
>JAKSZT010050948.1:3587423-3600748 GCA_026826555.1 Tolypeutes matacus
CTTTTTTTTTTTTTTTTTTTTTTTTTTTTTGTCTCCAAAGAGGTTTTAGGTCACAATAAAGTTACATACAGAATATAGGTGATTCCCATACACCCAAAATCCTTTCCCCTTTCCCCCTTCCATATTAATAATCATTCTACATGTGGATTGTATATTTGTTCCAACTGATGTACAAATATTGAAACACAGCTTAAGCCTTCTTTGATTTCCTTTAACAATGTTTTGTAGTTTTCTGGGTAAACTTGCTTACATCTTTAGTTAAGTTTATTCCTAAGCATTTGATTCATTTAGTTGATATTGTAAAAAAAAGTTTTTTTCTTGATTTTCTCCTCAGATTGCACATTATTGGTGTACAGAAATGTTACTGATTTTTGTGTGTTGCTCTTATAGCCTGCCACTTTACAGAATTCATTTATCAGCTCAAGAATCTTTGTTGTGGATTTCTCAGGACTTTGTATAGGATCATGCCGTCTTCAAATAGTGAAATTATTACTTCTTCTTTTCCAATGTCAATGCCTTCTATATATTTTTATTGCCTCAGTACTTGAGCAAATACTTCTAACACAATGTTAAATAAAAGCCATGACAGTTCACATTCTTGTCTTGTTCCAGATCTTAGAGGGAAAGACTTTAGTTTTTCACTGTTAAGTGTGATGTTAGTTGTGGGTTTTTCATATATACCCTTTATCAAGTTGAGGAACTTTCCTTCTACTCATATCTTTTGAGTGTTTTTATCAGGAAAGTGTGCGGTATTTTGTCTAATTTTTTTCTGCATTAATAGTGGTGATCTTGTGATTTTTTTCTTTCTATCTTTTAATGTGGTGTATTATGTTGATTGATTTTCTTATGTTGAACCATCCTTACATAACAGGAATGAAATCCACTTGATCATAATGTAAAATTCGTTTGGTGTGTTGTTGTATATGATTAACAAGTATTTTGTTGAGGATTTTTGCATCTAGGTTCATTAGAGACATTGGTCTATAATTTACTTCCTTGTGGTTTCTTTGTGTGTCTTTGGTATTAGGGTGATTTTGGCATCATAGATTGAATTAGGAAATGTTCTCTCCACTTCTATTTTTTGGAAGAGTTTAAGCAGGATTGGTGTTAGTTCTTTCTAGAATGTTCAGTAGAATTCACCTGTGAAGCCATTTGGTCCTTGGCTTTTCTTATTTGGGAAGTTTTTGATGACTAGTTTAATCTTATTCTTTGTGATTTGTCTGTTGGTTTCATCAAATTATTCTATCAACAATGTAGGCTGCTTGTGTGTTTCTAGTAATTTATCCAATTTGTCAAAGTTATCCATCTTGTTGATAAGCAATTCGTTAAAGTATCCTCTTATGATACACTTTATTTCTCTATGATCAGTGATGATATACACTTTGTCATTTTTTATTTTATTAACTTACATCTTCACTCTATTTCCTTGTTATTCTAGCTTAGGGTTTGTCAAATTTATTAATCTTCTTGAAGAACCATCTTTTGCTTTTGTTAAATTTTTTCTTTTTTTCTTTTTTTTTTTTTTCATTCTCAATTTCTTTTGGCTCTGCTATATTCTTTATTTCCTTTCTACTGCTTGCTTTGGAATTAGTTTATTTTTCTTTTTCCAGTTCCTGCAGTTAACTATGCACTTAGTTCTTTGATTTTAGAACTTTCTTCTTTTAAATATAGTCATTTGTGGCTATAAAATTCACTCTCAGCACTGCTTTTGCTGCATCCCATAGGTTTTGATATGTTGTCTTCTCATTTTCACACATTTCAAGCTATTATGGATTTCTTTTGCAATTTCCTCCTTGAGTCCCTGATTGTCTAAGGGTATGTTGTTTAACTTCCATATCTTTGGTCCTGTTCTGGTTTTCTGCCACTTATTGATTTCCCACACCATTCCATTGTGGTCAGAGAAATTACTTTGTATAACTCCAAACTTTCTTAATTCACTGGGACTTTTTCTGTGACTTGGAATGAGGTCTATCTTGGACAATGATCCATTTGCATTCAAGGTGAAGGTATATCTGGCTGTATTTGGGTGTAATGTTCTGTATATGTCTCTTAGGTCTAGATCTTCTAATGTACTATTCAAGGTCTCTGTTTTGTTATTGACCATTTTTGAGATGTTTTGTCTAATGGTGATAATGGTGTTTTAAATTCTCCCACTATAATTGTAGAGGAATCTGTTTCTCCACTTATTTTTCCAGTGTTTACCTAATGTATTATTTTTGGGCACCCTGATTTGGTGCATAAGATTTTATTATTATTCTGCCTTCTTGATAGATTACCCCTTTTACTAATATATAGTGTCCTTCTCTGCCACTTACAATAGTTTTTCATTTTAAGACTATTTTGCACAACATTATTAAAGCTACTCCTGCCCTTTTTTTGGTTATTGTTTGCATATAAAATAGTTTTCCAACCATTCACTTGCAACCTCCTTGTGATCCTGGATGTAAGGTGACTTTCTTGTAGACACCATGTAGATGGTTCATTTTTCCTAATGCTTCTGCAAAACTTTTTCTTTTTTGATTGGGGAGCTTAATCCATTAACATTCAATGTAATTACTGTCAATGAAGTACTTACATTAACATATTTTCTTTAGGTTTATATATGTTATATTTATTTTTATTTCTCTTTTTATCTTTTTAGTTATTCTTAACAATAATCTCCTTTTCTTCTCTCTCCTCCAACTCTCTCTCCCCATTTTTTATTCCTTTCAACCTGCAGAACTACCTTCAGTATTTTTTGATGTGTGGGATTCTTGTGGACAAATTCTCTAAATTCATTTTTATCTGTGAATATTTTGAGCTCTCATTTTTGTATACCAGCTTTGCTAGATACAAAGTTCTTGTTTGGTGGTGTTTTCTTTTTAACACCTTAACTATGTCATACCACTGCCTTCTATCTTCCATGGTTTCAGATGAGAAATCAGTGCTTAATTTTACTGAGCTTCCGTTGTATGTGAGAGATCTCTTTTCTCATACCCCTTAAGTATTCTTTCTTTGTCTTGAACATTTGACAATTTGATAAATATATGTCTCGAATTACACCTGTTGGGATTTATACTATTTGGAGAATTCTGCACCCTTAAAAGACTTTGGAAATTTCCAACCATTGTTTGTTACAACACTTCTTCTGTTCCCCTTTTGCCTCTCTTCTCTCACTCAAGGATGCCTATAATGCATATGTAAGTGCACTTTAAATTGTCATTCAATTCTTTGTGTTCCTGCTGAATTTTTTCTATCCTTTTATCTATCTTTTCTACTATCTGTCAGTATTCAAATGTACTTTAATGTATCTTTAATTATTTCCCTTGCCTGTTTAAATCTGCTGTTATGTGCACCCAGCATATTTTTAAAATTTTTGCATTGTGCCTTTCATCACCATCAAATCATTATCTTCTTATCTGTGTTATGATTTCTTTACTATATTCCCCAGTGTCTTCTTAATATCGTTAATCACTTTATTAAGGTGATTCATGATATTTGTTTGGTTATCATTAAGTAGTTGTCCCACATTCTGCATCTCCTCCTATTTTTTGGCTTGTTCATTAGACTGGACCATGTCTTCCTATTTCTTAGCATGGATTGTAATTTTTTGTTGGTGTCTGGGCCTCTGTTTATGATGATGGGCTTATTCAGATGGTTAGCATCTCTTTCTACTCTAGGGTTTTATTTTCTTTTGTTTTGTATTAAGGTTCTTTCTTGGTTCACCCTTATTTTATATGCTTGAACATTTCTGTGCTACCTTGAAAAAATATTAAGACCATTGAAAAGGAAAGAGAGAAGAAGATAAAAGGAATAATAGTAATAATTTTAAAAGATAGAAAGGGAATCATAAAAGAGCCAAGAAAATAAATAGGTAATGAGTGAAAAATCATTAAAATACAAAGGAATAAGAATAAAAATGAAATGAGAAACAAAATAAAATAAAGACCAGACACATTAGCAGAGAACTAAAAAAGAGAAAAATGATGACAAAACAAGAAATGATGGAATGAAAGAAAAACAATGAAAGAGAGAAAAATGAAAGAAAGAAAAGAAATAAAGAAACTAGAGACAAAATAAGGAAAAGATAAAAAGGAAAGAAAGAAAGAAAATACAATAAACAACAAACACAAACAAATAAAAAACAACAACTCAGGACAAACAGCCTTCCCTCTTAGACCTCTATAAACCATGTCAGGCTGTTGGTGCTTATCAATCAATCATCCCTCCAAAGGTAAGATATCCAGTTTTAGCAAATACAATAAAAAATTTTAAATATTTTAATATTAAAAATATAAAAGAGATAGAATAACCTAAAAGAAAAAAAATTTCAATCTAGAATTTCCTGTCACAAATTGCCAGCTGAATGACTGATAACTCAGTGGATCACTTTCTGGATCCCTTCTATCAGGCAGTACTGGAAACCAAACCAGGGATCTAGTATATGTGAGGCAACTATTCCTACAGTGAATACCACTCCACAGATTAGGTAGGCTTCTGAAATGTTATCTGACTCCCCCACCCTCTTTCCTCAAGGGAGTTAGGCTGCTAACAGATTGCTGGTTTGGGGGCCCAGGGCCCCCTTAAATCTTCAGCAAGTAGGCTGTGTGACCTAGGGTTAAATTAAAGATTAACTACCCTCCCCAGAGGGTAGAAAATGCTTAGATGGTATCAAACTATAATCTTCCCAAAGCAGTAAATGTCCTTGGTAAATATCTTCTTCTTATGAACATAGTGAAAATATCACCTGACCCCATGTGTATGTTTCACATGACCCTAGCTGGAACTCTGTTCTCATACCCTATGGAATGTCCTTGCTGTCACCTTTATGGAACAACCTTGTTCTGAGATCCCTTATACCACCCCTCATTTTTTTCTGTCTCTTTAGAGTACTTTCTTCCTTCTCTGAACTACTACCTTCAGAGTTTCTCTCCTGTCCATAAGACCCAAAAAAGAACACCAGGTGGATTCTTTGGTCTTGCAGCCTCACCAACTTGTGCCCTTCAGGAACTGAGTTTTAACAATTGGTGAGCCAGGAGCCAGGATACTGAAAGACCACTGACAGTGGTCCAGTAGCATGTCTGAGCTTAGGGAAAGGAGAATCCTTGGGAGAAATCCTAGGTTGGCTTTTAACATCCATGGGGGAGGGGTGATACACCCTTGGGTGAGTGGGAACCACCAAGAAAATATGGGGTTGCCTACTTGCTTGACTGTTCTGGAACTCCACATGACTATGAGGATATCTGAAAATGTTGATGGGAGTAGCAGTTACCTAATATAAGGTAAACATTCTGGCACCAACTCTGTGTACCCCTTGCCACTTGGTTGGTGCATTTGTGAGCTAGTGGAGCTAATATAATTAGTTTTCTGGAGATGTAAAAAAACTTACCAACATTAATATTCTCTGTACTTTTTCCATGTTATTTTGAATTAGATCTGGATAGCCACATTAACAAAATTGATGCAGTTAAAGTTCATTAAGTTTGAAGGGGAAATCTCTAAAAACAAATAGAAAAAAGTGCTATCAGCTTTTGTAAGCCTGCAATTAAAAATATATTACAAACTTTAAAGCTCACAATACTTGTGTAAAATGTGGAAGAGTTTAAATGGAATGTTATTTTGACAGTATTTTTAGTTTTAGTCACATTTTATTTTGGATCAGAATTTTTATCAAGGTGTTAAAACCAACTTTCAGTTTTGATTCAATAGATTACTCCTGAATTTCAAATCTGTGTAAGTATACTCCTGAAGAGTAATCCAGAATATATGTGTTAAATGTCTGTCTGTCTAAACTGCTAAATTAGTCCTTATCAGCATTTATATTGCTCAAGAATTCTTAATTGGTTGCTCTTAACTAATAAAAGTTTTTCCAATAATGAGCTTGCATATTACAGGCAATACAGATTCCAGAGAAGATCTTAAAAACAGTAAAAATCAGAGATGAGAGAGTCATATTAAAGGAGTAAGAATTATGAATCAAATTAGTGAGTTTTATTTTCCTGTTGGTGTGTCCTTTTTTTGTTTGTTTGTTTGTTTTCTTTTCTTTTTTTTTTATTGTGGGTAAAAATAAAAATTTTCACAATACATACCAACATTTGCAAAATGATATATAAATATATATGCATATATGTGCATTTGCTTACAAAAAATGTTATATATATATAACATTTACACATCCTGGGGCCTTGCCACCAACCATAGACCACAGTTCACACAGTAGACCACACTCTCTCCCACTCAGTCCTGAGTGGTGTGTGCTGATTTAAAATGGCCTACATCCATTGCCACAAGAAACTCAGGACAACCTCCAAATCCTAAAGAAGCCCCTGTATTTCAACTGTTCGTCCCCTCCCTGCCCCAAAAGTGTCAAGTGGCCACTGGCTCCACCTCATTGTTATAATTTCTTCCATTGCTAGAATCACCATACTCTCTTTTTGTGTATGTCTGTTTGTTCAGTGTATATTTTCACACTTCTGGATGGTAATATTAAATTAACAAATGAAAATTCTTTAAAAAGCTCTATTCAAATGGCTAAAAATTAAATAAGTGTTTATATTGGCAAATGAATACTCCTGGAGTCCAAATTAGGCAACCCAAATAGGATTAAAAGACACATAAAATCTGACTAAAAAGTATTTAACATAAACTGTAAAGGTTGTTCTGAATTCTCCCAGAATCTTTCTATAGCTTATCCTTCCCCAGAGTCTTCTCCTAACTTTGAATGAATTTCAGTAAAACTGATTTAGAAACTAAGGAGATCAACTGGGTGTAGAAAGATAGAGGAGATAGGTGGCTAGCCTAGAATTCAGTCTACTAGACATAGAAATTAAAATAATAGAGACAAAGTGCATATTACAGAACAGACCTTGTTTTGTATAGTCTGCCCCAATTAAATTTTAACAGATTTTGATATAACACTAATAATCCATGGCAAAATTTAAGTAAGTAAAGAAAAAGTCTTTGAAAACTAAGGAAAGATTTTTATAAAATATTAAAACAATTTAGACAATTATAATATATTCTGGAACCTGGAAGTCAGCGTGCTTTTAAAGTTTTTCACTATTTTAGAATTTTATTAAAGAAAAAGAGATTTTAGCCTCCTGTGGGGGAAGGAAGGGAAAAGAACATTTCTTTCATAAACTATAATGATTTCAATTTTAACTAGCTAAGGTGAAATTTTCCTAGGTTTACATGGTTATTAATAAAATAAATTGGCAGTATATGTGTTAAATCTTTAAGACGATGAACATTTTAATTCTTTGGATAATGAGGTTATTACAAACCTTTAAAAAAAATTTTTTTTGCCTAAATTGAAATGAATAGTTATTTTTTCTTCACAGAACTGAATGAGAGATATAAGACATAAATAGGTATGTAAAGAAGTAAAAGACTTGTAGAAGTAAAGTGAATGATGACTAAAATTTGATATTTGTTTAAGGGAATGTGTTTTTACTAAGATAAGATGACTGGTTTTCATAATATCTGGGTGGAAATATGTAAGAGAAGCCTTGAATGAACATAGAAAGTCATAGAAGGTATTGTAGAAGATAGAATTAATTAATTGAATATGTTTTGTAAAAGTGATTTTGTCTTGAGATGAAGTAACTATAGTCTCTGTGGTTATGGATTGTTATGGGAAGTTTGTAAAAGCATTTTCTAAACTGAAAGATTATAATGTATGTGACTAATTCTAGGAAATCACTAATAAGTAGAAATCTAGGAACTAATATTAATAACAAAAGGTAATGTATAGTTAATTATAAGAAGTTTGTTAAATCATTGCCTAAACTGAAGTATTTAAATGGCTAATTCCAGGAAGCCATTATTAAATATAAACTGAATTGATGTTGATAAAGCTTATGCCTGACTAAATGCCAGGTTGTGCTCTTAGGAGTTGGGTTTTAACACTTGGCTACTGGCTATCTCTCCTGGCTTCCTTCTCTCCCAACCTGGTTAGGTGCCTTCTGCACCTACCGACTTGCTGACCAAGTTCCTCTCTCACCCATGGGAGTTGGGTGTGGTAGCCTGCCTGATCAGATCCTCCCTCTCAACTATCTGGGGCTGTTTCAGTGCTGCCTGGGGTCTTTTCTGAGATTCAAAGTGGGCTCAGGTGGACAAACTCACTAAAGAGAAACCACTCTCCACCCTCTGCCAGACCCCTTTTCTCCCAGGGAAGAGAACATTCTTCCCCCACTCAGTTGCTTGTAGTGAGCCAAGGGTTTTACTTAGGCTATTTGCCTGAGGATGGGGTAGATGTGCCATTCCCAGCCACAGGGGCAAGTTATTTATGGTTTTCAATTGGCCTCTTTGTCTCTTGGCCTCTTTTTTCCATCTGCCCTGCAGATCCCCAAAGCAGCTCCCTCAGATAGCCTTTTGCCTTTTCCTTGCTGTTTTTGTGAGGGAGTGAGCTCTGTCTACCTACTTTGCCAACATCTTCCTAGAAGTCCTGAGATAATTTTCAAGATATGAGGTAAGGTTCGAAATTCATTATTCACATGTGGATATTCAGTTTTCCTAGCACCATTTATTGGAGAGATTATTCTTTCCACATTTATTAGTCTTAGGATCTTTGGCAAAAATCATATGGCCATAGATGTATGGGTTTATTTTTGGACTCTTAAACCCATTCCAATGATACATTTATCACTATGCCAATAGTACACTGTTTGTTTAAAGTAAGGTTTTAATAAGTTTTGTAATCTATGAATCTGAGGTCTCAAACTTTGTTCTCTTTTTCGTATATATTGCTTTGGATGTAAGAGGTTACTTGCTATGCTATATGAAAGTTAGCTTTTCTATTTCTGAAAAAAAAGTGTTTGGGGTTTGATAAGGATTGCATTGGATCTGTATATTGCTTTGGAGATTATTGGTATCTTAATGATATTAAGTCTTCCAATAAATGAATATGGTATGTCTTTCCATGTATTTAGTTCTTCTCTAATTCCTTTCAGCAAACTTTTACAGTTTTCAGGATAAAATAGTTGACCTTCCTTGATTAAATTAATTTTTGTTGTTTTTATGGAAATTTTCTTAAATTTCTTTTCAGATTGTTCATTTCCAGTGTATAGAGATGCAATATATTTTTGTATATGCTGATCTTATATCATACTTATATGTTGAATACATACATAAGCGCTAATAATTTTTTGCCTATCTTAGGATATTCTCTCATATGATCATGTCATCAGAGACTATAAAGAATATTATTTCTTCATTTCCAATATGGATGTATTCTATTTAATTTCTGCCTAAGTTCTCTGTCTAGACCCTGAAGTACAATGTTAAACAATAATGTTAATATCTGGCATCTTTTTCTTGTTCATGTTTTTAGGTGGATAGCTTTCAGTTTTCAGAATTGAGCACGATATTAGCTGTGGGTCTTCAAATATGGTCTTGAGTATGTGGAAAAAGTTTCCCTGTGTTCCTAACTTGTTGAGTGTCTGGGTGCTATTTGTTTGTTTAGTGGCTGCCTTAGATTCCCAGATACTGTAAAAACTGTACAGCAACAAATGTATAAGAGCACAATGGGCTGGTTTAGCAACAGGATATCAGATGCTAGAAACCTTGCTTCTTCCCAGTGTTAGAAGCCTACAGGTTTGTTGTTAATCCTTGCATTCCTTGGCTTTTCTGTCACATGGCACTGTACTCTCTTTTCTCTTGTAGGTATAGTTAACCCCCAGTTTCTATGCCTCCACAAGGTTTTCTCTTCATTCAGTTGGGCCACACCTTAATGAAATTAAGCTTCAGAAGTTCTTATTTACAGTGGGTCCTTATTCACAAGAATGGATTAGGACCCTGTTTTTTTTTTCTGGAATCATAATTCAAACTACCACAGTGTTCTTACTGTATAATAAAGTCTGTATTTCCCCTAGTGTGTGGTCATTAGGGATTTCTGTTCAGTCATCTCACTAGCCAACTAACTGATTAGTCAGAGATTTTCTTAAATGTTTTGTGGCAGTAAATCTTCTGTCACTTGTTGAGTAACTATGTTTGTGTGTTGGGGCATGTTTTCTATACTCAGGTAATTTATCATTCTCTCTAAATATTCTCCCCTTGTTGGTGCAGAGCTTATAGGTAAAAGCCAGGGATGAGGGCTAGGGGATTTCTTAGGTTATTCCTGAGCAGGTATATATCCTTGTACATGCACAGGCCTTGTAGATTTCAAGGAATATGCCATACCTTTTCAGTATCCCTAAGGACATTTAATTCTTCAGATGTTCCTTTGAAATTTGGGGCCAGGAACTTGTTTTTCCCATTGGGTATTGCAGAAGTAGTCGGTGTCATGTTAAAAACTATTGTTTTTGCTCTTTTTTTTTTCAGAGCCAAATACCCTGGGATTAGGGCTGTTTGCACAAAATGAGCTGAGTCAGGTAAAATTATAACAATACCCTATGGATGGACTTTTCCATGTAGTTGTCAGACAAGACAAATAGCATTAATGGATGGGGGTGAATCATTCTATACTGTTATGAGCTCCAGACTTGGATTATACTTTCCCATTGCTTGCAAGGTGTCTGCTTTACACAACTTCCTTTGTTAGCAATTACCAAGCTGTTGGTTTCCAATGCTACTGCATACATGTAGAGAGAGGGATGCCTCAAATTACAGTGCCATATACCTTGTCCTTGTCAGCAAGATTCAGCAGATTTTTATTGCATAAATGTTCCTTAACTTGTTTAAAATCTTTGATTGCTTTCCAGAATTCTGTAAAAGTGGATTTTGACAAATTTTGTCAGTGTTTGCTTTGCTTTATTGGAGGGATGGATTCTAAGAGGTATTTACACCAACATGACAAAAGTTCCTCATATTTCTATTTTCCTACATCAAAAATTGAGATCACATAATAGGATAATCAGTGACTGTCACACAGATCTATATATTTTGATCCTATGGCCAGCCAGAGTCGTAATGAGAAAAAATGTCTTAGTATTTGTATTTTGGGATATATTATTTTCTATAAGTTTATGGGGTGATAAACTTTTAATGAGACACTTTGCCTTTATCCATGGCAGGATGTTAAAATTTTGGCATTGGATATGAGATAAAGTGAACATGACCTCTAATTCCATGGGTCACCATTTATATCTAAACCAGTATTTTATTTATTTATTTTATTTATTTATATTTTTTCAATAATATTTTAAAATAATTTTTAAAATAAACTTAGATTACATAAATGTTACACAAAAAATATTGGGATTCCCATATGCCCCACTCCCCTCTCCTCCCACTCTCTCCCACATAAACACCCTTCATTATTGTGGCACATTCATTGCAATTGATAAATGCATCCTGGGGATTTGCCATTAAGCATGAACCATAGTTCACATTTCAGTCTACACTCTCTCCCACAAAATTCTGCATGTTATGTGATGATATAAAATGGCCTATATCTGTCATTACAGTCTCATTCAGGATGATTCCCCAGTCCTGAAAAAGCCCACATATTACAACTGTTTTTCCCTCTCCCTGCTCCCAGACCTCCAGTGGCCATTGGCTCCACATCAATGTTTTAATTTCTTCCATTGCTAGAATCACAATATGTCTATAGTAGAATACCAATAAGTCCACTCTAATCCTTAGTTCTTTCCCCAATCCTGAGGATTCTGGAATGGTGAGTATATATGTCTAGAGTCTTGAAAGCGACTTGGGAGGTCATCCCAGAGGTAATGCTTATACACAACTCAGCAGGATCTCATAAACTACCAAAGTGGATACTACCCCAAATAATGGGGCTCCTGGGGGCTCTGGAGATACCCAGGTCCTATGGTCAGGGCAGATAACTCTAGAGTTTGGTGCCTTGCCAGTGGGCCATACTTTGGAGTTTGTACTCCTGAGAGTGACAGAGTTGGACTCAATTATGTCTTCCCTACTCATGGCTCATCTCTCCTTTCTATTTAAACCTGTACTATGTGCTGGAGTTGTAGGTATATGTCCAAGAGACTCAAGTCTTTGGGATGTCCTTGTGCCTGCTAATTCTGGAACCTCAACAGAGCTGCAACACCTATTCTAGAGCTCATTGGACTCACCCAGGACAACTCACAAGGAGATGGTGATGGACAACAACCATCTTAAGGAACAGAGAGAGTCTGCAACTGCAAGCAAGATGATCCCATCCATCTTCCCCATAGAATATAAGCCCCCTCTCAATTAGACCAGTATTTTAGAGTGCTGTCCTCTGAGGGTTAAAGAAGTCTCTTTGAATACATTCCAGACTTACTAATTCTGTTTTCCTAGCATTGATGGTTAAACATCTGCATTTTAACAAGCTCTTTTAATTGACTCTAACATATACTGAAGTATGAAAAACAAGTTTCAGAACACATTTCCATCCATACTCATTTCAGTTCTCTATGTGATTCAGTCAGCAAGGCTTTGTTGCAGGATGAAGTGTGTTGATATGGGTGGGACACTTAGGTGTGCAGAAGAGTAATAGAAAAGGCTGACCAGTGGTGGCAATTGAAGAAAAATATATGAATACAGAAGAAATATATAAATATATGAGGTTATTAAAGATAAAGTAAATAAATCAACAAAAAAAATAAATATATGAGCACATGTAATTACTTCACTGCACTGTTAAGGAAAATCATTACTTTTTAAAAACATTTCCTGTTAAGAATCTATGCAATGAAAATTCAGAAGTTAATGATTATATAAGTAATGGATAGCCTCAAAAATATATATATATTTTTTATTAATCAAGAAGAAAAAGAAATGCATGGAACAGAAACAGTTATTTATTCTTGTGCAAACAAGATATTCATAAAATTTGTTTTTTTTAGAACTCATATAGAAATTAGTGGAATGATATTTATAAGGTTGTTTTGTGTTGCTTAGGTCTAATTAATTCAAATATAGTGGATGTTAATTAATGTACAGTTTGTTTATATATATTTCACCAATTATATTTCTCAAAATATGTAGCAATATGCAAATGCATCATTACTTACATTGCTACTTAATCCTTTATTACCTTTATGAATCCCAGTATGCAAATTCAGAAATAAACTTGAATCAATACAATAAGTTCACCCAATCATGCTATAAATATCAAGTACTTGGAAAATCTTTGTATTTAAACTGAGGTTGGAATCATAGACTGAACCTTTGATAGGAGAAACTGAAACCAGTGAAGATCTAAATCATAGGCATTTGTGAAACATGCACTGAAAACAATCTTTTGGATAATCTGTTTTTAGTGACTCAGGTTTGGTATCAAGCCTCCCAGTAGCCTACCATTGTTTCAAAATCCTTTGTGTTTTTTCACATCTAATTTATTATGTTGGTCTGTTCCTGTCAACATTTAATATCTAATTCTAATGAGTCTCATAAGAAGAAATCAG
>JAKSZT010050948.1:3605748-3644750 GCA_026826555.1 Tolypeutes matacus
TAAATGTTGATGATTGTTCTCTCTTCTTGAGAGATTACTCCTTTTACTAATATGTAGTGTCCATCTTTGTCTCTTACAATAGTTTTGCATTTAAAGTCTATTTTGTCTGATATTAGAATAGCTACTCCTGCCCTTTTTTGGCTATTGTTAGCTTGTAAAATGGTTTTCCAGCCATTCACTTTCAGCCTCCTTGAATCCCTGGGCCGAAGGTGGGTTTCTTGTAGACAACATATAGATGGATCATATTTTCTTATCCATTCTGCCAATCTGTGTTTTTTGATTGGTGAATTTAATCCATTAACATTTAGTGTTATTACTCGTAACGAATTTCTTACTTCAGTCATTTTTTCTTTGGATTAATGTATGTCATATGTTGTTTTGTTTCTCTTTTTGAGTTTTCAGTTGTTTTTAAACTCTCCTCCAACTCTCTCTCCTTTGTTTTTTCCTTTCAACTTGTAGAGATTCCTTTAGTATTTCTTGAAGTGCTGGTTTCTTCTTGACATACTCTCTTAATTGCTGTTTATCTGTGAATATTTTGAACTCTCCATCATTTTTGAATGCCAATTTTGCTGGATAGAGAATTCGTGACTGGAAGTTTTTTTCTTTTAGTGTTTTCTGATATCTATTTTTGCTGTTTCCTTAGTCCACATTAGTTGGCTTTATTGGGCACTACTATTGGGTGATAATAGTACATCATTACAATCAGTCATCAACATATCGGTATCATTTGTCCTTTAAAAATGTTGTATTTCTGACTAAAGGTTACCCATATCTCACATCTTAGATGATTCTAACACACAAGTTCTTCTGTAATGTATTAGGGCAGGATGATTTTCATTAGTGAAATAAAACTTCAGTCTGTTTCTCACATTTTTGCCATTCTGCTTATATAAGCATTCCGCGCTCATGTTCTCTCTGAATCAGCACTTTTTAAAATTATTGTTCTCTCTCTTTGCAGTATATTAATAAATTTTAACATTCACTCAATACAAACTAAGTTGCATTTTATTAATTTCCTTTTTTTCCCAATATTACACATAATTGAAATGATCATACAATTTCAAAAGGCTGAAGGATTGGATGGCACTTGATTTAGAATCTTGAATGAATTTTGACATATTATCTTAACCAGGTTGATCTCAGCTTGCAAAAGCTCAAAATTCCATGGTCAATATTCATCATATCATACTTTAGAACAAAGCCATGGGCAATAATTTTTAAGTGACTGAAGTAGCCCAAGGACTCCTCTGAAGTAAGGGTTCAGAGATGGTGCATTATATATGCAGCATATTCACAACAGTGTTAATTAAAAAAAAAATGTAGAGTGAATCTTAAGGTGGAACAGATCAACTTCCAGGCAAAGAAGTAAATTATATCAAAGTAGTAAATTATATCAAAGTTTAGGAAAATTGACTGTATTTGCTTTCTGATGTCACATATTCTTTTTATATCCATTCTAAGTTTCCAATACAGCTATGAAATAATTCATGTATCCTACTCTTGAAATGTAATATTCTCACATCAACACAACTATTTGCATTTGATTTTTAAAGTATTTTTTTTATTTTTAAAGATGTTTTAGATTACATAAATGTTACATCAAAAATATGTATAAGGTTCATATATACCAGACTTCCTCCCCCTCCCACACTTTTCCCCATTGCCTTTGTTCATTAATGTGGTACATTTGTTACAATTGATGAACACACATTGAAGCATGGCTACTAACAATGGACTATACTTTACATTGTAGCTTACACTTTGCCTCACACAATTTTATAAGTTTTGACAAAATGTGTAATGGCCCATATTCTTCATTGCAATGTCATGTAGGACAATTCCAATATCCCCAAAATGCCTCTATATTGCACCTATTCTTCCCTCTCCTTCCCCTCAGAATCTCTGGTGGCCATTGCCTTTAAATCAATGTTACAAGTTCTTCCATTACTAGAATAACAATAAGTCAACTTTAGTCCATAGTTGCATTCCCCACTAATGTTTGTTCATTCTTCAATCTTGAGGATTTTGGAATGGTGATGCCCTCCCTGTCTCCAAATGAGAGAGGGTTTAGATTCCATGGGGCAGATGGATTATACTGTATTGCTGGCAGTTGCAGACACTCTCCACTTCCTGGGATGGGAGTTGTCCATCATCACCCTTTTGTTAGTTGCCCTGGATGAATCCAGTGAAATGGTGAGTAGGTCTTGCAACTTTCCTAAGATTCAGGACTCAACCAGCATATGAACAGACTGAAGACTTAAATCATGTTTAGAGCCATGTGTAGGGAAATTATAAATGAGTTTAACTCTTTTACATTGGGGCCATATATTCCAAAGTCAAGCACATTCACAGGGTGCAGAATTCCTTGGATTGTCAACCCTACCTCTAGTGTCTAGATGTCTCTGGAAACTTCAGGATCCCCACTGTTTAAGGCATTTTTCCAGACACCAATTCCCTGGGGTACTGTCTTCTTGATTAGTATATTTTTTGCCTTTGCATTCTAAACCACATTGAATCTAATTTATTTGGTCAGTGTCAAATTAGAGCGATTATGACTTCAGTTAAACCTAACCCTAGCCTTATCTTTTTACTGGTTGCAGAATACATGACTCATCCTAATTTGATAATTATTTTGTGCATGGTAGTTGACATTTTACAAAGTAAATCCAAAATTATTTTACATGTTAATAGTGAACCATTCATATACTTTCTTTTCAATCTAAATGCAGCACCTCATCTCTAAATAATATCTAAATAATATCATCCTATTATTTTTAAGTTTACTACTTGGATCCATGTGATTCTTCAGTCTTAATTCCTTCCTTCACACCTTCCACCTTGTTTGCTTACTTTCCCAGCTTTGTGATGGTCACAGTTTTTGTAAAGAAGACTCTATTTAACTTCACCTCACACTGATGAAGATATTGACCCTAAAAAAGCCTAGTTAATTTGATAAGTAAATTGCTTCATTAATGTTGAAATGTTAATTGCTTAAAAGCAACTGAGCAAAGCCAAAACACTGACTGATAAGTGTATATATTCTGGGAAAAGAGTGCTATCAAAATCCAAGTGAAAAAATGATGGGGAAATTAGAAAAAGAAGAAGTATGAAAATAGACAAAAGTAATATTTCATTTCATAAAAGAGAGTTAATAAATATTGTCCAATGCTAAGGAAAAAAAGAGATGAAAACACATGTTCAATAATAATTAGCAGTTTCTTATTTCATTTAAGAGTAAATTTATTTTGTGTTAAAGAAAATAAGTAAAATCATTTGGAATACTTTTCATATAAATGAACTGAATAATAAGCAAGGACATCTTAGAATTAAAAATAGTTTATTACAAGTGATAATGAGTTAGAGAAATCATAAAAATTTCCTTAAAAACACATAAATTTGGTGAATTAAAAAGGAACTAACATTACTGTATTAGTCAGGGTTCTCTAGGGAAACACAATCAACAGGAGATATATGTAAATAATATGAGAATTTATTAGAGTGTCTCATATGACCATGAGGATGCACATGTCCAGATTACCCTGGCAGGTTGCAAACCAGGGGCTCTGATGAAAGCCCAATGAAGGTCACTGATGAGTTTCCAGAAGATGTTGGCTGTCCAAAGATGAGCTCAGAAATTCTCTCTGAACGTTGAAATCACTTTCCCATTTAAAGAATTCAACTGATTGAATAAAATGTCACTCATTTCTGATGGCAATCTCCTTAGTTGATCGCAGATGTAATCAGCCATTTAGGTGATAAATTCACTGATGACTGAAACCAATGAATATCTTTGCATTGCAATTAGTCAAGTGCTTGCTTGACCAAACAACTTGGAACAATTACCTGGCTGAATTGACACATTATCTTAACCATCACAATCATTTATTGGTAACAGCTTCTAAAGTTGTTAATAGTTCTAGATGTTGTAAATGAGGTTAATTAGACCTAGGAAAGCTGAATTAGAAAGCAGAAAACTTGGCTAGAGTATGACAAGTCTAAAACCTCAAATCTCAGAATAACTGAATTTTCTTTTACAAAGTTTTGTTTCTATCTCTATATTTTATATTGGAAAAGATATAATATTATGATTTAATGGTGCACCATTTTGGTCATTTATATGATTCTATTTTAGAATATGTAATGTAAGCGAGCCTTCTAAAACTATATCTATATAATAATGTTTTGAAAAATATTGAGAATACTTTCAATTGTTTTTATTGCAATTCATAGAATTCTTCTATGAAGAGGAAAACCATGAGCATAAAAATATGCATCAGATTCACCCATTGAATATTGTTCTAACTCCTTTGGAACCTTATAAAAATTGAATTCCTTGAAGCATTTGAATATGTGCTTCTGTGGTTCTGTGTATGTATGCAGCTGGCTCTGTGTGTGAGAGAGAGGAAATATTCTGATAGAGAGAAATCAGGGAATGTAATTGGAAGCTGTGAGAAGAAGGGAGGAGAATGGAAGGGGAGTTGTAAGTGGTATATGCTAAATAGGTTCCAATTTTCCTTGTATCCCATTTTTGCACATACCCACATTTATTTTTTAATGAATGTATGTGTGCATTGTTGGAGAAAAAAAAAGTGAGGAGATTAAGTTATAATAAAATTATAGTCCTGATATTTCATTTAAGGGTCCCCTGCAGAAGATGTATCAATAAATTAATAAGGAAAATTGTGCAGAGTGGTTGTAGCTCTGTGATTTGAGTTCCTGCTTCCCATTTATGAGGTCCTCAGTTTGATCCCCAATACACCTCCTGAAAAAGAACAAAAAAAAAAAATAAAGGAAATTTCATATTAAAGTAAAGTGTTTCTGATACATGTGGCATATGGCATCATCTTACTAATCCTACAAAAGATAAAAAGCAAAACATGAGGGGGAAAATGAGTAGTTTGTCTAAAACCTCCTACAGGATTAATTTCATGTACATAGTAACTTTAGTCTCCAAATATTTAATCCTCTTACTTCAGCAAGAGATTTTGTTACAAATAACTACTAATTTTTGAAGACCTAGAGAAGATATAGAATAATTATAAGGTTAAGAGCCCTTGAGGTAATTGAGGATTAACAGAATGTGTTTACCTTGAAAATATTGAAATGGATTTTTACACTTGAACCAGATTTTGAAAGTTAAAGATGCTATTTAATTCAGAAAATTAGCTAAACAATCACAAAAATGAAGGGATTCCTTTCCTGGTGATTACATTCCATAAAGCTTTCTTTATTTCCTTATTTCTGAGGCTATAGATCAAGGGATTCAACATGGGGATCACCACAGTATAGAACACAAAAGCCACTTTGTCCTGATTCAGGGAATAGCTGGAAATAGGTTTGATACGTATAGATGGAGGTGGCATAGAACAGAATTATAGCTGTCAGCTGGGAGGCACAAGTTGACAATGCTTTATGCCTCCCTTCCCCTGAATCCATAGGAAAAATGGAGAAGAGAATGTAGGAGTAGGAGTTGAGAATGACAAGGAGAGCCCCAACCATATTTACAAGGTGAAAATGGAGAAGATGCTTTCATTCATACTGGTGTCAGAACGAGAGAGCTTAAAAAGTGGGGGGCTATCACAGAAAAAGTGATGGATAACATTGGAACCACAGAATGGCAAACTGCTAACAGAACTGGTGTTAACCATGGAGTTTAGCAACCCTGCTGCAAAGGCTCCAGCTGCCATTTTAAGGCATACCACACGGACATGACTACTTGGTTACATATAGCCACATAATGGTCACAGGCCATTAACCCAAAAAAGATGCATTCAGTTGTTGCCAAGGCAATGAAGAAGTACAACTGCAGGAAGCAGCCAGCAAAGGACATGGTTTTCTTCTCACATAATAAATCTACCAGCATCTTTGGGGTGATGGTGTATGAATAACAAACATCCACAAAGGACAAATTAGCCAAGAAGAAGTACATGGATGTGTGAAGTCTGGAGTCAATTGATTAGGAGAAACATCCGAACATTTCCCAGCACTTTTAGTGTGTAAATCAGAAAAAAATAGCAAAAAGAAGATAATCTGTTGCTCCATGGATTCTGCCAATCCCAAGAAGATGAACTGAGTCAGTGAAGTATGGTTTTTTTCTAGCCATTTATTACAAACATATCTAATTGAAACTGTATTAATTGCAAATATTTCCTTCTTCAGATCTTTAGAGGTATAAGTTAAATTGTTAATAAGAATATGCACAAATGGGATATAAACCATCTAATTTAACAAAGCATAGTAAATGGAGTGATAGAGATAAGATAAAATTTAGAGGGCAAATGGTCAGTACATTTGATTTAACAAAAATATTTATATTGATTTTAGGTTGTGAACCTCTTCAAACACTGGTCAAAGTTCATAGTCTCGACTTCAGTTTCCAAAAATTTGACAGGTTTTTCTCTTTTTCTGTAGTGAACTCTCTACCATTCTCTGAAAAATTATGTGGATTCAACCCAATATCATAATTTTTTTCATTCTGTAAATATCACGCCATAAAATATTCAACTCCAAAATTTATACATTGTCCCTGGAAATGTCTCATGCATAACCTGAGCAGCAAAGTGTATGACAGTTCTTAGTTAAGTAATATTTTGATGTTTATTGATAAACAATATTTTTCATGCCATGCAATAGAAGACTTGATATCTTCTGTCCAAGCCAGTAAATAGAAGCTCCAGATCTTTTAACTTTCTTCTCAGATACTGTATTACTTCTTTGTTCTACTTTCTTTTTTTATCAGAAGTTCTCAGTTGGAGACTGAAAATAAAAATAAGTAAATTTCATCTTCAATATCTTTAAAGTTGAGTTACCTATTTGTAAAGTTTTGGGAGACTCACTTGAGTAAATATATGTTGCAGCAATTTGTTTTGTTGTTTTTCAAGAGAATTGGATGTCTATGGGAATTAGACATAGGCACTAATTGTACAGTCAATTCTCTCAAGGCAAAAGCTCAAGTTTCAAAAGAAGAAAAAACGACACTAAGCACATGCAAATATATTTCAAAGCTGACACAATCAGAATTTATGTAGAGCTTGAATCATACATTTTTTTCTGTTTTTTAGGTTAAAGTGTTTCAATAAAGCTAGATTTAATAATTTTAATTGGCTATATATACTGTTTCTTTTAATAATTTTAGTTTATTTGAAGAGAATACATAGCCCAGTACCAAATTCTTATTCTTCTCCATAGTCTCTGTGTGTGTGTGTGTGTGTGTTTGTGTGTCCCTCATTTTGTCTGGGCAAATTTCATGATCAATCTAGGTTTGTTCCTGAGTGAACTTAATGAGAAGTGCAAACTACCCAAAATCTTTTGTCACAATGTTCAAGAAATAGTGTTTTCTCAATAATAAGGAAAATAGATAAGCATCCCTAAATTATTATTGATTTTTCATAATTTTGTTACTTTTTTGCAATATTTAACAGTGATTATGGTCCTTTACTGGGGATGAAGCTAAATATTTCTCTCAATCCAAATCCAAGACTAAAAAAAGATGAAATGAGCCATATGGATGTTCCTATGTAAGGAGAAGATTTTCTTAAAGAACCCACAAATACACCAGATATCATATTAAGCTTTTTCCATTTAAATTCTCAATTAATCCCCTACACTTGTCAAGATGAAAAGATTTAAAATTAACAATTACCAATACTGAGAAAAAATAACAATAGCAATAACCATCTTTGATGACTCCAGTGGTATATTTAAAATACTTAAAAATCTTAGATAGGTAACCGCATTTCTTCCATAACAAAATTTAATTTTGGGGATTAAATTAATATTTGATAATAAAAGCTGAGTTGACTTCATGGTAAAAAAATATATATGAGATCACTCACAAAGAATACTTAATATTTCTAAGAGTATATGGAAAGAACCAAAATAATATATGGTGACTGCTATGTGGTAAAGTAAAAAAACAACTTTCTTTTTTTTTATTTTTATTTTTTTATTGTGGGTAAAAATCAAAATTTTCACAATACATACCAACATTTGCAAAATGATATATAAATATATATGCATATATGTGCATTTGCTTACAAAAATGTTATTTATGTATATATATAAATATACTTTAAGAGGTGCTTAGATACCCAAAATATTACATGGAACCCACTGGGATTCCCATGTTGCTCACCTCCCACACCTCCCACCACATCCCACACAAACATCTCCCAAAAAGGTAAATTTTTGCAAAAAAAAGAAAAATCTATAGCAGCTTTATGTCATTGATTTGAATTTAAAGTCATGATCTTCAACCAGGTAGCATCCCTTTGTTTAAATCAGCCCAAATGTCCCTCTTCTTGTTGGTTATCAAGGTGCATAGCATTTATTAATTCCCACTAAGGGATTATATGTTAATATTCTAAGTAGAAAAACAAAATAAAAATTACTTTCAAGTTAAAAGTTAAAAAAAAAAAAAACAACTTTCATAAAGTCGGCTTTTTTAGTTATACTGCAATTCATTTTGCTAGGGATTTTCTCAATGCCACCATTACATCTTTGTTCCTCAAACAATATATCACAGATTTAAACATTGGTGTCACAATGTTATATAAAGAGAGAGGAGTTTGTCTGTTCCTGCAGAATGATTTGATTTTGGTCTTATATATGGAATGAAGCCTGATCCAAAGAATATCACAACCACAGGGTGGGAAGAATAGGTGGTAAAGGCCTTGGCTCACCCATTTGTGAATGGTAGCTTCAGAAGGGTCAAGATTATTTCATGTATGATCCAACTATCAGCATAAAAGATATAGAGACAACTGGCACCACAACTGCATAGATTAATATCTTGATCATAAAAGTGACCTACAGGCTAGCTTAAATACTGGAGGTATGTCACACACAAAGTGGTTCAGCTGATTAAGTCCACAGAAAGTTACAGAGAATATATGGTAGGTGAATCCTATTTGTACTGGGATTCCACTGACCCAACAGACTGCTGCCAATTTATACACAGTCTTGTTCATAATGAGAGGATAAAGTAATGGGTGACAAAAATCCACATAACTGTCATAAGCCACTGCAGTCAGAATGAAGCACTCAGTGGCTCCCAAGACCAGAAAGAAATATATTTGAGTAGCACAGTCCACAAAAGAAATATGTCCATTTTGTCTACAAAGATCTGTCAATAATCCGGGACAGTTACTGACATAACATATTTTCAAGAAGAAAAATTCTCAAGGAAAAAATACATGGGGGTTTGAAGAGAGGGAATAACCTTGATTAATATAATAATGACACTCTTTCTCATCAGAAAAATCACATGGTTTATCAAAAACACCCTGAAAAGGAATTATTGGAGGATGGGGACATAAGAGAGATCAAGGAGTATGAATTTCACCAATGTAGTGAGATTTCCCTACTCTTTTTGTCCTATAGATTCTGATTCCATTTTTGAGAAAAAATATTTCAAGATTTAGAAGAAGATTGAAAATCCTCTGTGTCCAGCTGCAAAATGGAATACATCAAATGGATGATTTCAAATCCACTGTTGTAAGATGGATATCCAGTTTTGTGATTATGGCTTTGTTTTCTTAGGTAATATATTTCAAATACAACATCATAAACTCTAGTGTATAAAAAGAGAAAGTAATCTTACACTCTATTCTCCCTTAATAAAGATCATGGAGATCTGAATAACAAAACAGTAAGACAAACAACAACAAAAAAGAGCAAAACCTGTCAGCTCTCTTATCCTCATGATAAGAGTTACTCTAGTTGCATTTGTTATTCTCTAATGGGAACTGTTTCTCCTTCCTGATGTTTCTGGAATCTGTTTGCTTTTTATTTGCATTACTTCTGCCTACCACCTTCTAATCTTCAATCTGTTTATATGATTCTGTTATTTTTGGCTTGATGTGTTCCCTATGAGCTGCATCTAGGATAAGCAAAGGGCAAGGTAACCAGTAAGACTTTACCACCATGTACAATTCAGGCCTACCTGGGTATCAGTACTCTGGGCCCACTCATTGTCTGAGAAGAACACTTATCAGAAAAATAATGAATATTTATTTGCCCCATTATAGAATTATATTTCATTTACTATATCATACAAATTTATATTAGAAGTAGTACATCATAGAAAATCACATATACACTTGGAATTTAGAATGTAAAATAAATAAAATTTTCTTGTATTGTGTCACCATCCTTAATATGTCCTCCACCAATTTAACAATTACTTGTATTCTGTATTTTAGGCCTTTACAGAGTAAATAGATTTTAAGAATTTACTGAGTAACTAGACAAGGAAAAGAAAAAAATGTGCAAGAAAAGATGTTGAGTATGAGATTCACACTTGACACTAGACAAGAAGTTCATCTGTCTTCTTTTAACTTTTTTTCACCTCTAACTATGAATAAATATCTTTTATTGGAAAGCATAATACTTAACATAGTGTAGACTCTACCTTAATCAGATCCTTCAATATATTAAGCACTTCTATCCCAAAGATGTTCTATCTCTCCTCCAAGTGTACTAGGACCTTGTCATCACTTTTTGGGATTTTCACCTATTTTTTGTTTCTTTTATTAATGCTGAACATTGACTTTTATTCACAGATTGTCACCATACTTTAAAATCCACATTGTCATGAGTTTTTAACCCTCATCTACATTTCTCAGACACTAATTTCTTCTTCATTTTGTAAAAATAACAACATCCCTGTTTTCTACAAGACCCCACCTCACCTTCCCATTCACAATTCCCACACAACTGAAACAACTTATATTTTATACCTTTCATTTCTTACTTCACACTAATTCTTAGCTCCTTCCTTATTTCAGTAAATCCTCCATTTTGACTTTAATTTTTCCATAGCACACTGTAAAGGTAAAAGTTCCATTCCTACCCTTCTCTACTTACAGCTCAGAAATGTCAAGAGGAGGGATCAAAGACCTGGAAATTTTAGGTGAAAATATGTTCTATGAACTGAAACCTTGTGTAAACCCTAAAATCCCCTCTTACCATCTCTCTCTCTTTCAGGAATCTTCTTTTCTATTCCTCCTCTTTTCACATTTTTATAGTTATTGTCCCATTTTATATCTTTTCAAAAATTTGGAAATTTTAATCAGCTTTCTTCTTCATTTTTATTCCTCTAAAAGAAATAAATTATGAAATCCACTGGAACAAAAAGATAATTTGATTTCAAAGTACCCAATTATATTTGAATGAATGCATAACACAGTTATCCAATAAATATATTCTAGAATATATTGTAATTTACTAAAGAACATGCAGTGTATAACAATGAGTAAAGTAAAAATTATGGGCTGTATATCTGTCTTTACAGAGGTTAGGAACCATTGGTGAGGTCAAACCTGCAAGTCAGGTATTAAAATTGAATTTGAAGTCTATTTATAAAGAAATAAAGTATGTACAGGAGCTCCAACAAGTATACAAGGAAGTAACATTTAATCTAAGACTGAGAGTATTAAGCCTAAGTCACAGAACTACTCATCTTTATTTTTAAGAAAAGGGAACAAAATATTTTCCAGGAAAATAATGTCTTCACCCCCTTCTCATTCAATTTTTTTTATTCCAACAGGTAATCAAATGCTTACATGGGCTAAGTGCTTTAAAAATATTTCCTGAATGAGTAATGACATGAATAAAGATTACCCATTAGTCAATCTCATCACCAATGTTCCATTTAACTGGGACTCAAGTAATCACTGTCACAGACCCTCCTCCTCCTTTGCTACCATCAAACAAGGAGCCTATGAATACTATCTAGATTTTGTGACTAAATTACAAAATGCAATTACCCATAAAATTGACAACTCAGAAGCAGCAAACACATTGCCTCTCCAATTGGCCTATGAAAATGCTAACATCTGTTGTCAAAAAGCCATAACTAATCTTTGCACTACTGCTCAAACAATTAAACAATTAAAGCTAGTAAAGATGTAAAAACAGAGTCCAAACTCTTGCTAAGCCATGTTTAAATTTACCCAAACCTGTTTTAAATATGGAAAAGATAGCCATTTTAAAAAGAATTGCCCTCAAAATCAGCCCAGAGTTAAATTCCCCACTTCTAACTTCCTCTGTGTAAAAAAGGAAAGCATTGGGCAAACCAGTGCCATTCCAAATTTGATAAAGATGGCATTCCTCTAACAGGACATGGGAAGAGTGGTGCCAACTCCAGCACCCCCAAGAAATCCAAGAACAACCCCCATTACCCAGGCCCCAACAAAAACAGCAACCACAACAATCAAGCATTTTAAACCCAGACCACAGGAGAACCCTAAACTGCTGAATAAGGCACTTATCAGTGAAATCATGCTTGTAAAAAAAAAAACCTCTCTGTTAAAAAGTTAACTAAGATAAGCAACACATTCTGGCAGCAACTCTGCAAACCCCTTCCAGCTTACCTCTAAAAAACTTTCCAGGGTTGCATGCTACGAAATATTTAAAATGAAGAAAGCTATGCTTGCATATAACCACAGTGAATAATTATTTTAGCAATTTTGTTTAGTATTAATGGTAATTGTATGTTGTAAGAAGTTAGTTTGATTTTGGAAACAGTTTCCAAAATCATTTTAATAACCCATATATGTAAAGCATACAGAATGTGTTTTTATTATTAAGGTAAAAGAAAATAATTTTGTCCTAAAATAAAATAACTGGTTATTAAAAAAGAGCAAAATGTGGAGCCAAACCTGAATAAATACAGAAAGTGCAGAAGGTGCTCAGAAAAGGAAATTTTGAGATCAGAATTAAATAAGATTGAATCGGTTTTTCTATAAAGTTTTAAAGGTTTTAATATCAAATAGCATAATGATACAAAGTTAAAATTCTCTTCTTTCTTAAAGTTTTTCAAGTCATGAGTCTGTTTTAGTAAAAGAATACAAAGAGTTTTTCTCCTGAAGAATCAATATACAAAAATGAAACTCTGTTTTATCAAAATATTTTCTTATACTTTAACCTTATCATTTCCTCAGAGAAATAATTCTTATCACTTTTAAAGGAACCTAATGTTCAAACCTGCTTTCTCAAAATCAAATCCTAAAAGTAGCTTTTTATTTCAAACTATTGCAAAAGATTTGTTCTTTTACCTCAAAAAAAATAAAATAATAGTTGAGTTTATTTGATACGTTATAGTCTAAATGGAAAGTATTTGAAATTGTTATAAATTTAACCCTCTGTTAAAGTTTAAGAAATAAGTCTTCATATGAATACTTAAAAAGTGTATAAAATTCCTAGAAATTTAACATTGTTTCAGCATATTAAATAAAAATATAATATTGTTAATCATGTTTTTAATTATTTAGAAAAAATTAATATGTGTCATGAAAACAACCTTTTATCCTAAATTAAAGTAACACTACTGCAGTATACAACAATCCTTCACTTACTTTGTATTCTTTCTATTATTAACAAAAGTTCACTAACTACATATCAGTGGAAAGTCCTGCCACACAAAATGCTCAATAGTCCCACCATGTGTCAATATTATTTTTTTCAGGCTTTACACCCTACTTGTTATACCTTCCCATAAACCTGTATTTATAATCACATGGATAATATCCTAATTGCAGCTCCCTCAGAAACACTTTTAACACAACTCTATAAACCTCTTCAAAATTCTCTTACTCAAACTAGTTTCCAAAAAACCCATAATAAAATCCAATTAACTCAGCCTTGATAATATTTAGGTTATGCCATATCATCTAAAACAAAAAACAGAAAAGGAAGAATATGGATACTTCCCCTAGAAATACAAAAGCCCTAGCAATATATACTTAAATTTTTAAAATTGTGAATAAAGATGGCCTTTCAGCAGCTGAGAAACATTTCTCCCCTCATCAGGAGAGTCATAAAATACAAGCTAAAATTCAATACAAAATAATATTGGGAGATAGATCTTGGAAGGGACCCTGTAACTTCATAATGTGGGGGAAAGTGTATGCATGTGTTCTTACTCCAACACACCCTCAGTGGCTGCCAGCAGAGAACATGAACTATGCCATGACATGGAAGGATCACCCTGGGTATTGATACTACTCAGGGGAAGAGGGAACTGCCACTGAGCAAAAAGCACATAAAAATTGCCATTGTGCAGAATTGTGCCCTGATAAGCAACTAGAGATGATTGTTTCCAGTTTTGGGTTCAAAGTACCTCAGACTTCTCCATTAGACTTTACAATTCATTCCCTCAGACTGTGGAATGGAAATGTACTGAAACATATGCACACAAAGAAAAGGACAAGGGTAGGCAAGGTTTGAGAAAAGACTGTGGAGTGTGTCTGTGACTCCCCAGCAGTACTCTTGATATGTTGTTATGGAAATGGTGCTTATTCCTCTGATATTCCTTCTCCCAAACCCAGAAAACCAGTCTAATCATGAGGAAAACATCAGGCAAATTCCAAAAGGGGGATATTCTGCAAAATACCTAACCAGTGCTCCTCAGCACTGTCAGCTCATTCAAAACAAGGAAATGCTGAGAAACTATCAAAATAAAAAAGAGTCATAGGAGACATGACAAGGAAACATAATATGGGATCCTGGAAAATAAAAATCTAGAAATCTAAAATTTCTATAAACTTATAACCATTCTAATACATAACATCTATTGAAAAAAGTGTTGCTCTGTAAGTTGGCCTACAAGTTTTCTTGTGGACAAATGATTCCATTTCTCTTGGATATATTCCTAGGAATGGAATTGTGGGATCATATGGTATTCCATATTAAACACTTTGAAAAACTACCTAACTGGTTTCCAAAGAAAATTTGTCTGAAATTTTTCAATAGACTTTTCTCCAAAGAAGATATACAATTATGCAATAAGAACATGAAAAATTGCCCAATGCCATTAGTCATTAGGGAAATGTAAATCAAACTACATCAAAAACCAGTTTTTACATATTAAAGTGACTTTATAAGAGAGAGTGACAGTGTTTATGAGGACATGGAGAAATTGTTACACTCTTTATTGCTGGTGGAAATATAAAATGGTGTAGGAAGTTTGGATAAACACATTTGCTTATTCATTCACCAAGTCAATGGACACTTAGATTGCTTCCACCTTTTGGTTATTGTGAATAATACTGCTATGAACAACTATGTACAGATTTTTGTTTGAACACCTGTTTTAGCTCCTTTTTAAAAATCAAATTTATTGAAGCATACTCATAAACCTACAAGCCATTCAAAGTGTAGAATCAATGGCATTTGGTATAACCACAGAGTTGTGCATTAATCATTTTGATCCATATTTGAGCATTTTCATTACCCCCAAAAATTTAAAAATAAATAACAAACAAACCAAAAGCCCCTACCTCTTAGTAGCCACCTTTAATTCTATCTTTCCCCTGCTATATATACTGCTGATCTATTTCCATCTCTGTAATCTATTTGTATTTATATTTTGTATAAATTGTGTCAAACAATATAGAATACCTTTTTAAAAATTTTTTTTCTCTTAGTATACTTCCTTTTATAACATTGATGGAAGATTATGAATATAGTAGTGAACACCTGTATTAATTCCTATTTAAGTATACAGCTGGAAATGAAATTTCTCTGCTATCTGGTAATTCTCTATTTAATTTATTGAAGAACCACCAAACAGTTCTCCATATTGGCTGCATTTTTTACATTCCCACCAGTGGTGTATGATGGTTGTAATTTATCTGCATCATTGTCAACAAGTTTTATTTCCTGATTTATTTTACTTTATGAATATGCTAGTAGTTTTGAAGTGGTATATAATTGTAGTTTTGATTTACATTTGACTAGTGGCTAATGATTATCAGAAGTTTTTCATATTAGCCATGTAGGATATTTCATGTATCTTTGCAGAAATATCTACTCAAAATCTGTCCACTTTTCAATTGGGTTTTTTGCATTTTTTGAGTTATAAGTGTTCATTATATGTTCCTTATTATATAAATGATTTATAAATAATTTCTTCCAAGATTTACCCATATATTATCATCTAAGAGTTTTATAGCATTAGCTCTTACATAAAGGTCTTAATCTAGTTGGGTCAATTTTTTTTAAATTGTGGGTAAAAATCAAATTTTTCACAATATGTACAAATATTTGTAAAATGATATATAAATATGTATGCATATATGTGCATTTGCTTACAAAAAATGTTATATATATATATATATATATATATATATATATATTTTAAAGGTGCTTAGATTACCTAAATATTACATGGAAACTACAGGGATACCCATGTTCCCCACCTCCCACACCTCCCACAACATCCCACACTAACATCTCCCACACATGTGGCTCATCACCCTCAATGGACCTACACATCTTGGGGCCTTGCCATCAACCATAGACCACAGTTCACATCATAGACCACACTCTCTCCCACACAGTTCTGAATGGTGTGTGCTGATTTAAAATGGCCTACATCCATTGCCACAATGCCACTCAGGACAACCCCTAAGTCCCAAAAAAGCCCCTGTATTTCAACTGCACTTCCTCTCACTGCCCTGAAAGTGTCCAGTGGCCACCGGCTCCACCTCACTGTTATAATTTCTTCCATTGCTAGAATCACCATATATGTACAACAGAATACCATTAAGTCCACTCTAGTCCATAGTTCTACCCCCAATCCTGAGGGGCCTGGGATTGTGATGTCCACTCCACCTCCAATTGAGAGAGGGCTTATATCCCATGGATATGGAGGGTGGGATTATCCAGCCTGCACATGCAGGCCCTCTCCATTCTAGTTAGGTCAATTTTTATACAATATGATGTGAGGGTCCAAGTTCCTTCTTCACATGTGTATATTCTGTTATCCCATCCCCATTTGTTGGAGATATTATTCTTTCCACATTTATTAGTCTTAACATTATTGTAAAAATCATAAGGCCATAGAGATATAGGTTTATTTTTGGCCTCTTAAACCCATTCAGTGTTCTATATTTTTATCATTATGCCAGTAATACACATTTTTTGGTTAATGTTAGATTGCAGTAAGTTTTATAATCCAAGAATGTGATATCTTAAATTTTGTTCTTTTATATATATATTGTTTTGGATATAAGAGGTTACTTACTATGCTATTTGGAGGTTAGCTTTTCCATTTCTGCAAAAAAACAAAAACCCAAACTTTTGGGGTTTTGATAAGGATTGAATTGAATCTGCATTTTGCTTTAAGGATTATTGTCATCTTAATGACATTATGTTTTCCAATCCATGTATATGGAATGTCTTTCCGTGTATTTAGTTCTCTAATTCTTTTCAGGAAAGTTTTTGCAGTTTTCAGGGTAAAATAATTGAACTTCCTTGGTTAAATTTATTCTTTTCATTGTTATGGAATTTTTAAAAAAATTTCTTTACAGACTGTTCATTTCCAGTGTATATAAATACAATAGATTTTTGTATGGTGATATTGTATAATACTATTTTGCTAAATGCATTCATTACCTCTAACAATTTTTTGCCAATTCTTAGGTTATTCTCTATATATGATCATGTCATCAAAGAAGAAAAAGAATATCATTTCTTCATTTCCATTATAGAAGTATTCTTTATAATTTCCTGGCCTAAATGAGCTGTCTAAATCATGAAGTACAACGTTGAAAAATAGTGTTAAAATCAGAAATATTTTTCTTGTTCCTGGTTTTAGGTGAAAAGCTTTCAGTTTTTCAGAATTGAGCATGATATCAGCTGTGGGTTTTCAAATATGGTCTTGAGTATGTAGAGGATGCTGCCCTGTATTCCTAACTTGTTGAGTGTCTGGGCACTATTGGTTTGTTTAGTGGCTGCCTTAGATTCCCTGATACTATAAGAAATGTACAGAAACAAATGTATTACAGCACAATGTGCTGGCTTAACAACAGGGATTTATTGGCTCATGGTATGAGATGCTAGAGGTCTTGTTTCTTCCCAGTGTTAGAAGCATACAGGTTTGCTGTTAATCCTTGCATTCCTTGGTTTTTCTATCACATGGCAGTTTCCTTTCCTTTCTCTTGTAGATATTGTTTACTTCCCTCTGCTCCTTCACATGGCTTTCTCATCATAAATCCCAAACTCATTCAATTGAGCCATACCTTAATGAAAATAAAAGCTTCAAAAGTCCTATTTACAGTGGGTCCTTACCTATAAGAATAGTTCAGACCATGTTTGTGTTTCTATATACCACTGTGACTTTACTGGAGAATCAAGTTTGTATTTCCTCTAGTGTGTGGTCACTGCTCATTTATCTCACTAACCAGCTAATGACTAGAGATTTTCTTAAATGTGTTGTGGCAGTAAATCTTCCATCACTTGTTGAGTAACTCTATGTTTGTGGGTTGTGGTATATTTTCTATACTCAGAGAGTTCACCATTCTGCCTAAATGTTCTCCCTCTGCTTGTGCAGAGCTTCTAGGTCTGTGAGGGATGAGAGATAGCAGCCTTCTCAGGTTTTTCCTGGGCAGGTGAACAGCTGTGTACATGCACTGGCCTTGTAGATCTCAAGGGATATACCATAAATTTACAGAAACCCTAAGGACATTTAATTCTTCAGATCTTCCACTGAAATTTGGATATGTTCTTGTTTTCCCCAATGGGTATTGCAGAAGGAGGCAGCTGTGGTGTCAAAAATTGCTCTTTTTGTTTTTATTCTCAGACAAATGCCCTGAGACTGGGGCTGTTTGCACAAAGTGAGCTCTGAATTATGTAAAATAATAAAACCCTGTGACTGGATTTTTCCATGGAGTTGCCAGACAGGTCAAATATTATCAATAGCTGGAGGTAAAATATCCTTAGGGGATCCAAACCCAGTTTACATCCTCCCAGTGTTTGCAAGGTGGCTGCTTTACACAACCTTCCTTTTTTGCCAAGGTGCTGGTTTTCAAGGCTACAGCACACCTGCAGAGAGGAGGAAGAGTTAAGTTACAACACTATATACCTTGCACTTCTCACAAAGATTTAGCAGATTTTTATCAGGAAAATATTCCTCAGTTTGTTTAAAATCTTTGATTGCTTTCCAGAGTTCTGTAAAAATGGATTTTGACAATTTTTGTCAGTGTTTGCTTTGTTTTTATAGGAGAAATGGATTCACAGAGGTATTCATGCCATCATTATGAAATTTCCTCATATTTCTTATTTTCCTTCACCAAAAATTGGGATAATTTACTATGATAATAAGTGAATATCACACAGATCTATATATTTTGATCCTGTGGGCATCAAGAGTAATCATTAAAACAAATGTCTTAATATGTATACTAGTAGTCTACATGATTTTCTATAATTTTGTGTGGTAATAAAATTTTATGGAGACACTTTGTCTTTTTCCATGGCAGGATGTTAAAATTTTTATTTTGGTCATGAAATAAAATGAACACAGCCTCTAATCCATGGACCACAGATGACTTCTAGACTAGTATTTTAGAGTGCTGTCCCATGAGAGTTAAAGGAGGCTCCTAGAGCACATTCCAGGCCTACTAATTCTATCTGTCTGGTGCTGAAGGCTGAACATCTGCATTTTAACAAGCTCTTCGGTTTGAATCTAACATATATTGACCTATGAAAAATAAGTTCTGAACACATTCCCCCTCCATACTTACTTCTGTTCTCTATGAGAGTCAATCAGTGGTAATGTGTGTTCCAGAAGGAAGGGTGTTGGTATGAGTGGAATGTTTAAGTGTGCAGAGAGTAATAGAAAAGTTTAACCAGTGGCAGCAACTGAAGATAAACTTATATATATATGTTATGTGAACACATTTAGCTAAAAAACACATGAAAAAATGCTCAACATCACTAGCTATTAGGGAAATGCAAATCAAAACAACAATGAGATACCATTTCACACCCATCAGAATGTCAGCTATTAAAAAAAACAGCAGAATATAAGTGTTGGAGAGGATGTGGAGGAATAGGAACACTCATCAACTGCTGGTGGGATTGTGGAATGGTCCAGCCACTGTGGAAGACAGTTTGGTGATTCCTCAGAAAACTAACAATAGATCTTCCATATGATCCAGCAATTCCACTACTGGGTATATACCCAGAAGAATTGAAAGCAAAGACACGAACAGATATATGCACACCAATATTCATAGTGGCATTGTTCACAATTGCCAAAAGTTTGAATCAGCGCTGGTGCCCATCAACAGATGAATGGATAAGCAAAATGTGGTACATACATGCAAAGGAATATTACTCAACTGTTAGAAGGAATAAAGTGCTAACACATGTAATAACATGGATGAATCTTGAAGACCTTATGTTGAGTGAAGCAAGCCAGGCATTGAAGGATGAACAGTTTATGACCTCTTTGATTTGAACTGAGGAAAGTCAACAGTCTCTGAGAACAACTGTCTGTAAGATAGTTTAACAAGGGAAAGAGAGAGAAGAGTAGGTTGCAAGCCATCACCAATATGGACATAATCTATGGTAAAGTGATAAAGTATAGTTACATATTGAAAGAGAGAACAGGTGGGTTTGGTGGTGCAGCATTAACAGGTGGTTAGATTAGGAAGGGCAGATTAGAATACCCAGGGTATGTAACTATGAATCTTGTCATCCCATGAGCCAAGACAGGGAAGTGTCATATCCCCCAGGGGGATGGAGAAGAAGGAACAAAAAAGATCAAACAGGGGATATTTAGTGGTCATGGGAAATGTTCTTCATTACCTTAAAGTAATGGACACAGCACATGGTAAATATCATCAAAAAATATTAAACTGTACTGTCTAAAATGTAAACTATATTGTAAACCATTGACAATGTTTAGTAGCTATGTTTCACTAACTATATAACAGTTATTACAATGCTACCATCCACAAAAAAAAAAGTTTTAATATGGGGTGGGGAAAGGGGAGAGAGTTTGGGTATATGGGAATATCTAGTATTCTGTGTGTGACTTTGCTGTGACCTAAAACTTCTTTGAAAACTAAATGAAAATTTGTGAGACATTGAGGAATGAGAGGGGGTGGGTGTCATGGTACACACTGGACATCTAATAAGGCAGTGATATAAGGAGAAAAAAAATAACAAAAATAATTAAATTTTTTTTTCCCATTTTCTTTTTAGAATGTCCAAATTCATTAATTATATTTTATTTTTAATTCTTTTTTTCTGAATTTCCTTGTATTTTATCTCTTGCATTTAAGCTTATCATTTTTATTTCATTTTCATATTAATTGTGTTTGGTTATTATATGGGCTTCAGCTTCAAGAAAGGTTTAGGCCACAGAAGGGTTACAATGAGGGCTGCAGAGGATAATTGGTTGGGGGGAGTCTGTGATGGGGGATTCATGTGAGTAAGTTCATCTCAATATACATGAAAGATATATAAATTTGTTCAAATTATCAAGGGATGGGACATGGTCACAGTGGATAGACAATCACTCAATAAATGAGGGAATACTGAACTCCCAGGCTGGAGAGTTCTGCCACATTCTGCAAGGGAGCAACAACAGTCCTCCAAGTGCAGGGGCAGCATCTGGCAAAAGAGGATGGCCCACTGTTGGGTTCTTTTTATTGATGACTAGCCTTATGGTCTATGCTCTTGTAATTGAAACTTGGCCTGCTGTTATGGGGTGCCTAAAGGTTGCCCCCTGAGAGCCTCCTTGTTGCTCAAATATGGTCCCTCTCTAAGCCAAACTCAGCATATGAATGCATTGCCTTTCCCCAAATGTGGGACATGACTCCCAGGGATGGCCCTCCCTGGCAACGAGGGACTAATACCAAGTGCCAACTGGAAACATGACTGGGAAAAAAAAAACCTTGAATAAAATGGGGAAAAGGTAAAGACAAATGAGTTCATGTGGCTAAGGGACTTCAAAGAGAGTCGGGAGGTCATCCCCAAGGTAACGCTTATGCACACTGCAGTAGGATCTCAAAGAACACCAAAGTGGATATCACCTCACACAGAGGGACTCTTGAGGGCTCTGGAGACACCCAGGTCTCATATAAGGGGGGATAGCCCCAGAGACTGATGCCTTATCAGTGGGCTTTACTTTGGAATCTGTGCTCCTGAGAGTGACAGAGTTGGACTCAAATAAGTCCTCCCTGCACATGGTCTATCAGTTCCTTCTATTCAAACTTATATGTGATCCTGGAGTTTGTAGGTGTACTTCCAGAGACCAGAGCCTCTGACCTGCCTATGTGCCAGCTGTGCCTGGAATCTCAGTGGAGCTGCAACTCCTTCTCTACAGCTCATTGGTACTCACTCAAGTCACCTGGTGAGGAGACAATGATGATGGACAATGGCCATCCCAGGGAATGGAGAGAGCCTGCAGTTGAAGGCAGGATAATCCCATCCACTGTATCCATGGGATATAAACCCACTCTCACTTGGAGATGAAGTGGACATCACCATTCCAGTCCCCTCATGATTGGGGGAAGAGCTATGGACCTGAGTGGACTTAATGGTATTCTGTTGTAGACATATTGGGATTCAAGCAATGGAAGAAATTTTAACAGTGAGGTGAAGCCAGTGGTCACTAGACATTTTTGGGGTGGGGAGTGGAGGACAGTTGTAATACAGGGGCTTTATCAGGACTTGGAGGTTGTCCTCAGTGACATTGTGGTGACAGATATAGGCCATTTTACATCAGCATATACCATGCAGAACTGTGTGGTGGAGAGTGTGGCCTATGATGTGAACTGTGGTCTATGCTTAATGGCAAAGCCCCAGGATGTGTATATTCATTGCAGATGATGTGCCACACTAATGAAAGAGGTTTATGTGAGATGTTATGGGAGGTATGGGAGGTGGAGATCATAGGAATCCTTGTAATTTTTGTGTAACATCTATGTAATCTAAGCATTTTTTAATTATATATGAAAGAAAAGAAATTACCATAAATAAAAGAAAAGACATGGGTGCTAGAATCTATATGTTCATGTCAAATACTTAAGAAAATAAAGGATAATGTATATCTCAACCCTTAAAAAAAAAAGAATTGCAATAAATTCCTAGTGTGTTAAAATATCACCAAAATTTATCAAAATACTGATTTTGTTATTTTTTTTAATCTTCAAGTGTATTTTTTCTTACATTAGTGTTTTTACTAATTTTCTTTTGCTTTATACTTGCCTAATAAATCTTTTTAATTTTCCTTCAAAAAACAAGTACTAGAATTTCTAAATGGTGTTAATTAGACATAAGATAGCTGAATTAAAGAACAGAAAACATGTCAAGTATGACATGTCTAAAACCCCAAATCTCAGAATAACTGTATTTCATTTACAATATTTTAATTCTATCTCTATGTTTTACCCTGGAAAGGATATATTATTATTTAATGGTACATCATTTTGGTCATATACGTGATTACATTAAATGTAATGTATTCCATTATATTTAATTAATGTAATGTATGTTAGCCTTCTATAACTATCTCTACATTAATAATGTTTTGAAATAATATTGATATGGATTTCAGTTATTCTTTATTGACAATTGATGGAATTCTTCTATAAGGAGCAAACAAGGGGCATAAAAATATGCATCAGATTTTTCCATTGAACATTGTTCTAACTCCTTTGGAACCATATAACAATAAAATTCTTTGCAGGAGCTGAATGTGTGCTCACGTGGTTCTGTGTATGTGTGCAGCTGGTACTGTGTGTATGTGAGAGAGCATCTGAGAGAGAGAAAGTAGAGAAAGGAATTGAAAGTTTTGAGGAGAAATGAAGGAATAGAAGAGTTATAAATGTTATATTCTAAACAATCAGCAATTTTCATGGTAGCTCATTTTTGCACAAACACATTTATTCATTAATGAAAGTATGTATGCATTTTTGGAGGAAGAAAAAAGTGAGGAGTTTAGAGTTGAAATATGACTATAGTCCTGAAATTTCATTTAAACATGCCCTCTAGAAGATATAACAATAAATTAAAAAGGAATATTCTATATTACTGTAAAGCATTTCTAATATATGTAACATATAACATGATCTTACAGATCTTCAAAAAGTAGAAAAGGAATAAATTGGGGAGGGAAATGAGCAGTTTGTCTAAAATCTTTTATATGATTAATTTCATGTGACTTGGAAACTTTAGTCTCCAAACATTTAATTTTGTACAATTGAACTAGACTATGAAAGTAAAACATTTAATCTTGTACAATTGAACCAGACTATGAAAGTAAAATAAAGAAGCTATTTAATTTAGAAAATCCGCCAAACAATCACAGAAATGAAAGGATATTTTCCTGGTAATTACATTCCATAAAGTTTTCTTTACTTCTTTATTCCTGAGGCTATAGATAAGGGAATTCAACATGGGGATCACCACAGTATAGAACACAGAAGCCACTTTTGTTGTTATCAGTGTGAGGCACAAAGGAAGAGTCAGACAAGTTGATGTAGTTGAAGCAGAGGGCTGCAGCTCGCTCAGGCTGAACAGCACCGAGGTTGCTGTGACACTATCTTTTATTCATTCAATATCATAGCATCTAAAAATAACTAGGCTTTATTATTATGTTTTTTAAGCTGTGACTCTTTTCTCATGTAAGCACATTGACCTTCCTAATTGTACTCCCTATTTTTTTAGAAAGATAGTGAACTGTTTTCAGTTCCCATTATGTTTCTTTCCCACATTCTAGCTAGACCAGGAACAGTGTTCAGTTCCAGGCATGTGTTCTCACCTAGTGGGTTCATCTGAAGTTCATTTAACTGTCTGTTTCTTCCTTCATTTCCCCCTTATTTTTTAATTGAAATAGCATGATATGTGCTGTAGCAGACTGCTGGTGCATTAATTGGTTTAGTTGTAGTGATCTTCTGCAGACTAAACAATATAAATAGCACAATATTAATACAGTTATACATATGAACATAACAGATCCTGACAAACCATGTAACCACTATTTAGGATGCAATTGTTCCAACCCATTGATTAACCCTTTTAGAATCTGTTCCCCTGTCATAGCTTGTAATTGTTTTTCAAATGTCTGATGTATCTTCTGTCGCAAGCATAAGATTTCTTCAGTTAAATTATCATGATTTAAAAGATGTTTTTCACCGAGTCCCAAGGAAACTCAGTTGCATTGTAAAGCACTGGAGTAATATAATAAGATGTTTGATTCCAGTCACATTTCATTTTCATTTGTAATTTCATAGCTTGAATCTGATCTTCTAACAGAATAACAGTTTGTCTTAAGTCCGCTAGTTCTTCCTGTATTTCTGAATCTATTTGTCTTTGAGTTTCCCATAACTGTTCTGAATTTTGTTGCCATGTTCGCACAAAATCAGCAGTTTGAACTCCTTGTTGAAGGGCTATTCCTGCAGTTGCCGCTGTTGCTGTTATGGCTATAATACCCATAATTACAGCTATTAACACTCCCACAAATCTTCTTTCCCTCTTCAACAATCTTTTAGATATGGAAGTCAATATCCCCATAACTGGGGTATTCTGCCATTCTCAATTTATCTGCACAGGTTACCATACTCCAATTATTGCTCTTAAGATGTAAAGACTAGAGATATTTGGGAAACTAAAGAGCTGTTAATACATGTATATAAAGAGCAGTTGTTCAGACATTATATCACCCCATTACTACTATTCCAAGTAGTAGTACCCAATAATAAAACATAAGGAAGATGCACACAAGCTCTAACCCATTCCATATCATTATGACTAAAGTTAAGAGTATACTTGGTACTTATATTTGAAACGTGCCCCCACCAAAAACTAACAGAGTGAAAAGCCGAGACTAGTTTCCACAGATGCGGTTGAGTGGTTTGTCCCACCCTGAAAGGATTAGGTGGTGTAAATTCTCCCCCATGCCAGATGATGGAATCATTTGCATGTGTACTTTTGCTTTGGTTCTCCTTATGCCATTTTAACAAAAGTAGGGAATTCTTCACTAGTTTCTCAGCTTGGTGGGTAAGAGCACTACCTGTTTCTGAGTTTCCAGACAATCTTTCTTGGGAATTCAGACAATAACATCTGTGTGGCGAGTTCATCCTGCTCTGCCTCCTCCCACTGATATCTGCAACCTGCAATGTCCTTGGAGAAATTTACTAATGTTCCTCTGTTAGCAAGCATGCTTTTAAAATACTTAACCCTTTATGCTCTGGCTCTCAGCATCTTCTCCAACAATTCCCCTTTTTGTTTTTCGTTTAGGGTGACTGTCTGGCTTCGGTTTCCTTCTTCAGAAGGTTTTACCCATTTGTGGCCACTAGCCAAGCTGCCATGGACAGGGGTTCGAGAGTTAAGGGTTTTTTAAAACAAAGTGATAGTAGCATAACTGGATATTAATTTTTTGTAACAAACTAGCAATATTTGGGACCACTGCATGTGGCAGGGGTGTTATTTTATTATACTATATTTTACTGTTATGCACTACCCTCAGCCCCTAATGGCTGCTTTCCTTTTGTGATTATAACTAAAAATTATGATTAATAACATTATATTTTATTTAATATTATATTGAAACATTATTATATTTTTGTTATTTTATCCACTTTTAAAGTATTCATATGAACTTTTCATTCATATAACTTTAGTTGTTATAAAATTAGAAAATTTTTTTTAACTATACAACAGTTTTAAATACTTCATTCAACTTATATCACATGAACTTAACTATTTTTAGTATTTCACCTTTTTCTAGGTAAAAGATTAAATCATTTGTAACAGTTTGAAATAAAGGCTACTTTTCAGGATTTGACTTTGAGAAAGCAGGTTCAAACATTGTGTTCTTTTTCAAAGTGATAAGACCTGTTTTTCCATGGGAACAATAAGGTTAAAGTACAAGAAACTATTTGATAAAACAGACTTTTTTATTGCATACTGATTATTTAGGAGAAAAACTTTGTAAACCTTTAGTAAAACAGACTATTGGCTTGAGAAACTTTGAGAAAGAATAAAACTTCAACTTTATATTATTATATTGTTTGACATTAAAGCTTTTAAATTTCTATAGATAGACTGCTTAAATTTCACTTAGCTTTGACCACAAAAGTTCCTTTTTTATGTCCCACATTTTACTTTGCTTTAATAACTAGTTATTTTATTTTAGGTTAAAATTACTTTCTTTTCTTTAATAATAAAAGCACATTTTATATACCTTCCATACTTAAGTTATTACAATGATTTTGGAAACTATTTCCAAACAAACTTCTGACAACATATAATTACCATCAACATTAAACAAATGTGTTGGAATAATAATTTAATTTGAGTATAATTATTTTTATTATTTTAAACTAATATTCATATTTATTTATTAATATAAGCACATATAATTTTTGGCTATTTGAATAGAGCTCTTATAATAATCTTCATTTATTAATGTAATATTATTATTTGGAGGTATTAAAATATACATTGACACTGAATAAACAGATAAATACGAAAAGAATTATGACACACTAAGAGAAACATAAAGCTTACTAATTTTACCCATAATATTTACTCCTTGGGTACAGCTGTTTTCAAGCCCTTCATCATTTCACATTTTTTATTTTACTGGTTTTAAGGTTTTCTCTGGAATCTGTGTCCTTGTTCTTTGAAACATTTTTGTTCATAATTAGCAACCAGCTAGGACAACTTAAACAGCATAAATACAGTTAATCTCTAATTTAGCAGTTTATACAGATATTTAACATGTATATTTTGAGTCACTATTCTTTAGGAATACACTTAGGCTTAAAGTTCAGATTTCTAGGATAGGCCCTTTAATTCCTGTTTTTATTTTTGTTATATTCAGTGAAGGGGTAATAAACTTAGTTTCAGCTGAGGAAGAATTGACAGCTATACTGTTTTTGGTAACTGCCCTAAGTTCTGTTACAGGCCAGAGTGAACTGCTCTGTTGCTGACTGGGTAGATTTGAGCAAGGCTGGGAAATGTGCTCATATTATTTGTTTGAAGGCCTTGAGCAAGGCCCACTTAGAGGTTGCCCAACTTATTAATGAGACTGCCATTTTTATGATATTTAGAATGGCATTCTTTGACCTGGTGTAATCCTTTTTGGCATTTCAGACACCCATGATTTGGTATTGATTTATTATTGCCACTAAATGGAGCTTCTACACTAGTTTTGGCTTGGCAATTTGTTTTCATATGACCTGATTTCCCATATTTAAAGCAATTTAAATTATTAATCATAGGACTATGTCCCTTTAGAGTAGCTGCAAGAAGGTTCATGTTATAGGTATTAGGCCCAATGTTTTGGCATATTTTTATATAATCCTGTAAACTACTTCTATTTGCCTTTATTGGACATAAAGCCTTTTTACACTCACTGTTAGCATTCTTAAAAGCCAATATTAGAATAAGCATTTCTTTAAGATCAGATTGAGTTACTATCTTGTTACTATCTTGTTAACTACATCTACCAACACAATATGTGACCTATCTTGGAGAATGATCCATGTGCACTTGAGAAAAATGCATATCTTGTTCTTTTGGGGTGTAATGTTCTGTATAGGTCTGTTAGGTCTAGTTCATTTTATTATTATTATTATGTTCTCTGTTTCTTTATTGAGCTTCTGTCTAGACTTTGTTTCAATTGATGAGAGTCTTGTATTGAAGTGTCCAACTATTATTTCTCCCTTCAGTTTTTCAAGAGTTTGCCTCACATATTTTGGGACCTTGTGGGTAGGTGCATATATATTTATAATTGTTATTCTTTCTTGGTGGATTGACCCTTTCTTTATATATTGTGCCCTTCTTTGTCTCTTGTAACAGCCTTTAACTTAAACTATATTTTGTCTGATGCTAGCAAAGCTACCCCAGATCATTTTGTTTACTATTTGCATGGAAATAGTTTACTATTTGCATGGAAAATCCATCAATGACAGTTTGAAGTTTTGTCAATAATTTCATGATATAATTTTTTAAAATTCATCAGTAAATGCAACATAAGTCCAAACAAATTTTAAAATTTTTCTAAATGAAAGTGACAAGGTGATTGTATTTTGTGGGATGTGGAATAACCCAGAACATAAACAACCATGCCATCCCAGAAGAAATGTATATTAAGACCACTGTATGAAGGATACTTGATCGATAAGTAACATTTATCATCAATAGATAGAACAAGATAGAGTGTCTAGAAATAGATCTATGCATCAATGAAAAATTTAATTTATTATAAGGAATGTCATGGAAGGTGAATAGGGTATTTTTTTCATTAATATATATATTAATATCTATTTCCATTTTCTATATTTCCCATTAAAAATAACTGTGGGAAAAATATACTTCCTACATTTTTTAAAATAAGAAAGATCTCTATGTGATAAAATAAACATCTTTCAATTCTACCAGGTTAGGAAAAATGTTAAATGTCTCATTATTTCTGGTCTTAGCAAGGATATGGATCCTGAGGTATTATACAATGCTTTTGAGAGTCTAAATAGAAACAAAAAATTCAGTGAAATTTGTTATATTTTAAAGCTGAACATATGTGTACCCTATATCCAATCAGTTGCATATATAAGGATGACCCTCTTAGGTCAAAAAAATCTTGGTCATGTGTACTAAATAATGTGCACAGTCATGTTCATAGCAGCCATTTGCTCCAATAGAAGGTAATAGAAAATGTAATTGTACATTCATGAATTAGAATTCTATAAAATACTGAAGTTAAAGGATGCAGGATCATGCATTAATGTGGAAGACTGAAGAAAAACAAAAGAAATATGAAGACAAATTGTATGACATCACATTTATAATGTTCAAACAAATCAATTGATATGTTAAAAACATAGCTTTAGGAATAGAGATGATTTTTTTTTTTAACTGAGAGGGAGTAATAAGTGTTTCAGAGAACTTACTACATATGAAGCAGATTTTCTACGAGAAGATCCTTACTCTGTCTTGTTTCCTGTTAGTCCTGTCAGGTTTCTAAAACTAGTTTTCCAGCTTACTTGTCAGTTCTAGGAGCTATCCAATATCCTTTCAGCAAATTAATTTTCTTAAAGTGAAAGAAGTTTTTTTTTTGTTTGTCCTCTTTGCAGCCAACATTCCTATTTATAAAACATGATGTTACCTTTATAGTTATAGTTGTATTTTAATAATGCATATATTACTTGTGGAAAGGAAAATTGCTTCTACAATCATCTTTCCCATGGGATATAAGCTCCCTCTCAAATGGAGGTGGAGTTGACATCAACATCCCAGACTCCTCAGGATGGACAGAAGAGTTATGGTCTAGAGTGGAGTAACTGGTATTCTATATAGATATATTGTGATTCAAGCAATGGAAGAAATTACAACATTGATGTGGAGCCAGTGGCCACTGGAGGCTCTGGGGCCAGAGAATGGGAAAAGCAGTTGTAATACAGAGGTTTTTGGGGGGCTTGGGAATTGTCCTGAGTGACATTGCAATGACATATATAGGCCATTTTATATCATCATTTAACATGCAGAAATGTGTGGAAGAGAGTGTGGTCTACAATGTTAACTATGGTCCATGCTTAATGGCAAAGCCCCAGGATGTATTTATCAATTGCAATTAATGTGCCATACTAATGAAGGAGGTTGTGGGAGGTGTGGGGGTGGGGTATATGGGATCCCTATATTTTTTGTGTAACATTTATGTAATCTAAGTATCTTTAAAAATAAATAAACAAACAAACAAATAAATAAATAAATAAAAAGTACAACTAAGAAATTGTTTAAATTTTGTTTGGGAGGGGCAAGGCAGAGGGCAAATTACAAATTTTTAAAGGAAAAAGGAGAAAAGAAAGAATGAAAAATGACTGTGGTTCCCCCTCTCACTGCAATTTTTCCAGTTCTTTATTCTGTATTTTTCCAGCTCTTAATTCCTCACACACATTGTTATTTTGATTGAGGAAAGAGAGACATTGTTTGTTTTTTTTTTTTTACATACACTGGTTTTCTACTTTCTAGAAATGAAGCCACCCCTGGTAGCTATAAATTTCATTTCAATTTTCCCTCCATATTTCGAACAGAGGCAGGTTGTTGCAGTAAATTTGGCATACTGTGTTTATGGATTCTCCATTCTGTCTGCTTAAAGAAGTTTAAGTTATAGACTCTGCCAATGTCAATATTTAAAGAAAGTTAGTCTAGAGCTGCATTTTAAAGTATTAAGAAATATTGCTGTAAATATTGTTGTAACTACTACCAAAATCTAACATTCATTATATGAAAAATTCATTCAACAAGGTGCTGAGTACTTAATGTGATGAATCACTAAATACTTAAAATAATCTTATGAGATGAGGAGCTATTTTTTACAATTTAAAAATTAAAATAAACCTTAAATAAGTAACTCAAGCTTTCCCAGATGTTAAATGGCAAAACTAAGATTCAAACTCAAGTTGCCTGAGCTATACATTTTGTTGTTCAATTCATAGTTCCTTCCAGTATCTGAGATGATTGAGGACAACAATTATGGTGCTTGGGACTCATCTCAATTGTATTGAGTTTATACCTTAGCATCCTTCCTATAACTAAATGCTGTAAAGTTCCTTTAAGTCTGTGAATAGATAGTGGGAATTGATACAAATCTCAGAATTTGAATAAGAAATCATGTTTTCACTATAGGTTGGGGAAATTAATGGTGTTTCCTACTTTTTTGGAGGGGAATGAAAGATCTTCCAACAATGGTTACATATGTTCTAACTGGTTTCATCACAGTCAATTGTGTACCCTCCCTTCATTTTTTCATTTAAAAGAAATCAGTTTCATTGTAAAAGAAGTAATTGCCTATTCAAAATCCTCCTGAGATTGGAGTTTATCCTGGGACAATGTCCCACTATTAACAAACTAGAAGATAAATATGTATCTCTTATAAGACCCATTTCTAAACCTAGAGGGAAAAACTGTTAGCATCTTGAACAAAATATGTTTTACAATTCAAAATTCTAAATGGTACCAAGGTAGGTGACCAATTCCCTAAAGTTTCAACAAACTCTTGTGGATGTAACAATGATAATAGATTGCCCTTAGATTAAAGGTATCTTTCCTAAACCTGTGGGTTGAACCTGCATTGAACTTCAGGCTTTGCATGTGTTACTGGATTAAGGGAAATGGTAAGGGGGGTGGTAGCATAGATTTAAGTTGACCTTACTCATGGCATTTTCAGAAAAATGCTCCACAATTTGTTGTGCACCTTATTGTCATGAGAGGTAAGCTGACTATGCCTAGTTTAGAATTTTGTGGAATCCAATGGCCTAATTCATTCCATGCATCAGTAAACTGAACTTCAGATTCTATGAGCATATAGCACATACTTACCCACAGTATAGTTGATTATTTTGTGTTTCTTCTTATAAATATCAACTCAGAGAACTTAGGCTTTTAAAGCCAGATATTGTATCATTTAAAAAAATAGTAATGTAGTTAATAATAATAGATATTAGATTATGTAAACAATTTGATGCATCTACAATATAACAAATCCTCTAAAATATGCTATGATAACTTAGTTTAATACTGATTTCAACCTTACTATATACAGCTACATTATTTAAACAGAAAAAAAATTGAAGCATGGAGAATTTCAGTGACTTGTAAAAGATTAGATGGCAGACCTGGTGTTAAACTCAGGTCTGCCTAATTCTAATTCCTGTATGCTTGACCACCACAGCACAATGCCATTTGAAAAGAAGAGAGATTGAATCGAGTATGGTTAACACTATTTTCTCTCTCTTCTACATATCTTCTTCCCAGTATGAAATAAAAATCCATTCATGGGAACCTATTAATAATAGCGACTTTGTTAAATGAGATTTCCATGTGAACCAGTGAAGACAAACTTGTTTCAAGTCTGAGCTCAGAGTGGCCTGAGATGAATCAAATATAATTGAAATTGTCTTCTCTTATTCAGCATTTGACCAGTGAACCCCATAAACAGTTTTCAAAGTACATGGGGATCTAAGGAAGAAAAATGGGCTTTGTTGTAAAGAAATTTATAAGTGGTTTATCAATATAAGAATCACATTCATTAAAATGATTAATGCACATGTCACTGCTTGATCTTGTGAATGTGATTTAGCCACCTTGTCTGAAAAATAAGGGTGAAGATAAAATATTTGCTAAGGTCCCTTTCTGCATTAACATGTATAATTAAATAACTTATCATACAATCTTCAAAAAAAGTAGAAAATATTTCAATGTCAAAGGCAGTAGAGTATTTTAATTAGTAAGTGGGAACAAGAGTCTGGCTATGTGAAATTGGGCACTTTAATTGGGTACCTTAATTATATTCTCTGTGCTCCAGTTTTCTCATCTGCCAAAACAGAAATAATGATATCTATTTTATAGGATAATTTTGAGATTAAACAAAATGCTTTATATTAAGTGCTTGGCAAATATCTTCATACATTTTCCATTATTTTTAGACTTTATTTTATTCATCATCATCATCAATAAGATAACTAGGTATTTTATCACAGTATACCAAAGTTGTGCTTGACTTAAAAACCTAAATGAAAACTAGTCAAGGAAAGGAAAAGTTAGAATTTGCCTTTCTTGTTATGTCATTGTGGTGGTGTTTTTTTGGTAGTCATAGTAGTGGTGGTAGAGGTGGTGATTTTTTATTTCTGTTTGGTAAAATTTTCTGAGGTTGTTAATTTGTATTTGTTCATGATTTTACAGTGAAGAAATAAAACATGGTTTGGTAAACATGTCTGATTTTAGTATTTTATATCAATAATCTGTAAACAAATATAGAAGCTTGCTAAACAAATATAAAAGCTCCAATTATGGAGCTTTAAAATGTGTAAGCCTCATTAATCTCAGAGGACAACCTTGCATAATTAACAGAGTAGGTTCCATTTCCAACTTTTTGAATGAGCAGATGGTGGCATAAAGATAAAATGATTTGAACTAGTAAGGCAGAATTAGACCAGAGACCTCAGACACTTACTTACCTTCTTCCTAGTCTTCCTAGCTATGGCCTCTCTTGTGCTAGTGATACCAAATACAAGTCAGATAAGCAGGCCAATGTGATGAACTGGAGATCACAGTGTAGAATGTTTCTTTATAATGAAAAGGATGATGCTGATACTATCTCACTAGATGTACTCCTTGGGAGTCAATAACAAATAATCTTGTAAATTTGGTATATTTTGAATACTTAATTATTCTTTAATATTAAATCTTTAGTTATAGGTTTGATGAAAATGACTTCAAGGAAACCTTTTTCATATTGGTTTAGACAACTATCTGGATATTACAAACTATTTAATGAAAACCCAAATGTTTCTTATAAAGTGGCAATTCCATAAATATTTAACATTTACTCATTGATCCTCTCACCATCACAGTATTGTTAAATAACTTTATGAATGTCACACACCCAGTAAGTCACAAAGTCAAGATTTGAACCAAATCATCTCTTGCAAAATGACCACACTTTTAGTTCTCAAGTTAAGCTACCTCCCCATATCACAGATTTTCTACTGTATGATTATTTTGTTCCTCTGAGGGAATTTTTTCCCAGAATTTTTCTTAACTCTATTTTCTTTTACATGAAAGGATATGGCTTTAAGTTTGGAAAATGGAGATTTTCCTCCAAAGATTCTGCCAATTCTTGTAATTTTACCAGTTTTCATCAATATTAGGAACTAATATTTCCTAATGCACAAAATTCTAAAGTGGTATTAATTAACTCCATTAAAGAAAATTACAAAACAACCAAAAAGTTAACCACAGAAAATTGTTTTGTTAACTTTCTCTTTGTTTTCTAAGAATGGAGAATAAAGGTATTCCTGGTTCTTCCACCAGCCAAAGAAGATCTCATCTCCTAATACCATCTGTCTTGGATGGGAAAAGCAAGGAAACCAAGAAGATGCTGTAGAGTAATTATACCATGCCAACTGAGTTTATATTTGTTGGATTCACAAAGTATCTACCTCTCAGAATCACACTATTCCTGGTATTTCTCATAGTATACACATTAACTGTGGTGGGAAATATGGGCTTAATGATCTTAGTTAATACTAGTTCAAGCCTTCAAATCCCCATGTATTATTTTCTTAGCAACCTGTCTTTCTTGGACATCAGCTATTCTAAAACAATCACACCTAAAATGCTGGTAAATTTCTTAGCATCCAAGAAGAGTATCTCTTCCTCTAGCTCTGCAATAGAAATGTTTTTCCTTCCTTGTTATACTGATGCTGAGTGCCTTATCCTGGCAGCAATGACATATGACTGCTGTGCAGCCATCTGTAACCCACTTCTCTATTCTACACTTAGGTCTACAAGTGTCTGTATCAATTTCATTGTGCTGGCATACTTCAGTGGAAGTCTGACTTCACTGGTGCATGTCTGCTTCACATTCAGGCTGCCATTTTGTGACTGCAATCTTGTCAATCATTTTTTCTGTGATATCTCAACTCTCCTGGCTTTATCATGTGCAGATACCCATATCATTAAGCTTCTGCTTTTTGTCTTGTGTGGCTTCATCCAGAGCAATATTTTCATAGTCATATTTTTCTCTTACTTCTGCAACCTCACTGTTTTTAGCATCAAGTCCCCAGGAGGCAGAAGTAAAACATTCTCCACCTGCACTTCCCATCTCATAGCAGTCACCTTATTTTATGGGACTCTCCTGTTTATGTACTTATGTCCTATGACTAGTTATTCTCTAGACACTGATAAGGTAGTTGCAGTGTTTTATACAGTTGTCTTTCCCATGTTTAATCCCATGTCTTTCTTTTTTTCCCTAAAAAAAGAATGTGAAAAATGCAGTAAAAAACTATTAGAAAGAAAATTGGATCTTTCAAATGAATTAGAGTTCAAATCATTTCAAACATAAAAGGACTACACTTCTCTTCCAATCTCGTCATGTACAACTACCCCAAACATACCTCATGCCTCAATTTTTGTTTTTCATCATTTGTCAGAAGTAAAGAGACCTGTTCATCATCAAAGCCATAAAATGCTGTGTCCCCATTTTCCAGGAATTTTCTATTCCAAATTCTTCTCTGTAAATATTCCTGAATTACAAAAGGAAACTAATTGCTCATCAATTAGTGTATCTGAAATGCATTGGACTCATTATATTCTTTATCATGCTTCATGGAAGGTATGTATTGATTTGTCTGTTAACCCACCTACATTAGAACATTATTGGCAGCATGTGATATGTATTATTGGTATATTTTCCAACACCTATAAAAAATCTAATATATGCTATGTACTCATTAATGTGCATTAACCAGATGGAAGAATGGGTGGATGGATGAGTGCATGTATGGATGGGTAGATCTAGCCCTCTGTTTTTGTGTTCTGCACTTACAGAACATTTATCATCAGGGAAGGTTGATATTACCTATGGTGGCTAGTGGTGGTAGTGGTGGGGGATGCAATTCATTGGCTTTCAGGAAGTCAGAGAGAAGGTATGTAGCATAATATTAGGTCAGAGTGAAGGTCTACCATATTATCTGTCTTTGTGGTTGATTGATTAGCTGAAAGAGAGCCATTCACCAAGGGTATTTGTGAAAATCAAATAAGATTGTGAAGATCATCAAGATTATAAACTACATAAATTACTATTCCCACATATATGTTACTTACATTTTCTTTGAGGTTCTATATTCAAGAAGAGGTAAAAAATTGCTCTAATAATTTTATTCTGTAAACTGACACTGCAAACCAATTGAACTAAACTCTACAATTATGTTTTATCATGAAATTTTCTGATGTTCTCTGAGGCTGATTTTGATTCTACAGTCTTTTTATTTTTATTCTGTCTTGAAGTTTGAAGCAATACCTTTTAATTTTACCTCTGAATGTATGATATTGTGTATTTTGCAATAACTATAAAATATAAATGACTGGATTAGTTATAGTAAATATATCCCCATTGTTAATTTAACATGAGAATTTAGCCAAATAAACTTGGTATGAAAATGAAATATCATATAGTTGAGTGCCTTAGTTTGCTCTTGAAATGGGGACAGTAAGGTACTGCCTAATGAAAAGTGTTGTTTTGAAGACTAATTGAACTAATATATGTAAAGCTATTAGTATATGTATAACTTGAGGATTAAACAAACTAAAATATTTAAATCTCCTAGAAAATATGTAAAGCTTTTAGAATTGTGCCTGGCACATAGTAATAGCATATAATTGCTGACTATTTTTACCACTATTATATTATTAGTTGTTTTTAAGAAAACACTCATGTTTTACTTCCTTAAAACAAAATACACATTTTCTGAAGCAATCCAAATATTCTGGGATGTTGCCGGAGCTGAAAATTCAGCTTCGTCACTCTTTGTCATTTTAAATTATTCACTCTTCTAAGAAAACCTTGCCAGAATATGGGTGAGTTGAAAAATGTTATTTATTTGTTCTTTTTTTTTTTTTAGTAGTTCTTGAAATTTATAAGGTATATTGAATTGTTCCTGCAATTTTAATGTACTCTCCTGTTAAAAACATGATCTCTTTGGTTATTCATTTATTGGGTTAAGGGTCATCAAATTATAAGAAGCAGTTCAACATCTTCTTTAACAGGGAGCTATATATTTTAAAGCTTATTTTTAAATTTCTGAAATAAGTTATCTTAAATTAATTAAAATCTAATGGATTTGTAAACTATTAAAATAGTTAAGAATTCATCTATACCTGACAAAAGTAGCACTGTTGACACTTTGGGCCATGTAATTCTTCATTGGGGGCTATCCTGTGCATTATAGGTGATAAATAAAATCCATTAGGCCCAAAATGGAGGAGCCCATGCTAAGCCCAATGTAAGTAAATCCAAAAACCTAAGCTAGTTTTTATTTCCTGTAAATTCCTAGTTTACTCAGAATACATTTAAATAAAGCAGATCAGTTATCACCAGCTAAAATCCTTATTCTTAAGCAACAAAATGCTCCTTACTTCTTAATTCTCCTTAAGAAAATGGAAATATAATGTTATCCAGTCATACCATTTCCTTACTTGTTTCCTATATTTGCCCTATATGAGCTTCTCCTTTTCACTCCTTTGATAGTGTTTCCTTCTGAATGGGATGCTGCCTGATAAAGTGCTCAACTAAGTTGTGATATCTTAAACTGCATGAAAATCTTTTCTTTAATTGCAGGATGTTTAGCAGCATCTCTTGCTTCTACTCATTAGATGACAGAAGCATGCCACATATTTTGTCACCACAAAAGATGTATTCACATATTGCTACTGCCCACTGTGGGGACAAAGTCATCGCTGGTTGAGAACTCCTGCTCTAGTTCAAATCTTTTTCTTTGTCCATAAGGTAAATTAAGCCAATAAGAGTTAGGCTGGTACCTTAAAATTTGTCAGAGGAATAATTTGGTAAGAAAAGCTCAGATGTGATCTTATTTATTTTGTTCTGTTGTTTATCTATTTGCTATACATTTTTGTGTGTAAAGTAATAAAATTAACATAAAATAAAATAAACACAAAATATTAAAGACAAATTATATGCTATAGTAAATGGTGTGCAGTTGAGAAGAAATTAGAAAAGAGTAGGATACATTGAATGAGATTTATTTTTCTGCTTCTCTCTATGATAAGAAAGAATGCTGCCTAAGATGTTATATTACATTTCAACCATAAGAAAATAATACAATATTCAGACTTAAAAACAATGGTGTTCTTTCTGAAATAATATCTGTATTTTAGTGAACAATTCAAATTGAGGTGAGAAATGATGTTTATGTGACAATTCTACAACTTTATTGCCCATAAATTGAATATTAGAGGTGAATGTCAAATGATTATCATGTCTTGAGGTAGAAAAGAACAATCAGAAAAGTGACATCAGGGAAAACATTTTATAGGTCACACAAAGTAAATCTATATCTTCATAGGAATACATCCATAACTTTTTTCTCAGAGCTAAAATAAAATATTTTCTTGAAACACTATCATTAGATAGTAATTTGCCATATTGAGAGCATAAAGATAAAGATTGGGATTGAGTAATGATTGACAATCCTTACTTTTTCTTATGCAGCCACAAACACTTAGGTATGATAGAGGAGGCATGCCATAATTTATTACTAACATGTTATAAGTTCCACTTAAGAATGTTTATGGACCATTGCCTTCTTATACAGATATGGTCATCATAGCGTACAATGAGAATTTTATCTTAGATAACAACATATGTCTTTTTTACACTATATGAGAAGATAAAA
>JAKSZT010050948.1:3644760-3734220 GCA_026826555.1 Tolypeutes matacus
CACACACTTTCCCCCATTAACCACATCTTTTATTAGTGTGGTACATTTGTTGCAATTGATGAACACATATTGAAGCACTGCTGCTAATGGTCTATAGTTGACATTATCACTTACACTTTGCACCGCATAATTTTATAGGTTTTGAAAAAATGTATAACGGCTTATATCCATCATTGCAATGACATATAGAACAATTCCAATGTCCCCAAAATGTCCCATGTTACACCTGTTCTTCCTTCTTTCTCCTCAGAACATCTGATGACCACTTCCTTTATATCAGTGTTACAAGTTCTTCCATTGCTACAATAATAATGTCTACTTTCCATAGTTGCATTATTCACTAGCTCATCCCATTTTGAAGTTATGCAAATAATCTGGCTGTATCATCTATAATTATTGAGAAGCAAGCTATGTGCTTTTTAATGTGTATTATTAAGAAAGCACATTTCCTCATTTAAAGTTATCACTTGATGGTACCCAATAGCCGTACATGGTCACCAAACTCTGTGTTCTAATCCTTTTCTGCCACCTTAAAATTCTTCAGTTTGGAGAGAACACCATGTTCCTCTCATTTTATCTGGAGTAAGTAAAAATAAGCTTTGCACCTTAGACCATGCAAGGGAATAGAATGCTAACAGTGCTACCAAGGAACACCACTCCACCTCCTGAGTGAGGTATGGCTTGCCTTCAAGCCTAGAAGTGACAGCTGTACCAAGTGCCAGAACCTGTGATCTAAACTGTCAGATCAGCATTTGTTCCGTTTATCAATTGGTATGTTGCAGAATTTAGTGCTAACAACAACAAAAATTATTTATTTTACAATTTGCAATTAAATCTATGATTTGTTCAGGGCTTGTAGGGGATGACTTCTCATTGCTCCAACATGTCCTGGGTCTCATTTGGAATCACTTGAGCATCTGGGGCTGGAATTGCTAGACATTGACTGGGCATCTCTTTTCCATACAGTCTTAGGGTATTTCCTTTTGGTCTTTTCAAATGTTCTCTTCAACAATATGGTCTCAATGTAGTCCAAGGATAAGTGTTCCACAAGACCAAGCATCATATGACTTAGACTTAGAAGTATGTCACTCTGACTGACTTCTATGGGTAGAACAAATCACTCAGATTAACACCAATTCAAGGGGAGGAGAAGAATCTACCTCTCAAGGAGGAGTTTTGATGAATTTACAGCCATCTTTAATCTATCACATCATTCAACCATGATTGAATTTCTTAAACTCTCAGTTTTATCTAGAGATAAAAGTATGTAAATAAAATCTTGGGACCCCTCAGAGTGAAAAATAAAAACCAAACAAACTAAAAATGAAAATAAAAACAAATGTGTACTGTACTTATTTTTTGAGCTTCTTCTTGAATTTCCTTTTGATATAGTTTGAAATTTGAAATCCTCACAAGACTGTGTGTATGTACCAGTCCAAATTCCATGTGGCAGGCTGCAAGCTGTGAAATCCAATGAAGGTTTTCAATGAATTCCCCAAGAGAAGCTGGCTAGTTGAAATAAAGATTGAAATTCTCTCTTCTGACTGCTGGAATCATCACTTTTCCTTTTTGGATGAGATATCTCTCATTGTTGAAGGCAAATTTCTCAGTTGATTGTAGATGTAATCAGCCATAGATGCAGTCAACTTTCTGATTATTTAAATCCATGAAATATCTTCTCAGTAACAATCACATTAGTGCTTGCTTAACCAAACAACTGGACACCATCACATGACCAAGTTGAGACATGAACCTAACCATCACACCCACCAAACACCTGACCCAGATAGACAATCAAGTTCCTAGTTCATTACATTTGACATAACACAAAATAAACGTCCACCTGTCCAAATGTCCCCCACCCATATAAGTTAAAGAAACCCCTGTCCAATCCTAAGGTGTGAAGTTAAATTATTTACCATCTTAGAAGATTGAAGTTACTCCTGTTTTTACATATGCTCAGATTTGATTTCTGCAGCAAAATGTTTGGTGTCCTGAATAAAATGTTGTAATTTGCATATTTACTCTGATTTGCTTTTGGACAAATTTGGAGACACCAGCAAGACATAGAAGTTGTCCCTCTGGGGTGTGGGCTCTAGTGACTGACCAGGTGAAGTGTCCACAACAGATTTCTTGTAGCTACTTTTTGACTCCTGAGACTCTGCATCCCCAAGGTAAATTACTCCTATATCTGAACTCCATGGTTTGCCTCAAGTTCATTTGCCTTTTATTTGGGATTTTGGTTTAGTTTTCAGTGATGTTGGTTCTGTCACCAGATCACCCATTTGGTTTTACTTTACTCCTCTCCCCTGTTCTCTAATTTTCTCACTGTCTCTCTTGGAGCCTCCTTTTACTGCCCATACAACTGCTTCTATTTCAGTCTAGATGTCTGTCTGGTCCTTCCATTCCCTGAAGGACTACACTGCTGTCTGAACAAATCTTGTTCTCCTCCAATTGCTAAAACTCCTGATTCTTAATGGACCTGTAACATGTGACTTTCTCTTCATGGGTGATTCTGATGAAGCTATAATCTGTCTTTTCAATGACCACTTTGAGGAACTTTTGATAGTCAGAAAATCCTAATTTTGAGAGATGCCTTAGAAAAGGAAGATTCTAAAGCCCTCATAAAAAAAATGGGAAGCATTCTTTGGGATGCAGAGGGTGCTAGAGGACAATATGCATCCACAATAGCCTCACTTCATTAGATTCAATAGGGAAAGAAAGGGCCAAAAACATAACAAAGGGAAATAAAATCCAAACTGAATTTATATCCCCCAGATCCCCTTAACTCAATCTTACCCCATATTCACCAGAACAAGGAAACCTTCAGACCCTCTTTATCTTTCTGACCTCCTGATGGGAAGTGATTTAGTCCAGGCCACTTTAAAGTTTATGGAACATGATATGTCTGCTAGAACAGAATTAAGAGCTATCATAAGGATTTCCTGAGACCCAAAGAAATTAGAACATATTTGTGGAAATATTTAGAATTCCATTAGGAACCTATGATCCTGCTTTGTCATATTTATAACCAATTTGTTCAAATGTTATTTGGTCAAGGAGATGCTAAACATTGATAGGTAAGGCTGGCTGGGAAGTCCCAGAGCATGACATAGGACCCTCCTCATGCTAGACAAGATAACATAAGAAGTGTTGGAAAATAGGCAAGTCCTTATTATGGGACATTCCTGAAACATTTTCTGTTAAAATTAATTGAACACTTTTCCAAACTTATAAACAAATACAGGATAAAACTGATACCAATCAAAAGTAAGTCCTTTCTGCTGATGCACTGAGAAGACCAATTTCTGAGACACTGGTGTTTCAAAGAGAGAAAGAGTCTGTTTGCACAAGCAAAATAGGCCAGCAGCCTTGTGGCCCCAAAAACTACCCCATGGATTTGCCAACATTCCAAAATTTTAAAACAACAAGGTGCTAATGAATAATTGGGGTAGAGCTGGCACAGGTTCCTTCATTAATAAGCATAAAGGGGCTGAACAGAAGGCAGGCTACCAAACCAGGTTGAGTCCCAAGGATCTGGGATAGGGTTATATATAACATAGGTCAGTTACAAGTTTTTCTTGTGGATATTAAACAGAGGATGGGTGGAGTGGTTACTATCACAATAAGCACATACAAGGGTGAGCCTAGTACAGAGTAACCATAAACAGCATTGAGACCTGTTCAGAATGACCATTACAACAGCACATATAGGCAAAATCTAGCCATTTTCAGTAATTTCAGATATTAACCTTCAGCTATTGGTAATATAATGACATCTATATAATGATTTAGTAATCATAATTATTTGTTCATTCTTTACCCTCAGTAACAAAACTATCTCAGATTACAAGGACAGGTTATAAAGCACTTTCTGGCAACACTCTGGAATAAAGGAAGGTGTGGATATATCCCCTGCTCTACCCTCACATTTTATTAATGGAATTAAACCAGAGAACAGGAATTTAATAAATAAGCAATAGACTGAATGGAAAATAACTCCCCTTTCTGAATAATTAGAAAATTTTGAAAGACCTGCAGCAAAACTCATGGCCCTGAAAATCAAACAACTAAATGTTCTATCTGCCCCAGACAGTCAGTAATTATAATAAAGACATATATGAGTATTGCAAACAAAGGAGACACTGGAGAAAAGAATGTGTTGCCCTTCAGAAGAAAAGGGAATTATGTCAATCAGATTTCTCAATACACCAATCCTGAAGGGGGTCCAAAGGGGAAGTGGCCTCTTCCCCTCTATTGGACTAAATGAAAAAAGGGAAAGTTGAATTACAATTAAAGGGGTGAAACAGAATCTCTTTTTCTTTTTTTTAAATTGAAATTTATCATTCATACAGGAAACCAATTTTCTAAAATGGTAAAGAGGCCCCACTCTCAACTGTTAATCTTCTACATTTCAAAAACCTCACCTTTTGCTCAGTGACTAAACTGCTAGTGTTTTAGCCCTTTTTCTTAACCATTGACTGTCACTATAGGATACCTTACCAGATACCCATCCATTTCTTCTTTGTGAGAGCACACCAATTAACCTCTTACGTAGAGATGTATTAAGCAAATTATGTTGCAAAGTAGAATTCAAACCCGAGGGACTGCTCCTTGAAATTCCAGAGTACTCTTAAACAGTTAATAGCTGACTTTGATTACCAGAGTTAGGTTGGGCAGTTTCCAATACAAGTCCTCCCAACAAAAACTGCAAAAGTCCTAAAATGGTTGAGACTTAAGCCAATATGGTTCTTGGCACTCCCCTATATCTAATGGTCCCCCATGCAGTAGAAGCTCTTCTTCTTAATGTAAATACCCAACATATTTCTGCTACTAGACTGACCTTATATAAAATCCATATATTGACCCCTCCCCATATAACTATCCTTCAACCCATTCAGGCTCCTTCCTTTCCTGAGGAAGATGAGACCAATGACATCTTGTCCTTTGTTTATTAACTTTCTACCCCTAGAATGTATCTCAGATACAAAACCTTTAAAAATTTGAATCTGGTTCTTTTCATAGACAGATCCTACCTTAGAACTGAAAATGGTAAATATCAGGGGATAGGCAATAATTATATCACTAGAGACTCTTGAATATAAATCATTATATTTGAATATAAATCATTACCTGAGGTTATATCAACCCAAATGGCTTAATATATAGCTTTGACCAGGGCTTGTAAATTGGTAGATTCTCAGAGAGTGAATGTTTATAAAGATAGAATATATATTTATTTGTTGTAGTCCATGAATTTAGCATGATTTGGAAGCAAAGGAGATTCATGGAATCTGTAAGGACTCCCACAAAAAATGGCCTCCTAATAAATTATCTCCTTGAGGCTCTAAAATACCTAAGAGAAAAGGAAATATAAAAGCAGAAGTTTACTCATGAAGATACACTGAGGAACATAAAAGAAATACTTTGATCTCTATGACAAAAGGTCAGCACAGGCAACATCAGGTCAACAGCTTATGATTTTAAAACCTGTAGACCAGATTAAGGAGGATTTTTCAAGGAACCCTGAGTACAATTCAAGAATCAGCTTCTGAAATTAAAAAGCAAACTTGACTGAGAAATTGATGTTTTTGCCACTGTGATGGCCTCTCTTGGGCCCAGGATAGCCACTTTGTAGCACCTGACTCCCCAAATTTGCCCATACCTAAGAACTTACATGAACACACCCACCATGGTCTAGAATACTTCATGTCAACTCTAAAAAAATCATTGTGAGGAGACTTTTAACAGGAAGCAAAGAAAGTATATGAATTATGTTCTATTTACCAATTACATAACCTTGACAAAACTCTGAAGGTGGGAAAAGTAAAATACCACAATTGACAGGACCCTTTGAACATCTTCTAAATGTCTTTATAGAGCTACCCCCTTCTATGGTAGATGTCCTTGTTATTGCATGGTTATTGTCTGGATGGATAGAGGCTTTTCCTTTTCATAAGTTGATTGCTTTTACAGTAGCTAAAATCTTATTTTTTTTTCACCATCTTGAATTTCTGCTATTTTCTCAAGGAATAGAGGCACCCATTTCCCTGGACCTCTAATCCAGGAACTTTGCAAGGTTTTACAAATCAAACAAAAGCTTCACTGTCCCTACCATCATCAAACATCCAGAAAGGTATAAAGAACAAATGGTATCTTAAAAATTAAATTAGCTAACATCTGAATCTCTTTATATTGGCCTAAGATTCTTCCCTTATCTTCAATGGTCATAAAATCTGGTCCCTCGGAAGAACATCAGTTGTCCCCCTTTGAAATCATAATGGGGAGACCCATGAGGCTTATTTTTTTTTATTTTACCATACCCAACTTATTACAACTGAAATTGTTAATTATTGTAAGGGACTAATGGCATATACACAATTTCACTGTTCAAAGATCCAGGCTGCCTTTCTCAAGATTACTCTACAGTGGATTTTTCATGATCTTCAACCCAGAACCTGGTTTACTGGAAGAGACATAAATGAAAGACTGTTTCAGAACCTTGTTGGAAAGGACCTGATCAAGTCTTTTTTTTTTTTTTTACCGGGAGGTCCCGGGGATCGAACCCGGGTCCCTCCATATGGGAGACGGACGCCCAACCAGTTGAGCCATATCCGACCCCCAAGTCTTTTTAAACTATCTCTATAACAGTAAAACAGCAGGGAATTGACCCCTGGGTCCACATGTCACAACTCTAACATTCTCCAAGCTTTCAGTAGATCACTCTCATTTTGGAACTCAAGCAAAAATTGACATGAGGATTCCAGAAGTAACATCTGATGTAGATAGCTTCTACCCAAGATGACCAAACATCTTGTAGAGTAGAGGACATCCCAAACTCCTACCTGGATTTCTATATCTTATTCCCTGCCTTTTCCTTTTCATCATTTGTATAAACATTCTGTTTTTCATACTATACCCTTTGCAATGCCCAAACTTCATTTCCAATAATATCCTACCTTCACCATGGTTTTCTTTTACCTCCTCTTTTCCCTATATTATGCCCCATGTATTCTTACCTTGTACATGATTCCTTTGCCTTTCTAACACACCATACAGCAAAAGAAACCAAACAGAGTCACTGCTTGGGCTGTGCTCATCCCCTCACTTAGTCCTAAAACAATTATTCCTCTAATAACCATCCCCTTACACTTGTACACTTGGCCCTGGCAGGAAATAAGATGTACCCAATATGAAAGATCTCCATTTTGGAATGACTCTGGGCTGCACCTTATAAGAATCCCCAGGATTAAGATTATAACATTGTTGCCAGTTTGTCTTACTGATCTAAGACTAGGTCTGAGGTAAGGAAGGGTCACTCATAAACCATTTCAAAGGGGCTGATCCAGAGGGGATCTTTTGGAGCTATACATAGTCTAAGCAAGGTAACTGGAAGATTGGTGATCCAAGGTGAAGCTGTATCTTCGCAAAGATTGGCTGGAGTTTGTTTTAGGGTTCTGTTAGTTCTTTTTACCTTTCCTGAGGATTGGGGTCTCCAGGCACTGTGGAGGTGCTATTCAATTCTGAGAATGTTAGATAGGCTTTGGTTATTTCTGCCAGTGAAGGGCAGTTCATTATTACTTTGGAGAGATTTGGGTAATCTTAACCTAAGGATGATTTGCTTTAGGACGACTCTAGTTACCTAATTTTCTGTTTTCTATGTGGTAAGGAAGGCCTCTACACATCTAGTAAAATCATCTATTAACATTAGGAGGTACTTGTAATCCTGGCATTATGGCATGTGGGTGAAGTCCATTTGCCATTCTTCCCCTAAGTAGGATACCCTTAACTGGGAGAAGGTTTCTTGAGCCCTCCAATAGTGGGTTCATTGACTGGACTGCACACAAAGAACAATTTTGTGTAACTCTCTTGATTGTCTTTGTCAGACCCTAGACTTCAAATAAGCATTTGGTCAGGCAAGTTATGACATCTTTTCCCTAAGTGTGTGTGCTGGTGTAGTCGATGTAGTCCATTTCACAGCTCCTCGCAAGTAGATTTGGTTTTCTTTAGTATATATCTAATAGAACCTTGGGTGATTCCTAAATTAATTGCTCTGTTTTGCACATCAGGGGATGTATCAGGGCCTGGGGCAGTTAGAAGGGGGATCTGAGTTTGAGCTGCATCTTTAGCTGCTGCATCAGCTCATGCATTTGCCTTGATTAAAGCAGTGTTTGTTGTTTGATATCATGCGCAGTGCATGACTGCAATTTCTTGAGGCAGCAGAACAGCTTCTAGTGAGTTAAGAATTTCTTGTTGATGTTTGATAGGAGACTTACTGTTAGTGAGCAAGCATCATTCTTGCCAGACAGAAGGGCTCATTCTAGGGTTCATATGTCCTATAGTAGGATATTTATTTGGATAAGTATTTCCTGAGGAACTGTTCCTGAGTGGGCAGGCTTGAATCTGTCACAGCTAGTCACATGGCTAATACTGTGGTGATTAGGGTTGGATCTATTAGCTGGATAGTGACCCCTAGAGAACAAAGATCTAAGCCTAAAAGCAGAATAGGGCACACAGGGATAATTAGGAACTGGTGACTTACAGGTAAATTACCTATTTTACAAGGGAGTGGTTTGACAAAATATCTAGTTTTGGACTTTCCATTCACTTCCATCACTGGACACATCAGGGAAGATGGAGGTCTGGAGTGGCACCTCAGGACCAAGTGTGTGGCTCTGGTCAATTAGGAAGTTAAAAATCTTACATGCCATGTCAAGTGTTACCTGAGACTTCTCCTGATTGATGGTTTGTGGTGTTGTCCATGGAGCCATGTGTGGCACTGGGGCCTCTTCAATCTTCTTCAGGTATATTGAGCAGGGCTTTCAGTATAGCTCAGTGACCCTTTTGGGGGCCAGTGCACTTCCAGGCCCAGTGTCCAAGCTTCCTGCACCTGGAGCTTGGCCCTGGTGGGCCCTGGTTGTGATGCATCTGATGGCAGTCATTCTTTCAATGATCTGCCTCTCCACAGTTGAAGCAGCGTGAATTTGGCTTGGAGGCTTGATTTGTATGACTGCAAGGGTGCCTTTAACAGTTACTGCTACAAATTAGGCCTTTTCTCTAGACCTTTGCCTACATTTCCTTACCTTTTCCTCCTCCTTGGCCTGGTCTTAGTTCTTGAAGACAGAGAAGGCAGTATCTAGAAGGGTGTTCGTGGAAGTTTGGGGGCCCAGGGAGAGTTTTTGACAGGGACTGATTGACTAATGAAGTCTGTCCCTAGATGAATTTGGTCTTCTCAGGAGTTTAGGTACACCAGAGTATATTTTTTAATGATTCTACTAATATACCCTGAAACAAGGCTGGGTCCTTTTCCTCTTTTTGTGTTACTTTTCTAAGTTTACTATAGTTAGTGGGTTTAGTGGTACACTTCCTCATGATCATATGGTCCCTTGTCCTTAGGTATGCCTGCCCTCATTGATAATTCCAGTTTGGGTCTGTATATCAGATGGCTCCTGCCCCAACAGCATATTGGTTAGGCTTTTGGGCTACCATTTTATAGGCATAAGCTTTGGCTTCAGTTCAAATGCAAAGCATTTCTTCTGGGGTATAGGATGTGGATAGAATTATGTGCATGTCACAACACCTGCCAGATTTCAGGCTTCCTGGATTCCTCTCTTCCTGGGGCTCAATTCTCTCCAGGCTTGACAACTCTGTTTTCTCCACAAGGTCAACTTTAGACCATGATGCTCTCTAGGCTTTGCCTCTCTCCACAAGGCCAGCAGTAGACTATCAAGTGCCCAGATCTGTCTGTCTCCCCAGGGCTCGATTGTCTCCAGATTCAGTTGCTCTGATCCTCTGTTTGCTTACTTCCTGGGCTCCAGCTCAAAATTCCAACCTCCTTTCTCTGATGCAGTTTTACTGCGAGTTCTAGCCCACCAAGGGGACAGGAACTCAATGTTCTACAGATGTGACCCAATCCAAGCCTTAATCATTATTTAACCAAGTAAACCTCAGAATCCAATATAATCTAATATGCCCAGAGGAAAAGACCAGTACAAAATATAATCCAATATCTATGTTTGGAATTCATAAATAATGCCAAACTGCTACAATGGGATTTCAATCCACCTCCCTTTTCTCTTACATAATAGATCCAACTGAAGTATGAACTTGTAATTGAGGATCCCATTTAATGGCCATTCCTGGCCATCTTCTAGCTTATATTGTGGCAACAGTGTATAGCAGAATATTAATTTCTTCTTCTGCAGAGTTTCAGTGGGCAGATAATCCCAATTCCAAAGAAATTATTCCAGGAGAGAGTTTACAGGAATACTGTAAGAAGTGCTCATCCTCCTAGGGGACAAAAATAAACCAAATGCATGTCAGACCAACTGACCTCCCAGTTAATGTCCTGAAGGCAGTAAAAAAAAATGCCCATCATTTCAGCATCCCAGAAATAATGGTCCTTGTCTGCTGGGCATGCACAATGCCCCTACAGTCTTGGGTGATGTCAGGGTCAAGCCTGGAGTGGTTGGTTGCAATCCCCTACAGGGATTCTGAGGCCAAAACTGACAAGCCAGCAGCCACCCTAACTGTGCTGCATAAGTGATGGGCTGAAATACTGGCCAGAGGATTATTGCTTAGGGTGTGGGAAGTAGCCCAGTGATTTGATTTAAACTGGAGCAGAAAAGCCAGAAATAAAGGAACTAATATTCTCTTGCCTAACAGTCCCCTGAGAATCAAAAAATAGAACATGTCTAAGGGGACAGTATAGGATGAGATAGTGTTTTTATGGGGTACAGATCATTTAAAAGGTTGCAGAATGTGGTAGAGTTGCTTATTCTTGACACAAGCAGACTCCTACATGACGTGGGGAATGTCCCCCATCAGGTCTTACACTGATGAAATTTAACATGGGCTGTATCCATGATTGCAAGATCATGTAGAAATATTCCAGTGCCCCCCAAATGCCCCATGTTCTATGTATTCTATTCTTTCCTTCCTTGCCCTTCAGAACCCACAACAACCACCAATAAGCTACACTTCTTGAAGAATAAGATTTATAGTTACTTGCAACAACATTGAGGGATTGACATACTGGTTTGTCCTCCTCTATTAGTCACTGCCTATGCTCTCAAGAAACTTCCTCCCTTCTATTTGAGAACATTGCAGAACTCCCCAGGATGGGTATCCAACACCTTCCTTTTCATTGTGTGTGTCTCCACCCACTGATACAATGCACTGTGATGGAATGAACACTCACATACTCCCTGGAAGCATGCCTGAGATACATCCTGTTTTGCATGCTCCCCCACATCCAACACTCTAAACCACTAACCCTCCCCTGCTACATTTGCCAAAAAAAACTCCCAATATTATACTTTCAACCACATACCAGCAAATCCCCAGCATTCATCTGCTCCCTCCCCCTACCCTCCCCACAGTTCCATGAACAATGCAATGCCCCCTATTTTACACCCCTCACAGGTCATCACCACCCAACCCAATAGCTTCCCTACACCACTATCATGCCCATCCACTGCACCACTACATCCTTCCAACTTATCATAGATTTTACCCATATGGGCATTGTCTAGCAACCCAGTACTCCCTTTCTGTCTCCTGTAAACTTATCTTCAAGACCCTAGCTCAGTGATCCTGCTCAATTTGCTTAATTCATATCAGTGAGGTCATGTAATATTTGTCCTCCAGTGTCTAGCTTGCTTCACTCAACATAAGGTCTTCAAGATTCATCCATGTTATCCCATGTGTTAATACTGCACTCTGTCTTACAGCTGAATAATATCCCATGGTATGTATATATCAGATTTTGTGTATCCATTCATCTCTTGATGGACATTTGGGTTGTTTCCAATTTTGGGTAATAGTGAATAATGTCACTGGAACATTGTTGTGTATATATTTGTTCGTGTCCCTGCTTTCAGTTCTTCTTGTTATATATCCTATAGTGGGATCCCTGAATCATATGACAGTTCTCTAGTTAGTTTCCAAAGGACCCATCAGACTGTCCTCCACAAAGGTTGCACAATTCTGCATTCCCTCCAGCAGTGGACAAGGGTTCCCATTCCTCCACATCCTCTCCAACACTTGTAGTTCTTTGTTTTTTAACAGCCACCAGTCTAATGGGTGTAAGATGATATCCCATTGTAGTTTTGATTTGCATTTCCCTAATAGCTATTGATGTTGAGGATCTTTTCATGTTCTTTTCAGCCATTTGTATTTCTTCTTTGGAGAAGTGTCTATTCAAATCACTTGCTGATTTTTAAAATCCATTGTTTGTCTTTATTTTCAAGGTGTACAATTTCTTTATATATGCTGGGTATCAGGTCCTTATCAAATATATAATTGCCAAATATCTTCTTTCATTGAGTAGGCTGCCTTTTCACTTTCTTAATATACTTCTTTGAGGTGCAAAAGTTTTTAATTTAGAGAACGTCCCATTTATTTTTTCTTAGTTGCTTGTGCTTTGTGTGTAAAGTTTATGAATCCATTTTCCAATACAATATTTTGTGGATGCTTCTCTACATTATCTTCAAGATATTTATGGTCTTGGCCCTTATATTTAGATCTATGATCCATCTTGAATTAATTTTTGTATAAGGTGTGAGATGGTGTTCCTCTCTTAATCTTTTGGATATGGCTATCCATTTCTCCAAGCACCATTTGTTGAAGAGGTCATTCTCTTCCAGTTGAGTGGGCTTTGTGGCCTTGTCAAATATCAGTTGACTGTAAATGCAAGGATCTATATCAGAACTCTCAATTCAGTCCCGTTGGTCAGTATGTCTATACCTGTGCCAATACCATGCAGTTTTTACCACTGTAGCTTTGTAGTATGTCTTAAAGTAAGGTAGTGTGATTCCTCCAATTTCTTTTTTTTTTTTTTTTCCAATATGTCTTTGTATATACGGGCCCTCTTGCCCTTCCCAATAAATACATGATTAGCATTTCCAATTCAGTAAAAATTATGTTGTAATTTTGGTTGGAATTGTGCTAAATCTGCAAATCAGTTTGGATAGTATAGACATATTAATGATGTTTAGTCTTCTTTTCCATAAACAGGAAATATTCTTCCCTTTATTTACGTCTTCTTTGATTTCCTTTAACAGTGTTGTGTAGTTTTCAGTGTACAAATCATTTACATCTTTAGTTAAATTTATTCCTAGGTATTTGATTCTTTTAGTTGCTTTTGTAAATAGGATTTTTCTTAATTTCCTCCTCTGATTGTTCATTATTGGTGTACAGAAATAATACTGATTTTTTCACATTGACCTTCTAACCTGCCACTTTACTGAACTCATTTATAAGGTCTAGAAACTTTTTTGTAGATTTCTCAGGGCTTTCTATGTATAGGATCATGTCATCTGAAAATAGTGAAATTTTTACTTCTTCCTTTCTAATTTGGATGCTTTTTATAACTGTTACTTGCCTAAGTGTTTGAGCAAGTACTTCTAAACCAATGATAAATAAGAGTGCTGATGGTGGGTAACCTTGTCTTGTTCCAGATTTTAGAGGGATAGCTTTCAGGATTTCACAACTGAAAATGATTTTAGCTTTGTGATTTTCATATATACTTCTTATCATGTTGATGAAGTTTTCTTCTGTTCAAATCTTTTGAAGTGTTTTTATCAGGAAAGTGTGCTGTATTTTGTTGAGTACTTTCCTGCATCTATAGAGATTATAGATGTGAATTTTTTCTTTCAATCATTTCATGTGGTGTATTACATTGATTGACTTTCTTATGTTAAACCATCCTTGCATACCAAGGATGAAAACCAGTTGGTCATGGTGTATAATTCATTTGATGTGTTTATGAATATGATTAACAAGTATTTTGTTAAGGATTTATCATTAGGCTCATTAGAGACATTGGTCTATAGTTTCCCTTTATTGTTGTGTCTTTGTTTGACTTTGGTATTAGGTTGATGTTGGCATCATAGAATGAGTTAATCAATGTTCCCAAAACTTCTATTTTTTGGAAAAGGTTAGGCAAGATTACAGTTAGTTCTTTCCAGAACAGGTAGAATCCACCTGTTAAGGTACCTGATCCTGGGCTCTTCTTAATTGGGAGGTTTTTGATGATTACTTTAATCTCATTACTTGTGATTAGTCTGTTGAGTTCATCAATTTCATCTTTCATCAATGTAGGCTACTTGTGTGTTTCTAGGAATTTGTCGATATCCTCTTAATTATCATCTTGGTGGCATACAATTTTTCAAAGTATACTTTCATGATACTCTTTTTTTCTCTGGGGTCAGTGGCGATATCCCCTTCTTCATTTCTTATTTTATGTATATGCTTCTCTCTTTTTTTCTTTGTTAGTCTAGCTATTGGTTTGTAAATTTCATTAATCTTTTCAAAGAACCAGTTTTGGTTTTGTTTAATTTTTTCTATTGCTTTCTTTTTTCAATTTCATTTACCTTTGCTCTAATCTTTATTTCCTATTTTCTAATTCCTTTGGGGTTAGTTTATTATACTTTTTCTAATTCCTCCAGGTGTGCAGTTAGGTCTTTGATTTTAGCTCTTTCTTCTGTTTTAATGTAGGCATTCATGTTTATGAATTTCCATCTCTGTACAGCTTTTGCTGCATACCATACATTTTGATACCTTGTGTTGTTATTTTCATTAGTTTCATGGTAGTTACTGATTTATTTTGCAATTTCCTCCTTGACCCACTGATTGTATAAGAGTGTTTTGTTTAACTTCCATATTTTCATGCCTAATCTGGTTCTCTGCCTCTTACTGATTTCCAGCTTCACTCCATTGTGGTCAGAGAAATTACTTTGTATAATTTCAATTTTTCTGAATTCATTAAGAGTTGTTCCATGGCCAAATATGTGTTCTATGTTTGAGAATGATCCATGTGCACTCAAGAAGAATGTATATCCCACTGAACAGTTGGATGTAATGTTCTGTATATGTCTATTAGGTCCAGATCCTGTAAAGTACTATTCAAGGTTTTTGTTTCTTTCTTGAGTCTCTGGTGAGAAGGTTTCTCTAATGGTGATAATAGTGTATTAAAGTCCCCCAATATAATTGTAGAGGCATCTATTTCTACACTTAGTTTTTCAATTTTCACCCCATGTATTTTGAGGCACTTTGGTTATGTGCACAAATGTTTATGATTGTTCTTTCTTTTTGATATATTGAACCTTTTATTATATATAGCAACTTTCTTTGTCTCTTACAATAGTTTTGCATTTAAAGTCTATTTTGTCTGATATTAGTGTAGTTACTCCAGCCCTTTTTTGGTTATTATTTGCATTTAAAATTGTTTTCCAACTATTCGCTTTCAGTGTCCTTGAGTCCCTGTGTCAAGGTGAGTTTCGTGTAGATAGCATATAGATGGGTCATATTTCCTTATCAATTCTGGCTTCTGTGTCTCTTCATTGGAAAGTTTAAGCCATTAGCATTCATTGTTATTACTAACAAGGAATTATTTACATTAGCTTTATTTTCTTTAGGTTTATGTATGCCATATGTTGTTTTTATTTCTCTTTTTATCATTTTAGTTATTCTTACTCTCTCCTCCAATTCTCTGTCTCCTGTTTTTCCTTTCAATCTGCAGAACTCCCATTAGTATTTCTTGAAGGGCAGGTTTTTTATTGACAATCTCTTAATTTCTGTTTTTCTGTGATTATTTTGAACTCTTCCTCAGTTTTGAATGCCTGCCCAAGTGACTATTTATGATATTTCCAAAAGGGAAAATTAAAAATTGAGGGCACTTAAGACATCTTCCAATTCTATGGAAACTTATGAAGAGACTATTACCAGACTAGAAAGAGCTCTAAATAGAACATGGAAAATTCATTAATCCAGGATAAACTTCTGGATATTCTGTTCTTTGTATTTTTCACCTTGGCACTGGGGAAGCTCTCCAGTGCTGTACGATACATTGTAAGATTATAGATTGTATTAGAAAATGTATCTATAGAGTTAGAAAAATCTACCTCCATCCCAGGGCAGGCCATCAGCTCAATAACTGATGAAGCATTAGACTTTCACAAAATGAGTCTACAGAATCACTTTAATTAGTTTCTATTCTGGGTTACCAAGGAAATGCATGTGCACTAGTAGGTGTCTATTTGTATTGATAGTCAAAAAGAAGTTTACCAAGAGGTAGTGGCAACAGAATCCATGCTAAAGAAGCAGCCAAATCAGTTTACACACTTCCCAAATCTGATAGGCCTTATTCTTTTTGTGGTTTGTTTCTAGGCTTATGGGGACCATGGCTTTGAGATATCCTGAAAGAGGCACTTGTTATCCTTTTAATCATAATATTGATAAAAGCGCTTATTCATTGTTCATAAAACTACACTTATAAGATGGACAAACCCCTGTCCAATGAATAGGAGTTAACCTAATTTCCTTTTTATGGCTACAAAACTCATTTGCCAACCCTAGAAGACTGAGCATGTGTTCAGGATTCCTTGCTGAAGCAAAACTTTGGTGCCCAAATAAAGTGATGTAATCTGTAAACTCAAATCTGATTTGTCTTTTTTTTTTCTCTTTTATTGTGGTATCTTTTTAAAATCTTTTTTAATTTTTTAAAAGATACTTATATTACATAAACTTTACAGAAAAAATATAGAGATTCCCATATACCCCACTTCCCACACCTCCCAAACCTCCCACATAAACATCCTGTATTTTGACATTAGTTTTCATAGACATTTACAAGAAGGCATCCATCAGGAGATTAGTTTTGTACAAGTTAACCCTTAATTCTAATTACACCCATCTCATCTAAAATGGTGACTCACATGCTTTATTCTCCACTTGTCAGTGATCCATTCTATTTCAATTAATTAGGGTGGCTATTATAATCACTGACACTGTTGTAAGAGAGAAATGTATTTATTTAGAATAGTAAACAACAAGCAAATGTGTGGTAATATTTTAAATCTTGCCCATTTACATTCATTTAAGCAGAACATGCTGCTTTTTAGCAATGCCTTGCCATTTCAGTCATATTCTACAGTTGCATGAGGAAGGCAAAAGAAGTAGCCTATGTGTTCATTTCTCATTAGATAAGATAATAGAGTACACTTTTCATAAGTGCATATCATGAGAGGTCACATTTTTCCCATCTACATTTTTAAAAAGCTGGGGTGAATTGGCTAATTTTTACAAAACCTTTATTACTTCAGAGTTCCTGAATATGTTTTGTGAAAGTCACCTGATTCCACATTCCTTAACAGTTCCTAAACAGATTCATTATTCCATACAGTCATTATTCATTAAAGTAAACCATGTTTTGAACCAGTGAGTTAGAAGATAGTCCTCTAATTAAAATCCATTTGGATAATTTGATTTGATGTATTTGATAAAATCACCATAGAAATGATGTAATGTCATTTTCAGGGTATTATTGACATTCAACATGAACGTGATTGTTTTTGCAAAGAGTTAGGTTCACATAGCAAATTGTCATCACTGATGATGATTCTTCCCCTCAGAGGTCTCCCCTTAGGCAAATAACTCAAAGCCATTATTAATAGCCATGAAGCAATCCCAAGTGGTCTTATCTCACAGGCATAGTTTCTACTGGGAATCTAGTATTCAGGATCATTGCACTTTGTATAGCTAATTCCCATTAACATTTGGTAATCTAACATCCCAGTGTTTGAAAGGCCTTTTCCATGCCCCCTCAGAAGGGGGACTCTATTTCCTTGGCTTGCTTCAAGAAGGGCATTGAGAATACCCAGCCAAACAATCTCCTTATGAAACCACTTTATCAAACAATGATAAATGATTTAATAACATTAAGACTAATTTTTTGGGGGGTGTGGAGAAATTTCACAGAGATAGAAGCAAGTATAAGTTGCACATATCCCCCTTTGACCATCACATAGCACCCTGGTATAGCTCCATCACATAGCACACTGGTATAGCTGGACATCATTATTTGGGATAAGGATCTTAATCCTTGGATTGTGAAGCTTTTACATTTTGTGATTAGAGAAGCACAAGTCTTTCCCTGGTGGACAATTGGATTAGATATAATAGGAGTATGATGTGGTAAAACCTTTTCTATAGCTTTATTTTCTACCTTAACATTTGACAGTTGAAAAGTATGATTTTTTAAAAACATCCTTATAGTGGTATCTTGATGAGTTCAGGAAAAAAAGAAAATCACTAGAAAATCAACAATAACATTGTGGTGGAAGTACAACCACAATGTTACTGTTCACTGTACTTCCATGAAGTTCTTAAATCAGTTGGAAAAATACTATCCTTTGTTTAGAGTTCCAAAATCCACAGGAATTCAAAAAAATCTAAGAATTGTGGTATCAAAAATGTAAACACGTTTTTTAATTTCAGGAAAACAAACCATAGCTGGAGGGAATGAGGGATAAAATGCTCTACAAAGTCCCTGTCACTACTAATGACTAGTATGTATTGAATATTATCATTTGTACTTATTCACAACCAATGACATTAAATATAATTATTATTGATATCAGAACTTGAACTTGTTAGCATTTTATATTGTTTGTTACCATGAAATCTTGTTAATATGTATCTTTCCTTTATATTTTAAAAATCGACTTCTCACATTTTTTACTTAAATTTATTCTTCAGGACTCCAACTAAAGCATGTTATGCACTGGAAAAGGAGATATGTCACATTGCATCAGCATTCAGAACTTACTCTCTTTTCCCTGTGCACTTGATTTCCTCCCTTCTTCCTTTCATTTTCAACATGAGTACTATTTCTCTGTGCTCTGATGTTGAGATGTATCCATCAGTCTCATATCCATAATTTGAGACTTAAGCCAGTTGAAATGTCAGGAAATGCATTTTTCCCTCTATTTCTCTAAAATTAATTAGAACAATTATACTAAATCTTTTGACTTGTTTTTAGATAGGAGAAACATATAGCAAAAGTGATCTATCTGGGATCAGAGTCTCCTTGTCCTGTTATGTTCCAGGGAGGTTTCCATGATACTAGGCAGCATCTAAGAATAAAAAAGTAGCCATTAAGAAACATATACAAATCACAAATGTCCCCCAACTTTTTATTTTAAAAATGAGCTTATTTCTAGGTTATAAAACTTTTTATTACTTATTTTTCAATTTGTTTTAATTAGCAGAAGGAAAATAAACAAAGAAACAAAAAACCTAGGCTATTTTCAAACAAATTATTGGCTCTTTGCCTTGAATACAATTGGTCTTGGCTTCACTGTGCTTACCAAGCCACTGATCTAAAATATAGATAGGATCCAATTTATGAACTCAATTTGTGAGTCATGAGCCAATACTTAAAGAATGAAGATTTTCATTTTGATTTAGTGATCTTAAAGTCTGCACCCCAGGCAGGCTTACCTAAGTTCTTACTACAATAGATATCAGGTTCCACAATGGCAGGGCTTATACATTATTTTGAGATTTCTATGCTGCTTAACAATGCCTCACCAGAAAGCATGCTCATTGAATGGATAAACAGATATGTAATCCCTTCTTCTCTAAAGAGATAGAAAAAAAAAAGCATGAAGAAGGTAGATAACATGAAAAATTTATACACACCTAGAATAAAACCCGAGAGGGGATTAGAGGAAAATGATTCTCTTTATATAAAAATAGTTTTTGCATAAACCACTACAAGTAATATAAGACAGTAAGGAGAGTTTGTGGCAATTTATAACCATAAACACTTTCTAATAATAACCACATAAATAAGAAAAGTGTAAATAAAAGATATTCTCTTTCTCTATATTTAGTGAGATAGACTGCTACATTCTTTATATCCTCTAAAAAGAAGGAGAAAATCAGCAATTGACATTACCAAGTAATTATGGAAAGCAAAACATTTTCATAAATCTTACTTTCATTAAATATTTTATTAGATAATTTCAACATATATATATACATACATTTATTAAATGGGTGAAAATTCATATAAATGAATTAATCTGTAATATTTAATCATAAATATTGGTTAGATTAGTATTACATCTTGTCAAAAAGCAAATGAAAATAAGTAGCAGAATAATTTTTGAAAGCAAGATATACCTGGTATATATGATTTTGGGTCCTTAAGTTTCTCTGCACTAGGTTTCTGGGTTTATTATTTGAATGTTGATTAAAGAAATAAAAATGCAAAACAAATATTTAAAAAGATGGAAAAGGGAAGGACTATCAAGATAAATTGTACTGCTATTTCTTCAACTGGAGTTAATAATAAATAGCATATGAAAAGATTGCCCTATCTCTTTCTCCCCTCTCAACTCTTCTTTCTGGATGGCTTAATCATTGATCTTCCAAGTGGGGAATCTGGACAAAAGGTAAGAGAAAAAGGGATTAGAGGTCTAGAAGGGATGGAAAGTTGTATATTCCAGGAGTTAGCACTATGAGATTACTTGGATATGAAAAATTAGAAACAGATTAGCCACAGGATAATGAAAGATTTGTTTTTGCTAGATTCTATTTAGGTTGTAACCATGAAAACAGAGTGTTCCTATGTCACATAATGAGTCAGAAGTTTGGAGGTAAGAATATCTGGGTTTCAGTGTCTGTTCTACCAATTAATAGTTTGTGATGTTATACAGTTTCCTTATTCCCATTTTTACAATGTATAAACCAAGAAACAGGGAGTAAAATTATCTTCAGTTCCAAAATTGTTAGCCCATATCCATAGCACACATATGGCCCACAACTGAAGTTCATTTATTCTTTTCATCTAACTGGAGGATGAGCCTTAATGTTTTGTGATGCCATGGATAATAGATTATGGAAGAAATCCTAATCTTTTTCACCTGAGCTATATCATCATGCTCTGTAACTAACAAGCTATATAAACCTGAATGCATGGCAGGTAGGAATCATACAGGTATGAAGGAATTCTATCTGATAGGGTTAAATGAAAATCCTAATTTGCAGATCCCTCTCTTTTTGCTTTTTACCTTTATCATTTCATCACACTGGTTGGTAACTAGGGCATGATCATCTTAATCTGGTTAAATATCCAACTTCATACTCCAATGTATTTCCTCCTTAGCAACCTCTATTTTTGTGATATCTGCTATTCCACTGTCTTTGCTCCTAAGATGCTGATAAATTTTCTGTCAGAGCATAAATCTAGCATGTTTTCTGGATGGGTTCTACAGAGTTTCTCTTTTGCAGTGTATGTAATCACAGGGGGTATCCTCCTGTCTATGATGGCTTTTGACTGCTTTGTGGCAATTGCTAATTCCCTGTTGTATACAGTTATTATGAACCAAAGAGGTTGTATTCAGATGGTCCTTGCATTTTACTTGGGTGGGCTTATTAATTACCTGACACACATAATTGGTTTGCTCAAACTAGACTTCTGTGAGTCTAACATTGTGAATCATTACTTCTGTAACATTCCTCCTCTTCTGAGGCTCTCTTGCTCTGATGCTCAGACCAATAAAATGTTACTTTTGATCTTTTCTGGTGTCATTGCAATGTTCACTTTCATTATTATATCATGGTCTCTTATATCTGCATCATCATTGTTATTCAAAGGATCCACTCAGCTGAGGGGAGGCTCAAAGCCTTCTCCACCTGTGCCCCCCACCTGACTACTGTGACATTATTCTATGGGTCTGTGACCTTTAGTTATATCCATCCAAGCTCTCAATATTCCCTGGAACAGTAGAAGGTCTCTGCTGTGTTTTACACATTGGTGATTCCCATGCTAAACCCACTGATATATAGCCTGAGAAATAAAGATGTGAAAAAGTCAGCAAAAAATGACAGTTTGGTGGAAGAGAACCCTCACTTTACTCAGTCATATGTATCACCTTGCTAATTTAACTTTAATTGCAGTGAGATAAGAGGCTTTCTTTAGAATTATATCTGTATCATATTTAGCACAAATAAAAATCTAATCAAAACATTCTCTTGAAATTTGGGAAGGGAGTGATGAGTTTGATATAAAAATTAAAAACTAACATAATTGTAATTCACTTCCATAGTTTTTATCTGTTAGTAGTTCTTTTTTCCTCAAAAGCTAATACATTATATTTTCTGATAAATTTGTAGGCTGTATTTTGAAGGAGTTCGCTATGGATTAAAAAGAATTTGATATTAACTCAAATCAAAAGATACTATAGCAATAATAAGGATATAGCAAATGCATTAGTGTCTCAAAGGAAAGTTGAATTTTTTCTTTGTCTAATTTTCTTAAAATACAATAATTATTTTTGTTCTAAAAATGCTGTCTTTCTAGGCCAATTATATATCTTCCATTTTGTATTTAAACTTACACATCTAAATGGTATTCTAGAAAAATTGTTTATACAAAAACAAAACTTTCAGTATTTAAAGTTTGCTCATTCTGTACACTTCTATTTAGCACATTATTGTGCCAATTGCTGTGTGATTCAAACCTAAAGAGATCTCGTTTGGAGCAAAAGCTGTTACAGAAACAGAGAACAGAGGAATATGAGAATTGGGAAACCTATTTACATATAAGAAAATATATGGGTTTGACACTGGCATTTTATTTTTAAGCAAAAGCAGTAGAAAATAAGACTGGCAAGTTATTAGGACCATATGTGTGAATATTCTTTAATGCCAAGATAACATGTTTAAAGTCTCCCTCACCAGTTAATAAATCAAGCCCCAAATGAAAAGTAAATGGTATGCTTTAGGAAAAACAGTGCTTCATGATGGCACTGTTCTCAACAGACTGAAAGGTAAGAACAAGCTGTTAAGTTCGGGAAACTTACTCTGAACATGTATAAAATTAATTACTTTGAGGCAGGTAAGAAGTATTGGGGGCAAGTAATAGAGAAGAGAGAACATATTTAAAAGATGGTTCATGAAAATCACCAACAGGATTTGGAAATCTGTTATATATTCATATATATAGGAGGGGAATGGGTTTAAGATTACTGGAAGGTTTTGAACTTGTCTGTCGTTAGTAAGAAAAACTGGTTAAGAGAAAAAATGAGATGTAATAGTCTGAGTGCCATTAGAATTTTTGAAGGAAGATTTTTCTGGAAAGTGCATATAGCAAAGAACAAAGCCTGACAGTTGGGAAATTTTCTGGAATGTTCAAGAAACAGCAAAAAACTAGAAACTGGAGGAAAAAGTGGGAGGAAAATGTAGCAGCAGATATTGCTACAGATAAAAGGGGGCCTGATCACCAGGGATATAATAAAACACTGTAGAGACTTTGGTTCTGAATGTGGAGAAAGGCAAAGTGGGTCAGATAAATGAGTGCCATGATCCAATTTACACATTAAAATGTCACTCTTGCTGTTGATCTGATAATGTATACATCATAGAATGACAAGCCAGGAAGGAGGCTAGGAAATAATTCAGTTAAGAGTTGATAGATGGTATTTTAGATGAGAGTTGTCACATCAAAAGTGGTGAAAGATGCAAATACAGGATGCATTCTGATTGTAAGAAGAGAGTAATCTAAATTCACTCTAAAGTTTCTTTAAATATAAAAAAAATAACAAAATCCAACAAACTAAAAAATATGTATTATTTTCAAGAGCATATATATTATTTAGAAAGATGACCGTGTAATGAAACAAAAAACAAGTCTGAAAACATATAAAAGGATGGGGCATATAACTTTTTTTTTATTTAATTTTTTTAATTTTTTGTTTATTTTAAGCAAATCTATTTTATTGGTACATATTAATAAAGCATACAATTCCTTCAATGTGTACAATAATAGTATTTGGTATAATCTCATAATTGTGCATTCATCATTTCAATCATTATTAGAGTGTTTTCATTATTTCAATAATAATAGTAATCAAAAACTGACAAACAATAAACAAGAAAATTCTTCACCTCTCCATCTCTCTGTTTCTACTTTTTAAAAAATTTTATTTATATATATATATAAATGTATTTTAAGAGGTGCTTAGATTACCGAAAATATTACACAGAACCCCTTGGGATTCCCATGTTGCCCACCACCCCCACCTCCCACCACGTCCCACAAAAACATCTCCCACAAGTGTGGCCCACCACCCTCAGTGGACTTACACATCCTGGGGCCTTGCCACAAACCATAGACCACAGTTCATATCGTAGACCACACTATCTCCCACACAGTTCTGAGTGGTGTGTGCTGATTTAAAATGACCTACATCCGTTGCCACAATGGTACTCAGGACAACCTCCAAATCCTAAAGAAGCCCCTGTATTTCAATTACTCAACCCCTCCCTGCCCCAAAAGTGTCAAGTGGCCACTGGCTCCACCTCATTGTTATAATTTCTTCCATTGCTATAATCACCATATGTGTACAACAGAATAGCATCAAGTCCACTCTAGCCCATAGTTCTTCCCCCAATCCTGAGGGGACTGGGATGGTGATGTCCACTCCATCTCCAAGTGAGAGAGGGCTTATATCCCATGGATATGTGGGTGGGATGATCCTGCCTGCAGATGCAGGCCCTCTCCATTCCCTGGGATGGCCATTGCCCAATGTTGTCTCCTCGCCAGGTGACTTGGATGAGTCCCTTGAGCTGTAGGGTAGGAGTTGCAGCTCCACTGAGATTCTACGCACACCTGGCACATAGGTAGGCCAGAGGCTCCAGTCTCTGGAAGTATACCTAAAAACTTCAGCATCACATATAGGTTTGAATAGAAGGACTGATGATCCATGTGCAGGGAGGACTTATTTGAGTCCAATTCTGTCACTCTCAGGAGCACAGATTCCAAAGTAGAGCCCACTGATAAGGCATCAGTCTCTGGGGCTATCCCCACTTATATAGGTCCTGGGTGTCTCCAGAGCTCTCAGGAGCCACTCTGTGTGGGGTGATAGGCACTTAGATGTTCTATGAGCTCCTACTGAGGTGTGCGTAAGAATTACCTCTGGGATGACCTCCCGGCTCTCTTTGAAGTCTCTTAACCACTTGAACTTATTTGTCTTTACCTTTTCTCCCTTTTATTCAAGGTCTTTTTCCAGTTGTGTTGCCAGTTGGCACTTGGTATTAATCCCTTGTTGCCAGGGAGGCTCATCCCCGGGAGTCATGTCCCACATTGGGGGAAGTTAATGCAATCATATGCTGAGTTTCGCTTAGAGAGAGGCCACATTTGAGCAAAAAGGAGGCTCTCAGGTGGCAACCCTTAGGCACCCCACAACTGCAAGCTAAGTTTCAGTTACAAGAGCAAAGACTCACAAGGGTAGTCATCAATAAAAAGAACTCATCAGTGGGTCATCCTCTTTTGACAGACACTATCCCTGCACTCAGAGGACTATTGCTGCTCCCTTGGAGACTGTGGCAGAGCTCTCCAGGCTAGGAATTCAGATTCCCTCATTTATTGTGTGATTGTCCACCCATCGTGACCATGCCCCATCTTTTGATCTTTAGAGCGATTTTGTATATCTTTATGTATATTTGGATGAACTAATTCCCATGAATCCCCCCTCCCAGACACCCCCCACCAATAATCCCCTGCATTATCCATTGTAACCCTTCTGTGATCCAAATCCTCCATGAACATCTAGTCCATAAAATAATCAAATACATTTACTAGGAAAAAGAATACATATAAAAGGATGGGGCATATAACTTTTAAACTGTGGGCAGGCCACTTTCTTTCCAATGTGATTTTTTAAAATTGTAAAGTGAGAATAATTTTACCTTCCTCAAAGTTTCATAGATAGATAGGTAAATGTTATAGTTATATTAAATAGATAGACAGACACATACACATATAGATATAGATAGACAGGCATAAATACAGATTTGTTGAAAAACAGAGAGGTGTTTATATTGTAATATTTTATATATACAAATATTAATTGGATTGTAGAGTAACTTAAAGCACAAAGCTTGTTTTCCACACAGGAAATTTATGAGTCTTGGGAAATGCAGGGGAGTGTGAAGTGTTGTAAGAAGCTATTCCAGAACCACAAAGGCAGAGTGAAATTTCCTGCAGTCCTGCTGTACTTATAAAATAAACTCCTGCTAAAGGAAAGGACCAGAATCAAATGTCGTGCAAGTTTCCTCTTCAAAACATTTCTCGATTTTGACCCTTCTGTAAGCCAGGACACTGAGAGGCAGATTTTTCCATCAAAAGCTCAAGGACCACTCTATATGCTGAGCCTAAGCCAGAAAGGCAGAGTAAAATCTCTTCATTCTAGGTTCTGGGTTGTTACATGCCACCAAATGGAGAGTCTTGCATCAAACACAAGACCAGAAACCCCTCAAGATATTTTCTCAGTGTTGAAGATGTATAGGATAGGAAGCTTAATTCATACCTTCAGAGTTGAACCTGAATCTCCTGCAATGTTTAAGGGATGAAGAGAGAGAGAGAGAGAATGAGAATATCAGGTTATCAACCAAATTGCTGAGACGTTCACATGCCAGGAACAGGGCCAAACCAGGAGAAAAATGAAGTCTAACTAACTCCCAAACAGTCCAGTTCCAGCTCAATTAATAATTGAATTATCATGTCTAGTCCCTCACCACTTCACCATGATGGAAATTAATTTCATCTTTATTTTCTAAGATGGTTTTATACACATGCAGAGCGCTGGAAAATATAATCAAAAGTTAAAATTCAAGGAGACCACAGAATATCTACAAACTGGAGTTAGAAAAGGACTTCAAAAACTACTATGATTAATATGTTAAATTAAAAAGTTAGAATTATTTTAAGAGAATTAAATGAATAAAATTGTAATTAAATGGCAAAGTACAGCAAAAAAACCAAAAACAAAACAAAATAAAAAACTTCAATATCAGAAAATAAGAACTCATTGGAAAGGTCTAAGAACAGATCAAAATAGAAGACAGCATTGATAAACTCAAACACACATCTGCATAATTGATCTAACTGAAGCATAGACAGAAAAAATAAATAGAAAGATGTAAGAGCATATGACACTTGAAGGACCCAATGAAATGGTATAAATTACATGTAGTCCCAGAAGCAAAGATAAAGGAGAGAATAAATATTTTAAGGTAAAGTGGCTGAAAATATTCCAAAACTAACATGAGTCTTCAGCAAACATATTCAAAAGGTCAGAAGATCCCAAAGAAAGGGTAAAAAAATTTCATACCTAGGCAGATGATGGTCAAATCAGCATCATTAAGATTATTTCAAAAATTTCAAAGAAATTATTAAGAAGTATGAAAATGGAATGGCATCTTAAAAGTCTGAAAAAAATAAAAGTGCTTACCCAAATTCTATTCTACAGGAAAAAAAAATTAAAATTACACAAGTTTTAAAAAAGACATTATGAACAAACAGAAACTGTTTGATTCTTTGCAAGCAGATCATGTACTAAAAAAATACCAAATAATAAAAGCTGAAGGAAATTATCTCAGACAGAAAAAGAGCTAGAATGTAGAAAAATTCCCACAAGGTCACAAGGGTAAAGGTGTGCAAATTAGTAAAGGATATAGACTGATTAAAGCAACTCCAAAAATTATTTCCTAAGGGTATTGTAACATATGGAGATTAACATATAAGACAGAAATAACAAAAAGGATAAAAGTGCAATTGTGTGCTAAATTTCTGTAATTTTCTATCTGTGTTGAACCTGGTAAAAGTATTGATTTTAAAGACTTTCTAATAAGTTAAAGATGTATATTGCATTTCAAGAGGAACCAATAATAGAACCAATCAAAATATGTAGATAAAAATGTAATAAAGGAAAGAAATTTAGTAACACACTGTTGATTAACTCAAGATTATGCAGAAAGGAAAAAAAGTTCAGACAGGGAAAAAAAAATTAAATATGGAGATGGGAATGTTATCTGTAAATAAGCTATGGCAATCACAAGCACCCATTTTGTTTTTCAGATAGTTAAACCTCAGTGTTCTCAACCTCAATATTATTGACATTTTTGGCAGGAAAACTATGATGACACTGACCTGTGCATTGTAGGATGCTTAACAATAAATGCCAGAAGCACACTCTGTTTCTTGTTGTGGCAATAGAATTGTCTTCAGGCACTGTAAAAATTACTGTATCAGGCAAAATTGTGCCATTTGAGAAACACTGGACTAGATTAAGAAAATAAACAAATGACTACAAAAGGCAAACCCCAATATATGTTGTTTATGATATACAAGAACACAGACTGAAAATAAAATGATGGAAATAGATCGAGCACTAAAATATGGTGTTAAAGGAAGCTATATAGCTAATTAAAAATTAAGGAAATTAGAACAATCCAATAAACATAAAATCACAACAAAATCATCCTTATTGAATAGTCTGAAATGCATAAAATATGGCTATCTATAGAAAACTCACTGTTTCAAATTCACGTGGAATATTTGCAAATGTTTGATTATATATGATGGCATAGAAAAATTTCAATTAATGAAATCCTATAGAGAATATTTCCTAATCACAGTAGAATTTAACTTAAAATAGATAACATAAATTCAAGTAATAAATCTCCAAATGCTTGGAAATTAAACAAAACTCTCATTAAATAACCTATGTGTTAAAAAAGACAGTTCAAAACACACAAAAATGCAGGTATTTTGAAATAAATCAAACTGAAAAATAACTGAAAAAATATGTAATAAAATAACAGAAAATTAAAATAGATATAAAGTGTATAATGGCATGATCAGAATTATTTTGCCTTCGAATATAATTTTGCATGTAGATAATACAAACAAATCTTCAAAAGTGACAAGTTATAATAACTCGATTTAGCAAAGTTAATATGCAAATATCAAGTCAATTTCTACATAGTGTCCAGAAAGGATTTGGAAAATAAAATTTTAAAAATATCTATTTAATAACATTAAAACACACATTAAATAACTAGCAATAAAGCTAACAAATGATGTGGAACATATTTATACTAAAATCTATAAAATATCACCAGTATGAATTAGAGAAGCCATAGATAATGAGAAATTTTAAATACATGAGTAGGCAGGTATAATGTCATAAAATATAAATTCTCTAAAATTTGATTTAAAAAATCGATGAAATTCTAAATAAGATTTATAACATTCTTTGTATACATGGATATATGTGTCTGTGTGTGGGTTTGTATGAATGTAAAGAAAATGTCAGAATGACTTTATAATTAATTTGTATATTCAATGACCTAGGAGAGCCATGATAATTTGAGGCATAGGAACAAAGTTCAATGACTTATTCTACCAAATTTCAGGACTCAATTTTCAGCTATGGCAATTAAAACAATATGAGAGTTCATGGACAGACAAATTAAAACATGCAAAAGAATGAGAAGCCCAAGAGTAGATCAACACATATAAAACTACTCGTTATACATTTGAGTCACTGATATTCAGAAGGAAAAGCTATTTTGTTCAAAAAATTGTTCTGGAATAAATGGATATATGTATGGAAAAAACAAATGAACTTTTACTTTTAACTCATACCCTACAAAAGATTGATTGAATATGTATCATAAACATAAATGTGAAGGATAAAAGAATGAAGTTCCAAGAATAAATATTCAGCACTTCAAGGTCTTCATGAACTTGGGTTGAAAAAGATTTGCTCATTAGAACATACAAATGCTAAATATAAGATTAACAGAAGAACTGGCATTTGTTAAAGTTGAAGACCTCTGTCCATGAAAATATACCATAAAAAAATAAAAAGCCTAGCCATGGAATATGGAAGGTAATTCATATAATTTGTATATTTGACAAAAATACTCATACCCAGAATCATTAAAATTCAGTTGGTAAAAGACTAATGTGATGATTAAACATGCACAAAGTTAGAAGAGGTGGTTTCCATTGAGAGCCTTCAAAATAGCCAATAATCATATAAATATTTTTCAATGTCAAAACTCATATGTTGCTCACAGATTTAGGAAAATGTTACAACCACATTATAAATGGTTTGGCAGTAAGCTACACATATGCTTAATTTATAATCCAAGATTTCCATTTAGATATGAGTGCATAAATCCCTCAAAATACATGAAGAAAATGCTCATAGCATTATTTTTATTTTTTTATTTTTTTATTGTGGGTAAAAATAAAAAATTTCACAACACATACCAACATTTGCAAAATGATATATAAATATATATGCATATATGTGCATTTGCTTACAAAAATGTTATTTATGTATATATATAAATATATTTTAAGAGGTGCTTAGACACCCAAAATATTACACGGAACCCACTGGGATTCCCATGTTGCCCACCTCCCATAACGTGGATGAATCTTGAAGACCTTATATTGAGTGAAGCAAGCCAGGCACTGAAGGATGAACAGTATATGACCTCACTGATCTGAACTGAGGAAAGTGAGCAGTCTCTGAGAACCATTGTCTGAAAGATAGGTTAACAAAGGAAAGTAAGAGAAGAGCAGGTTTTGAGCCATTACCCATATGGACATAGCATTTTTATTCATAAACTGAAAACAACAAAATTGTTAGGATAATGAATAAATAAATTCTGGTATATTCATATAATGGAAGAATACACAGCATTAAAAAGAAAAAGTTGATATACACAACTTGGATGAGGCTCACTAATGTTATGCCCAGGAAAACAAGTCTGGGGCAAAGACCGCATCAACAGCAATATAATAATAGGATATCATGACCAAGGGGGCATGCTCTAGAAACATAAGAATGGCTAATATTTGAAAATAAATCACTGTAATATTCAATATTTATTGCAAAAACACATGCGTTAAGAAGAAGTAAATTTTCATAGCATAACATAATATATTAAAGATAAAAAAAAAAGTAATAATATTCTATTCATTCCTCCCCCTTCCCTTGGAAAATATAGTAACCACTAAGTTTCAATTTTTGAAGAATAAGGTTAATAGTTACATGCAATAATGTTGAGGGCTTGACATATGGGTCTGTTTTCTTTTATTAGGCACTGCTTATGCTCTCAAGAGATTCTTGACCCTCTAACTGAGAACATAGGACACCCCAGGATGGCAGTTCAATATTTTGTTTATTGTGTGGGTCTCCACACTCTGAGATGATACACTATGACAAGATGATACACTATGACACGATGAACACTTTTATATTCAATACAAGCATGCCCCAGGTGCATCTCCCCATCTCCAATGCCCTGTAACAGTAACCTCCCCTGCCATATTTGCCAAAAGAACATTCCCACAATTGTAGGTTTAATCACAGGCATACAAATGCCCGGTGCTTACCTTTTCCTTCCTCCAGCCCACCCCCCAGTTCCGTGGATAGTCTAACTTAAACTCCCATCCTACTCACACTCACATTCCAGCATAATCAACCCCAATCACATCACTGAACTACTACCAGCCCATCCACTGCCCAGCCCCCCTTCTGTCCTATCATAGGTTTTATAAACAAGCATAAGGGAGGAACCCAACTATGGACTAAAGTAGACTTATTTTTCTAAAAATGGAAGAACTTGTAACATTGATATAAAGGCAATGTCTACCAGAGGTTCTGAGGGAAGTGAGAAAGAAGAATTGGTGCAAAATAGGGCAGTTTAGGGACATTGGAATTGCCTTGCATGACAGAGCAATGAAAGATATAGGCCATTATACATTCTGTCAGAACCTACAAAATTTTATGGTGCAAAGTGTCAACCACAATGTAAACTATAGACCATGGTTAGTAGCAATGCTTCAATATGTGTTCATCATTTGTAACAAATAAACAACACAAATGAAAGATGTTGTTCATGGGAAAAAGTGTTGGAGGGGAAGAGGGTGGAGTATATGGGAATCCCTCTATATTTTCAATGTACATTTATGTAATCTAAAGCTTCTTTCAAAATAAAATTTATTAAAATCTAATAATGTCTGAAATTTTCTTAAATATTGACAAACTATGTAAAGCAAGCATTATGTGAGTTTTTGAGAATTTCCCCCAAGATTGAAATGAGGATGCTTCCTATCTGCACTGCTTTCAACATTTTATCAAAAGTCCTAAAAAAGGCAATAAAAAGATATAAAACACATTATATTTGAAGTGAGGAAAAAATTGTTATTTGCAGATGATAAAATTTTCTATGTAGAAATCCAAAGTTTAGGATAATACATGAATATAGGAAGGTTACTAGACAAAATATATATACAAATATGTATTGTATTTCTAAATAGCAAAAAAATTGAAAAGAGTATTTTAAATGAACAGTTAAATGTCATTGTGAAAATTTTGAGTTTTACCCACAATAAAAAAAAAAAATACCAGGAACATTAAAAGTAAACTTCTGAAATAAGGTAGAAACTCCAAAGACAAAAATATCAAAGATCCAGTTGAAATATGCACATTCAGAGATGGGAGGGCTCAATATGGCAAAGAAGTCAGTTAAGCTTAAATTTATTCATATATTCAATGCAATCCAATCTAAAATCCAAAAGTATCTTCTGGGGAATGGGTTTTGCAAAGAACAAAGAATAATCAAACAATATCAAAGTAGAAAGGAGTAGAAGAAGGTAGTCAAATGATATTGCCTTATATTAATAAATGGTGTCTGATCAATTTCATATTTTTAAATAAAATAGATTTTGATGCCTATCATATATCTTACTAGCTGTAAAAATAAATTCTAGGTATAAATAGAACAATTAAAATAAAATTTAAATTAGACTACTTTAAATTAATAGGAAAATTTTCCTAAACAAGATGAAAAAGTGCTGAAAATAAAAGAGAAAAAAATATACATTGAACAATGTTAACATTTAAAAATTCACTTAAAGAGTTAAAAAGCAAGCCACAGAGAAAAGAGTTTACTATGTATATAACTAACAAAAAGCTCATAAAAATATATATATGAAGAACCCCATACTGACCATTAAAATCAAGAAAGGCAATCCAATAGAAAATGGGCAAAACAATTGAAAAGGCATGTAAAAAAAATGGACATCAAAATACTTCCACCCCCCAAAATACAATAAAAATAAAGGAAAATTTGTCAACTCTATTAGTAATCTGAGAAATGCCCAAGAAGATATCATTGCATTCTCATCAAAAAGTCTAAAATTAAAAAGATGGAAAATGTCAAGTGTTGGTGAAGAAGTAGAGAATTTAGAATTTTCATAAAACTCAGATGGAAGTGCTAATCTGAACACTAACTTTGGGGAAAAAGTAACAACAGTATTGAATAAGACATTATATACAGAATACAAAGTCCCTACAATATATTTTCTGAAATGTGAATTTTCTGATATTTACAAGACCTTTAAGAAACAGAAAAATATTATCCATACTCATAAAAAGTCAACCCAGCAAAATAGGTAATAGAAACTGTCACTGAGACAGAAAAAGATTTCTAATTAGCTATTATAAATTATATTTTCAAATAATGAAAACAAATAATGCATAAATAAAGGGGAACTTGGACTTCTGGTTTACCAAGATATTGGCATAGGACACTCCTGGTTTCTGTATCCCATAGAATCTTTCAACAAGTAGCAAAAACTACAGAGCCATATTCCTCAGAGCTGTGAATAAAAACATTAGAGGGTTGCAGTAACAGGTGCACGCTGAATAAAAAATGCACAGTTTATAATTGGTAGGATAAGGTCATGGAACTTCTGCTAGCACTTCCCCATCCCCTTCCTGATATAGTATGGAGACAAGCTGTGCTTTCATTGGGAGTTCCTGGGCCCGTTCCAGAGGAAGCAGAGGAATCCTTATGGGCATACTGAACTGACACCTGAAAGGCTGAACTAGAACTCTCATCTCTAGCTCCCCATTCAAAAGTTGCCTGGCAGGCAGAAGCAACTTAGAGTCACAGAAAGAAATGTAAGAAACAATCAAATCAATCACAGCAGCCTGGAGCAAATGATTACTATGCAAGACATACAATGGAGCACGTATAGGGCTTCTATTTCAAAGGAAAGAGAGAAGACATTACAAACCATGCAACAACTAACATATTCACAAAAGACAGAAAAGAACCATGTATTTGCCTTAGACTGATCTTCCCAGAAAGAAGGCTAAACTCTTAAAGGGAGCACCAGCCAACACCAAGACAATTTTAAAAAGTTGTGAAGGCTATTTGTTGCCTTAGGTTGCTTGCTTTTTGTAAGCGCTTGACAATCAAGTAAATTTCTGTCATATTGCCACCTGGATATAAATTTAAGAAACATTCAGCTCAAGGATGAAACTCCATATTTAATACATTAAAATATTAAAATGTAGAGTGTGCAATGAAAACTTACAAGACAAAGAAAAAGGAAATAATGGCACAACCAATGGAACAAGATAAACTTCAGATACAATCAAGAAAGAATAATAGACTTGGGGCATAAAGGATGAAATCTTTAAACAAAACATAATAAAATGTTCAAAGAGCTAAAGGAAAAGACAGAAAACAACTAAAGTGTATCATGAAAGCAATAAAACAATAAAATGGGACTCTCAAAGATATACAAACTATAAAAGGAATCAAACAGAAATACTAGAGTTAAAAATCACAATAATTAAAATAAAAAAATGCTTAGAGGGTTCAAAGAGCCAACTAGAGTTGGCAGAAGAAAGAATCAGTGGATTAGAAGATAAGGCAATTGAAATGATTCAGTCTTAGGAGAAGAATAAAAAAGAATGAAAGCAAAAAGAATAGAGACTAAGACACCTGTGGGACACCATCAAGCATATCAATATACACATTATGGAGATCCCCAAAGGAGAATAGAAACAGAAAAGGCATACAGAATATTCAAAGAAATATTGGTAGAAAACTTCCCAAATTTAATGACAGATTTGAATATCCACATTTAAAGTCTCCAACAGACTCCAAACAATACAAACCTTGCCCAGTCACTTTGTAGTCAAACTGTTGAATATCAAGGCCAAAGAAGGAATTCTGAAAGCTGAAATAGAAAAATAACATGCCATGTAAAAGGGAGCCTTAATTAGATAAAGTGCCAATTTCTAACTAGATATCATGAGGCAAAACATTTGTGGGATGACATTTTTAAAGTGATGAAAGAAAAGAATTGTCAAACAAAAAATTTATATCTAGTGAAATTGCCTTTAAAAAATAAGGCAGAGATTAAGACATTTTCAAATAAACAAAAGCAGAGGGAAATAGTCACCATTGGATCAGCCCTACAAGAAATGTTAAATTATGACATCAGATTAAAAGGGAAGGACACTAGACAGCAGATTAAATGGCATAAAAAACAAAGATCTGTGGTAAAATTTCTAAAATACAAATGAATAAAAATTAACAATAAGTACATGGTATGGGACACACAAAGCATAAAGAGATAATATAGGAAAAAAGGTGTTTTCTTTTAAATCCATGGAACTGCACTACACAAACAGTGAACCCTAAGTAAAGAAATAACTTTTTAAACGTAGAATTTTTTAAAGGAACAACAAGAAAGTGGTATAGGAACAGTGTATGTGTGTGTTATAAAGTTTAGTTGATATGAAATGAAATGTGATCTTAATAGATTTATGTTATTAAATTTAATATCGAGTGTATTAGTTTGCTTTTCTTTTACTTCATGTGTAAAATTAGGTCTCTTATTTAAGATATTTCTTCTTTTATAATGTAAGCATTTAGAGCTATAAGTTTTCCTTTCAGCACTTCCTTTACTACATTTCATTACTTTCAGTATGTTGTGTTTTCATTTTGATTTCCCTCAAGATATTACATAATTTCCCTTTTGACTGAGTACCAGAATTTTGTTGGCTTTTATAAAGGGAATTTGTTTAGGGTAGAAGCTTACTGTTACAAGGCTCTAAAGAGTCTAACTCAAGGTTACTTATGAAGTACTTTATCACCCAAAGTCTGTTGCCATGTATTGACACAAGATGGCAGGTGATGTCTGTGAGGGTTCTACCTTCCTCTTTCCTCTTAAGGCTTCATGGTCCCAGCTTCTTCTGATCTCAGCTGTGGGTTGGCATAAGGCCTGCCTCTCTTCCTGGGGCTCATTTCTTCCTTGACTCAACTGCTCTGGTCTCTTCACAAGTTCAGTTGGAGACTGTCAGGCTCATCTCTTTTATCAGGGATGCAGGATCCTGTCTAAAGAACTGTCTCTCTTGCTCTGTGTTCTTTTTCTCTGTGTATCTACTTCTGTGTGAGAGTGTTTTATCAACCCACCAAGGTGGCCAGGACTCAACACTGAGTCACACTCTAATGATGTGGTTGAACCAAAGCCCTAATCTTAACATAATTTAATAATTTAATCAAAGGATTATCATGCCCAGAGGAACCAGATCAGTTTACAAACATAATCAATATTTCTTTTTGTAATTCATAAATAATATCAGACTGCCACACTGCATCTTCTGAATTCCAAAAAAGAAATTCAAAATTCAAAAACCAAACCTTAAATCAGTAACAATACTAAGTAAAAAATCACATCACAATCAGTTTTTAGATTTAGAGTTGGTCTTGGGGTAAAGTCCTATCTGGCTGTAGACCTCTGAAACTTACAAAACAATTTATCTGCTTCCAATATACAAAGGAATAGACAAAGGATAAACATTTGCATTACCATAAGGAGAAATTGTGAAGGAAACATGAGTCACAGGTCCTCTACAGTTCCATAAATCTTCAGGGTATTTTTCATTAGATTTCAAAGTCTGAGAATCATTTGCAAGATCATGGTTCCTTCTCCCTGGTGCCTATGGGAACCTACCCTTGCCACAGGCTTGTGAAATTGCCATTTTCTTGGTTCCAACCCCATCAAGCATCTGGGTGGCAAACAAGAACCATAACTCACCATTCAAGAATGTGGTGGTATTGTCCACTCATTCTCTGATATCTGGGGTGCAGTCTCAATCCCCATAGTAGTTAGGTGACAAGAACATTATCCTTAATCTCTGCCAACCCTCCCAGATCAATGAGTTTACAACCTGGTATTCTCTAATTTATGGGGAGCAGCCCCACATCTCTCAGATCTTTGGGGTGAATATTTTACTCTGCTCAACACTTGGGGAATGTGCTTCACCCTCTCTGTATGCTGGAATGGCAAGACTCTCTCTGAAAAGCTTGCTGGAACATCTACCCTCTTCTAATGCTGGGGCAAACTCACCCTGTCATGGGTTGGGTCCTTATCTTGGCTCAAGGACAGGTCTTAATTCCAGATTTCAGTTTCAATTATTTTTCTCTTAAAGCTATTTTCTATTCCATATCACCTCCCTCCATGTCCCTTTTAGTCCATGTTCTCTGTGATTTTGTTCACTTAGCTCTCTCAAAAAGCTTGTTGGTTTTGCATGCAGGAAGAAGGGGTCCAAGCCATCAGACACTAAGACTTTCCACATATCTTTCTTAGATAACTACATTTTCAATTCTGATTTATAAGTTCCACTTTTGGTTATGTTCTCAAATGGGGCACTATCATCTGGGGGCTTGATTTCCAGAGGCTTGGAATTTCTGGAAACAGTTACTAGTTTCTATGTGTCCAATAATTCAGTGCTCAGCTTATCTCTCTCATCTAGCATTTTACTGTAAGCTGTGAGGAGAAGCCAAGTTGTATTCTCCAATTTTACTTTGGAAAGTTCTAAATGTCCATGCTCACCATTTTCAAATTCTACTTTCCATAAAACATCAAGAGTTAATCTTGCTTAAGTTGTCTTTGACTTTCAAACACAGATTGCCTTTCTTTCAGTATCCAACAATAGCTCAATCCTTTAATTCTAAGGCCTCGTGAAAAATTTCTTTAGGATCCATATTCCTACCAACAGCCTCTTCAAAGCACTCTGCCTTTTATATCAAGCATCTCACAATTATTTCCTTCTTAGCCCTTATCAAAAACAACTTTACACTCCATATTACTACCAACAGTCTCTTCAAAAATATCTAAGCCTTTTCTATCAAGCATCTCACAATTCTTCCAAAAATTACCTCTTAACCATTTATAAAACCATTCCAGATTTTTGATGTTTACAAAAGCAATTCCCCCACTCCTCAGTACCAAATTCTGTATTAGTCAGACAAATGGGTGCTGCTGCAGAGTACCAGAAATCTGTTGGCTTTTATAAAGGGTATTTATTTGGGGTAGAAGATTACAGTCACAAGGCCTAAAGAGTCCCACTCAAAGTTACTTAAAAGGTACTCTATCACCCAAAGTCTGTTGCCATGTGTTGGTGCCATATAGCCAGTGATGTCTGTGAAGGGTCAGCTCTCCACTTTCTTCTTCTGATCTCAGCTTTAGACTGGCATAAGGCTTGTCTCTCTTCCCAGGTCTGTTTCTTTCCTGGATAAACTGCTCTCTTCTCTTCACAAGGGCAACTGCAGACTATCAGTCTCATTTCTCTTCCTGGGGCCCCAGGGTCCTATATAATGAGCCTTCTCTCTTCCTCTGTGTTCTCCACATCCATTACTGAGTCTGTTTTACCAGCCCACTAAGGGGGCACTGGCTCCATGCTGAGTTGCACTCTGAGGTGGTTGAATCAAAGCCCTACTTGTAACATAATTAATTCAGATTCCTCAGCTGAATCTAATGAAATCAAAGGATTATAATGTCCAGAGAAACCAAACCAGTTTACAAACATATTCAATACTTCTTTTTGGAATTCATTAATAATATTAAAATGCCACACCCAGAGTAACAAACAAAGAAATATATGACAGAAGGAAATGAAAAAGGACTGAAAATGGTTCACTACAAAAAATCAAATTTAAATGTAGGTAGCAATGGAATACATAAGGGTACAAAAAGGTCTATGACTGGTGAAGACCAAATAGTAAAAGTCAGCAGTAATTCCTGAATTATCAACTGTTACCTTACATCTAAGAGGATTAAACTCTTCAGTCCAAAATCAGGGTGTGGCAGAATGGATTTTTTAAAAAGTATCAACTCTATGCTGTTTACAAATGAGTCATTTTAAATTAAAATATATAAGTAGGTTGAAATTGAAAGGATGGGAAAAATATACCATGAAAATAATATTCAAAAGAGGGCTGGAATAGCTATACTAATAACAAATAAAATTCACTTTTAAAAAGTTTAAAATACACATTTAAAAAGTTTAAAAAAGAACAGTTTATGCTGACAATAAGTCAATGCAACAAGAAGACATAACAGTTTTTTTTATATATAAATATATATATGCAAACATAGACAGTTTCAAAGGAAGAAAGAGACTGTTCTATACCAATAATAGGGAACTTCAATACCCCACTTTCATTAATGGAGGATAACACATCTACATGGAATATCAATAGGAAATAGAAGGCATGAACAATACTTTAAACCACTTTAAACCAACTAAACCTAACAGATGTATAAAAAACATATCATCAGGCAACAGCAGAATACACATTTTTCTCTAGTGCACATGGGTCATTCTCCAGAAAATCCCTATAGTAAGTCACAAAAATACTCAGCAATTTTTAAAAAATTAAATATTATACTATTTTGTTTCTGAGCAAAGTAGAATGAATCTAGAAATCAATAGCCAGAAACTCACAAATATGTGGAATTTTAACAATATGCTCTAAAAAATCAATTGCTTAAAGGAGAAATCAAAAGGAAAATTATGAAATATTTTGAAGGAAATCAAAATGAAAACACAACATACCAAAAGCAATGAGATATAGCAAAGGCAATGCCAAGAGGAAAAGTTACAGCTTTAAATGCTTATATTAGATAAGAAGAACTATTTCAAATCAGAGACCTAATCCTACTTCTGAAGTAAAAGAAGAGCAAACTAAATGCAAAATGAGCAGAAGGAAGGAAATAATGGATGACAGTGGGGATAAATGAAATAGAGAATTAAAAAGCAATGCAATAAAGAAAAACAAAGATTGATTTTTTTTAAAGATCAATAAAATCAGCAAAATTATAGATAGACTGAGAAAGAAAAAGAGAGGATGAAAATAGGTAAAATAAAAAGTGAAAGGGGGATATTACTACTGACACCACAGAAATAAAAAGGAATAAAAGAAGATATTATGCAAACAAATTAGATAAACTCAATGCTATGGACAGATTTCATGTAAAAGAGAAACTACCTTCACTGACTCAAGAATGGAGAAAAATCTCAACAGACATATAATAATTTATTGAATTGGTAATCAAACACCTGCCAACAAAGATAGCCTAGGAATAGATAGTTTCACTTGTGAATTTTAACAAACATTCTAAGAAGAATTAATACTAATCCTCCTCAGATTCATTAAAAAAATGTAAGAAGAAACACTTCCCAACATTCTATGTCAGCATCATTCTAATACCAAAATCAGATAAAGATACCACAAGAAAAGAAAACTACAGGCCAATATCTTATATGCATATAGATACACAAATTTTTAACAAAACTATTGTCAAACTAAATCAAACTGTATTAAAAGAATTTTACACAATGATCCAGTGTGATTTATTCTAGGAATACAAGAATAGTTCAACATAAGGAAATCAATTAATGTAATGCACCACATTAATAGAACAACAACAACAAAAAAAAAACCCCACATGATAATTGCATTTGACACAGAAAATGCATTTGACAAAGACCAGCACCCTTTATTTATAAAAACACTTAGAACACTAGGAATAAAAGGAAATTTCCTCCACATGATAAAGAGCATCTATGAAAATACCACAGCTAACATCATACTCAATGGTGAAAGACTGATAGCTTTCCCTCTAAGATCAGGAACAAGAAAAGGAATACCCACCATCACCATGTTATTAAACATTGGAATGGAGTTAGAACAATAATACAAGAGAAAGAAGTAAAAGGCATTCAAATTGGAAAGGAAGGAGTACAACTTTTTATTTATGCAAATGACATAATCCTATAAATAGAAAATATATAAATATATAAATAGAAAATCATGTAATGTGTTCACGGAAGCTATGAGAGTTATAAACTAATTTGTCAGTGTCGCAGTACAAAATTAATGCCCAAAAATCAATGGTGTTTTATATATACTAGTAATGAACAAGGTGAAGAGGAAGTAAAAGAAAAAAACCTACTTAAAACAATAACTTAAAGAATCAATATCTATGGATAAATTTATGACAGGATATGAAGGGTGTGTACCATACATTGTTGAAAGAAGTGAAAGAACACCTCAATAAATGGAAGGATATTCCTGCATTGGAAGACTAAATATTTTTTAAGAAGTCAGTTCTTAAATTGGGTGAGTAGAGAGTCAATGCAATACCAAACAAAATTCCAACAGCCTTCTTTGAAGAAATGGCAAAGGCCATCATCAAATTTATATAGAAGAGTAAGGGACCTTGAAGAGCCAAAACCATCTTGATCAAGAAGATCAAAGTTGGAGGACTCACACTTCCCAATTTTAAAGCTTATTACAAAATTACAATAATCAAAACAATGTGATACTGGTGTAAGGGGAGATTCATAGACCAACGGAATTTAATTGAAAATTCAGAAGTATATCCTGACATCTATGTTGAACTGATTAATGACAAGGGTGCTAAGCTTATTCTATGGGGAAGACATTCTCTTCCCCCCATCCCTGGGGAGTGTTGATAACCTTAAACTTAAGACTATGTCACACAGGTAGGAGTCCCAAAAGGAAAAAACTAGAGAATGTTTTAAAAACAAACAGGAAACGATGTAATTTTGGACAAATCTTCGCAAATCTGATGAAAAATTTTTATTCAAAATTTTTATTATTTTCAATCACATACAATACTGTATAAAATAGTAACTTCCAGGTTTATATAGCCTGAAAGATAAAAGGTAGAAAAATTAAAAATAAAAGAAAATAATAAAATATTAATGAATTGATAAATGATTAAAATTTAAGAAGCTAAAGGCATCCAGATTTGAAAGGAGGAAGTAAAATGCCATTCTTTTCAGGTGCATGATTCTGTAAATAAAAATTTCTAAGGAATACTTACAAAATCAATAAACAAAAATTGAGTTTCTATATATTCAAATTAAAATTGAATTTGAGAAAGTTACTCCATTTAAAATATTGTTGAAAGAATCCAATATTTAGGAATTCAACAAAAGAAGCCAGAATGACATAAAGACAATGAAAATAATAAAATATTATTTAGAGAAATTAGAAAAGATGTTAATAAATGGGAAGATATCTCAGATTTTTGGGTTGGAAATCTCCCTTCCTATACATTTACCCAGGAGAAATGAACCGTTATGCCCAGACAAAACCTTTAAATCTACTGGTTATAGAAGTTTTAATTATAATAGACAAATATTGGAAACAACTAACATACTCATCACCAGTTGTCTTATTTTGCCAAGATTGCTGTAACAAAAACCACTTTCTAGTAGTTTTTATTGTTTCAGGAATTTATTGTTTCAGAGTTTGGGAGGTTAGAATTCCAAAATTAAGGTCCTGGTATGGACATGATTTTTTTAAAGTGTGTAGCATTCTGGTGATGATTTGCTGGCAATCTATTACACTCTCAGCCACTGCACAATTGCCATTTGTCTCTACCCTTCTGTGACCAAATTTGCCTAGTGTATAAGGACTCCAGTTATATTGGAGTAAGGCCCACCCTGATTCAGTTTGATCACACCTTACCTAATAACATCTTCAAATATCCTATATACAAATGTGCTCATATTCATATACAGTGTTAAGGTTAGAGTTAAAAATGTCTTTATGAGAGGCACTATTCCATCTATAATACCAGGTGAATGGATAATCAATGTGTGATATATCCATACAATGGAATACTATTCATCAATGTAAAGGAACAAATTGCTGATCCATGCAATAATGCAGATGATTCTCAAGACATTATTCTGCTTGATAGACACCAAAAGAACACATATTGTATGACTCAATTTTCATGAAACTTGAGAAAGCATATCTATCATATCTAATATACAGTAAAAAAAAAAAAAAAAAAAAAAAAAAAGATCTGATCAGCAATTTCTTGGAGTTGGAACTTGTAGGTAGAAATTTCTTGGAAATGGGAAAAAGGTATTTTGGGAGTTAGTGTTCTATATTTGATTATAATAAAAATTACACTGGAGTATTTTTCTACCAAAGCCATCAATTATATACTTAAAATGGATATAGATTTTTTGCATCATAATTGTTCTATAACTTTGAGTCCCCCAAAATTATATTTATAAATATGACACTTTAATATATTGAGCACTAACATTTTAATTAACATGACATCTAATTAACATATTGTCATACAAAGACTTCTTACTCCACAAAAATCTACCCTAATTTAGTGTAATCAATATTAATTATTTCTACATTCAAAATCCTATTTATTTCTTAAAAATACTCTATACATGAATAATTTCTATTTAATATCAATTTAATAGAGCCATTATGTATTAATCTGGGAACCTGTTTTATGTATTTAATGATTGGTATGTGAGCCCACTTACTAGAAATGTATGGTTTTAAAGATAATACTTCATATACTTCAGGAGTTTCATAGACCTACAGAAGACAGTTGACCTGATTGACTTCTTGAACATAATTATTTGTGTTTTAATTCTTGTCACATGAGTGCCTGCAAATATAGACCTTTATAAAGTCCTGTAAGTGTATTTTCTTTGATCTAATATGTCTTAGGAGAAAAGAAAATATAGATCCAGGAAATTTAATCTTTCTATCTATTCTTTATATACTGACTTGGAATAATGTATATATCAAAATATAAAGAATGTAACAGGTTCTTAGAATATGCTAAGACTCCAAAATATTCAATCATCTTTGTTCTACCTCAAACTCAGAGTATCACCCAATCCCTATACTTACCACCTGATCCATTAGCTTTTTACCATGGGTTAAAGAAGAAAAAAATATTTTAAATAAGAAGAATAAAATTTTTTTCAGATTTTTTGAACAGTATGAAACATTGTTATGAAAATCCCTCATGATGCAATTTAAACTCAGGCAAAAGCCTTATCTATTAGCAGTCATATGTTAGATTAGAAGAAAGAAAATTCAGGAGATGTGTGGTAGGGTTAATTTCTAAGAAGCCTTATAAAAATAACAGTTTAAATCTTTGATGAACTTCTTGAAATGCAAGGAATTCAAGGAATGGGCTTTAGTATTAGTCATTCAAAGGGGTGCTGATGCAAAATACCAGAAAGAACAGTTGGTCTTTATAAAGAGTATTTATTTTGGGTAGAAGTCCACAGTTACTGGGCTATAAAGCATAAGTTTCTTACCCCGCCAAAGTCCATTGCCACGTGTCAGAGCAAGACAGCTGCTGACATTTGCCAGGGTTCAGGCTTTTTGGGTTCCTCTCTTCCTGGGGCTGTGTTTCTCTCTGAGCTTAGCTCCTCTGTTTCCTCCACAAGTCAGCTGTAGACTATGAGGCTCTCTAGGCTTTGCCTCTCTCCATAAGGCCAGCTATATACTATCACGTAAATGGCTTGTCTCTATCCTGGGGCCAAGCTCTCTTACTTCCCGGGGCTAAAGCTCAAGACTCCAACATCAAAACTTCTCCCTTTGTCCTTTGCCTTATCTTTTATATTTTATTCACCCACCCACCAAGGGGTAGGGCTCAATGCCTTACTGATGTGGTCCAATCAAATCCCCAATTATAACTTAGTCATGCCCAGATGAACAGATCAGTTTACAAGCATAACCTAATGTAGACTTTTGGAATTCATAATTATATCAAACTGCCCAACGATTACAGCTTGGTTATATGAGTGTTTGCTTTAGTACTCAAAGTCCTTTGATATATTTTTTTCCTAACAACTATATCTGAGTAATATTTTTTCTATAATGATTCTCTTGCTAAAATATTGAAAGTCAGAATTAATTCTATTTTGTTTTGTTTTTAGAGAACATATTTTCTGATCTTCCCACACAGTTATCCCATTTTTCCCTCTATTAATTGTAACTTTTGGGAAATTCAAAACCTTAGGGAGCCAATTAAGTCCTTGAAATTTTCTTAAATCCCTCAAGAAACACAGGGCAACTTTTAATAATATATTCATTATATCCTTTTAATCAGAAGGCTATCTTCAGGGACTCCATTCCCATTTGAACAAAGGAAAATATATAACTTTTTATCTAAAGCTATCTTCTGACATGAATTTTTAAAATCATGCCTTTGTTTTCACACCATGGAGTCTGTGGCTTTGATTCTCATGTATCAAAGTGCATGGTTCTATTTCAACTCTATTCCCTTTAAATGCTGCCATTTACCTAATTTATATATCAGTGGAAAACTCCCCCAAAATTTAACTTTTGTTGGTGGAGATGGGGTTAGATGGGGTGGAGATATAGAGATATAAATCACACAATGAGCAGGCATGAGAATCCAAAATTAGCTGAGAAGTTGAATATTTTCCTTCCATTGGTAAGTGAAATTCACAAATTGGTTTAAAGATTAAAGAAGAAAAAGGAGATGAAGGAGGAGAAATGGGAGCATGGAAGAGGAGGGGGGGAGGAAGAAGGGATGAGATAGAGAAAGACGCTCAGTTTTTAATCTGATAAACTCTTGAAATTACAAGGGTTGTAAGGATTTGTAATTTGGTCTTTTAATTCCCCTTTACCTTAAACCTCAATCTCTTTTTCTATATTACCATAAAAATTTTATGCAATTTTTACTGGAGTAATAAATATCAATATCTTAATACAATTTGGATTATTATTTCCTAAAGGATGCATTTCAATCTAAACTATGATGACATAATTCCTTGGAAATTAATCACCTGACACTGTACATACAGCAGAACTAACATATTTTGTATTATCCCACTACCCTAGGATGTTCTTTTCCTAGGATATGTTTGTCTACTGTAGTCCAGAAATAGTGTCTCACAAATGAATGTATGAAGAGCCCACCAAGAACATTATTTCTTATAACATATAGGTAAAACTCCTAGAATCCTGGATTGTTTAAAATATTTGTAATATTTTTGTATAAATATTAAAATTAGTTAAGCTATCAGGCAAGATGTAGAAATAACTGAACAGATGAGCAGTAGTTTAGAAAATACTTTGCCTGTTCAAAATTGTGTTGCATTCCTTTAAAAGGAAGTAATGCAAGAAAGTATCTTTATCCTTTATAGGTTTTCTTTACTTTTTTCTTAGAGAAAGTATGAGAGCATCTGTTCTCTGAGTCTCAGTAAAGTATTTTGATTGGATATCAAATGCAACAGATGTTTCTCTTCATCATGTTTCATATTCCACCTCAGAGTGCCCTATTCCTAGGGGGCACTCTTCCCCTAATTCAATTCAGTGTCTGTAGCTCTTTTCTAAGGCAAACAATAGATTTTGGATGCTAGGATCTTGTCTTTATCACTTCCAATTTTTTTAAATTAAAAATTAAAAACAAGAATATGTGTTGGAGAAAAATGGCACTTACTGGGACACAGAGACTGATGTTTGCCAGCAGGGAGTTTATTGGGAAGCTCTCCCAAAAGAGGGAGTCTGAAGAATAGATTTCAGTGCCCATGAAGGCATGGCAGGAGTTTGAAGAGAGACTTCAGCCCACACCTGGAAGTTGAAGATGTGAATTTATACAGTATATCAATAGGTGGGGGATAGGGTCCAAGTATAGGCTGGGGGCCAATAAGGGGCTATAAAAGCAAATTCATTTCTTTGTATGGCTAGGGGTAGTGGGCTATGAGGTAGGATATTCATGGATGCAAGAGGAGATGAGAAAGCCTTGGTCAGGAGGGAGAGGAGATCCTTATCTTGTTCTACTCCATCATCATATGGTTCCTTGGTGTTTGTGAGGAGTTAGTTGGTTGCATTCTCACATGTATTCTCACACATAGGCTCCTCTCTTTATGTCACAGTCTGTTAATCATACACTCTGAACTTTGCAATAGGGAACCTCTAACAGTATGACTTACAGATGAGAGGATACTTGGAATGTCTTAGGTTTAAATAGATTAGTACAGTCAGTTTATTCTTATATCTTATATCTTTGATATTAGTTAATAATAAATCTTATATGAGGTTATTAAAAGAAATCTTCAATAGAGACCACAGGTTAAATTTCCAGTTTCAGTTTTTAAGCATTAATAAACCGGACTTTTTCTTTTCTTCATTTTTTTTGAATGGAATTTACTTAGCTTTTTGTTCACATTAAGACTGGCATTTTAAATACATCCTGAAGTTATTAAGACCTTAACACTTTGTTCATGCATTGTTTTATTGTTTATGAGAAGGGCAAATGAAAATAATTGAATATACTACAGTCTTTCTAGTTAAATATTTTAACTATTTTAGGTAAGATAATCAGAAAGAGGAAATTACTAACCCAAGTCCTAATGCTAATTAGAGATTCCAAATAGCTTTATATTGCAATACTGGTGTTCTCTCTTAATTCCATCTTCTTATCCTTAGCAGATATCAAGAAAGACAAACAACTGATGGAAATTACAGAATTTATCCTGTTGCAACTGACAGATCACACAGATTGCTCCAAATTAAGTTGTTTCTCTTCAATTAGATCCTGCTGATCTATGCCATTTCACTTGTGAGGAAACTTGGAATAGTTTTTCTAATGCAGATTACTTACAAACTCCACATGTGCCATTTCTTTAGCTGTCTGCCATTTGTATATCCCAGTTATTCACTGGTCTGTGCACCAAAAAACCTGCTGAATGTCTTTGTTGAAAAGGAGACAATCTCATTCTTTGCATGCATTGTGCAATTTTTTTGTGTATGTGTTACTCCTTACTACTGAGGACTTCTGGTTGGCACCCTTGGCTTATTATGGCTATGGGGCCCTTTAAAACCCTTTGCTTTACACTGTGGCCATGACTAAAGTGTACAGGTCATTGGAATATGTGTAAGAGGCTTAATCAACTCATTGACATAAACAGTTGCTCTATTGAGACACTCTTTCTGTGAGCCAAAGGTCATCCTTCCTTCTGTAACCTCCTTCCCTCCCCCACTGAAACCATCATGTTCTGATACATCCTTGAATTAATTGTTGCTTTTAATCTTCTCTGGTGTTATTGCCATGTTAACTTTCTTGACTGTGATCATCTCTCAACATTTTATTGCTGTTTCTATCCTCAACAGCAGGTAGATACAAAACTTTTTCTACCAGTGCCTTATATCTGACAATTGTGACTTTATCCTATGGCTCTATAAACTTTAGTTACATTCAAACAAGTTCTCCATATTACTTGAAACAAGAAAACACAGTGTCCATGTTTTGTACCCTAGTAATTCCCATGTCAAACCCACTGATTTTTGGTTTAAGGAAAGAAAAATTAATAAATAAAAGAGTCAAGCAGGTGCCTTTACTGCCTCACTCCCCAAGACCCTTGGAAACTGGCATGCATGCCATTAATAGGTCCTTAGCCTTGGCTTGAGCAGTTAAACAAGGCAACTCATAAATATCTGAAACAAGTTGGGTGAAGAGTCAAAGAACAGCTGTAGCACACAGCTACTTAACAATAAAATCTGAACATCAGAGTAAACAGCATCAAAATCAGATGCCTAGACCTCAGCAAAAATTACAAGCCAAACAAAGAAAAAGAAAGATATGACTCAAGCAAAGCAATAAATCAAAGATCCAAATGAGACTTAGGACATGAAGTAACTAATCAAAGAGGTTCATACCAATCTCCTAAATCAAATCATGTTGTTGAAGAACAACATCACTAAAGAAACCAAAGAAATTAAGAAGACACTGGGTGAGCTCAAAGAAAAATTTGAAATCTTGGATAGAAAAATAACAAAGATTATGCAAATATATGGAGGCTAAACAACTCACTCCTAAACAATCAGTGGGTCAAAGAAGAGATTGCAAGAGAAATTAGTAGCTATCTTAAAACAAATGAAAACAAAACACAACTTATCAAAACTTATGGGATACAGTGAAGGCACTGCTTAGAGGGAAATTTATAGCCCTAAATGACTACATCAAAAAAGAAGAAAGAGCTAAAATCAAAGATCAAATTGAACAACTGGAGAAACTGTGAGAAGAACAGCAAATAAATCTCAAAACAAGAAGAAAGGCAGAAATAGCAAAGGTTAGAGCAGACATAAATGGAATTAAGAACAAGAACAGCAAAAATAAAATATAGAAAATCAACAAAACCAAAAGCTGGTTCTTTGAGAAAATCAATAAAACTGACAAACCCTTAGCAAGACTAACCATGACAAAAAGAGAGAAGATGCAAATAAATAAAATCAGAAATGAAAGGGGGAAGTTACAAATTACCTGACAGAAATAAAAAGGATCATAAGAGGATATTATGGGAAACTGTATGCCAACAAACTAGACAACCTAGATGAAACATACAAATTCCTAGAAATTCACAGACAACATGCATTGACTTTCCAAGAAGTACAGGAACACAACAAGCTAATTATAAGCAAAGAGAGAGAATCAGTCAGCAAAACTCTTCCAACAAAGAAAAGTCCAGGACAAGATGGCTTTACAGGTGAATTCTATCAAACTTCTCATGAAGAATTCACACCAGTCGTGTTTAAACTCTTCCAAAAAATTGAAAAGAGGCTAAAATTACCCAACACATTTTATGAGGACAACATCATCCTAAAACCAAAGCCAGATAAAGATACTACAAGAAAAGAAAATTACAGAATAATGTCTCTAATGAGCATAGATATAAAAATTCTCAACAAAATACTTGCAAATTAAATCCAACAACATATTAAAATACTTATGCATCATGGTCAAGTGGGTTTATTCCTCTTATGCAAGGTGGTTCAACATAAGAAAATCAATTAACATAACAGAGCACATTAGCAAATAAAAGGGAAAAAACACATGATCACCTAGATTGATTTAGAAAGGCATTTGATAAAAATCCAGCATCTTTTCTTGAAAATAACATGGTGCAAGATGATAGAATTAAAGTTCCTCAACATAATGAAGGGCATTTATGAAAATTCCACAACCAATATGGTACTCAGTGGGGATCAGGAACAAGACAATTGTTCTCACTTTCACCACTGTTATTCAGCATTGTGCTAGAAGTTCTAGCTAGAGCAATTAAGCCAGAAAAAGAAATAAAAGTCTTCCAAATTGGAAAAGAAGTAAAACTGACTATTCACAAATGACATGATCCTATATGTAGAAAATCCTGGAATATCTATAACAAAGCTATTAAAGATTATAAATAAGTTGAGCAAAGTGGCAGGATGTAAGATCAACATGCAAAAATCGATAGCATTTCAATGCAGTAATAATGAGCAAACCAAGGAAGAAGTCAAGAAAACTTTCTATTAACAATAGCAACAAAAAGTCTCAAATATATAGGAATTAATCTTACAAGGATATATAGGATCTGTATTCTGAAAACTATAAAATATTGCTAAAAATACAAAGAAGATCTAAACAAATGGAAGGATATTCTGTATTCATGGATTGGAAGACTAAATATCATAAAGATGTCAATTCTACTCAAATTGATATATAGGTTCAATGCAATACCAATCAAAATGACAACAGCCTACTTTAAAGAAATAGAAAAATGAATTACCAAATTTATGTGGGAGTGAAAAGGTCCAGAATAATCCAAAAATTCTAAAAAAGAAGAGTGAAGTTGGAGGACACACACTTTCTGATCTTGAAGTGTATTATAAAACCACAGTGGTCAAAACAGCATGGTATTGGCATAAAGATAGCCATATTGATTGATGAAATTGAATTGAGAGTTCAGCAATAGACCCTTACCTCTATTATCAACTTATTTTTTTGTTTTAATTCCCCCACCAAGATGGCTCCCACTTCTGTCTGCTCATTATCTGCTCATCTTTTTTAGGAAGCACCAAGAACTGAGCCTGGGACCTCCATTGTGGGAGGCAAGTGCCCAACCACTTGAGTCACTTCCTCTTCCTGCTGATTGTGTCATTTGCTGGTTGTGTTTTCTGCTGGTTCCAGCATTTGGTGGTTGCAGATACTGTGGTATCTGCAGGTTGCAGCATCTGCTGTTTGATGTGGTTGCAGTGTCTGCTGATTGTGGCATCTCCTTGTTGCAACATCTGCTGGTTGTGGTGATCACAGCATTTGCTCTTTGCAGCAGTTGCAGTGTCTGGTGTTTGGGGCATCCACTGGTTGCATCATCTGCTAGTTGTAGTTGCAGTGGCTGTTCATTGTAGCAGTTGTGGCATCTGCTTGTTGCAGGGTCTGCTTGTTGTGGCAGTTGTGTCATCTGGTAATTGTGGCATATGCTTGCTGCAGTGTCTGCTGTTTGCAGCACCTGCTTATCTTCTTTAGGAAGGACTCAGAACCAAACCCAGGACCTCCCATGTGGAAGGCAGGCAAACAATTGCTTGAGCCACAGACGCAAACCTAGGTCAATTAATTTTTTCATAAGACTACCAAGTTCACTTTTCTGGGACAGAAAATAGTGCCAGGATATCCATAACCAAAAGAATGAACCAGGACCCATATCTCACTCCTTATATGAGAATCAACCTTAAAATGGATCAAAGACCTAACCATAAAAACCAGGACCATAAAACTCCCGGAAGATAACAGAGGGAAACATCTACAAGAACTTGTAGTAGGTGGGTGTCTCTTACACCTTATACCTAAAGCTCGAACAACAAAAGGAAAAATAAATAAATGAGACCTCCTCAAAGTTAAACACTTCTGTGCCTCAAAAGGCTTTGTGAAGAGGGTAAGAAGACAGCCTCCTCAATGGGAGAAAATATGTGGAACTCACACATCTGAAAGGGGTCTAATATCTATCATATATAAAGTGATCCTACAACTCAATAATAAAAAAGACAAATGACCAAGAAAAAAAATAGGCAAATGATCTGAGTAAATACTTTTCTAAAGAAGAAATGCAAAGGGTGAAAAAAACACATTTAAAAATGCTCAACATCACTGGCTATTAGGTAAATGCATATCAAAGTTTCAATGAGATATCATTTCACACCCAGTAGAATGACCACTATTAACAAAACAGAAAAGTCTAGGTTTTGGAGAGGATGTGGAGAGATAGGAATGCTTATTCACTGTTGGTGGGAATGTACAATGGTACAGCCACTGTGGAGGTCTGTTTGGTGGTTCCCAAAGAAGTTAGATATATATCGACCATGTTACATGACAATACTCCTACTAGGTATATACCCAGAAGAACTGAGAGCAGTGACATGAACAGACATCTGCACAGTGATGTTCATAGCCACATCATTCACAATCGCCATAAGACGGGAACAAACTCGATGTCCATAAACTGATGAATGGATAAACAAACTTTGGTATATGTACATGAAAGAATATTATTCAGCTGTAAGAAAAAATAAAGTTGTGAAGTATATGAGAGCGTGGATAAACTTAGTGGCAAATATGTTGATTGATCAAGTCAGGCACAAAAGGACAGATATTGTATGATTTTGATATTATTACCCCAATATAATGGGCAAACTCATGTGTTAATAGCTAGAATATGTCATCAAAAAAATGGAATGTGGTTAGAGATTGTAAAGCTGAGATTTAATCTGTGCAGAATTGGTAAAAAGTTGTGTGTAAATAAATAGAAATTGTGAAAGCACATCATTGGATTTGTAATTAGTAGCACTTACATATGGGCATGATAGTGGGTTTTTTGGGTTGTTGACTTATTTTGAGTAATGAAAATGCTCTAATATTGATTGAAGTAATGAATGTGAAACTCAGTGATTATATCAAAAGCCACGGAATGTTCACTTTAGATAATTCAAAAAAACAATAAGTTTGGTTGGGGGAAAATACACAAAATGTAATATAGAGACTATAGTTAGTGTTAACACTGTGACAATGCTCTTACATTATGTGTTACAATTATTCACAAAAATGCAAAGTATTTGTGGTGGGGTGATGTTTGAGAGCCCTATATGATGTATGTGAATTTTATTTGTATGAGACATTCACATAAATGCATTTGGGTGAAAATTTTAATTTTCAGAATTAAATAATTAAATGAAATAATAATACATAAGCTAAATTTTATATAATCCTTCACAATTTACTGGCCAATCAAATCCAATAGGATATTAAAAGAACTATACATGACAATCAACTGGTTTCTATTCCTGGTATGCAAGGGTGGTTCAGCAAAACAAAATCAATCAACATAATATGCCACATTAACAAATCAAAGAAAAAAAAACATGATCATCTCATTTCACAAAATCCAGCATCCTTTCTTGATAAAAACAATGCAGAAGATAGGAATAGATGTAAAGTTTCTCAACATGATAAAGGGAACATATAAAGATCCCACAGCCAACATTGTACTCAAAGGGGAAAGATTGAAAGCTTTCCTTATAAGATCAGGAATAAGACAAGGATCCCTACTCTCACAAATGTTATTCAACATTGTAATAGAAGCTCTAGGAAGGTCAATTTGACAGATAAATAGCATGCAGTATCAACACACAAAATCAAATTGTAAAGACAGTAGTGTTTCTATACACTAGTAATGAATAATCTGAGGAGTAAATCAAGAATAGATCTCCACTTACAATAGCAACAAAATGACTCAAATTTCTGTGTATTAATTTATACAGAGCAGCAAAAGACCTGCATTGAGAAAACTATATAACACTGCAAAAAGAAATCAAAGAATACCTAAACAAATGAAAGGACATTCTATGTTCATGGATTGGAAGACTAAATACTGTTAAGATATCAACTCTACCCGAATTGATTTACAGATTCAGTGAAATCCCAAACAAAATTCCAATAGCTTACTTTACAGAAATAGAAAAGTGAATTATCAAATTTATTCAGAAGGGAAAGACATTCTGAATAGCCCAAAACATCCTAAAAAAGAAGAGTGAAGTTGCAGGATTCATGTTTCCTTAACTTGAAATGTATTACAAAGCTACAGTGGTAAAAAAAAAAAAAAAAAAAAAAAAAACCAACACATGTTATTGGCATAACAATAGACATATTGATCAATAGAATTGAATTGAAAATTCAGAAGTAGAACTTTCAATACAATTCTATTCACCTCTACAATCAACTGGTTTTTGATTAGCCTACCAAATTGATTTGACTGGTACAGAACAGTCTCTTCAACAAATGGTGTTAGGAGAACTGGAAATCCATAGCCAAAAGAATGAAAGAGGACCCCTATCTACACTTTATACAAGGATCAACACAAAATGAATCAAAGACCTAAATATAAAAGCCAGGACCATAAAACTCCTAGAAGATAATGTAGAAAAATGTCTTCAAGATCTTATGGTAGGTGGAGATCTGTTAAAGCTTACATCTAAAACACAAGCAATGAAAGGAAAACAAAGTAGATAAATGGGACCTCCTCAAAATTAAACATGTTGACACCTCAAAGGACTTTTTGAAGAAGGAAAAAAAAAACAAAAAACAGCCTGCTCAATGGGAGAAAAATATTTGGAAATCACACATTTGGCAACTTTTTAATATCTGTGATATATAAAGAGACCCTACAATTCAACAATAAAAAGACAAATAACCAGACTAAAAAATGGGCAAAAGACTTGAATACACATTTATCCAAAGAAGAAATACAAATGGCAAAAAAAAAAAAAAAAAAGCATGAAAAAATATTCAACATCACTGGCTATTAGGGAAATACAAATCAAAGCTCCAATGAGATAACATTTCACCCCATTAGAATGGCCAGTATTAAATAGAAAACTACAAGTGTTGGAGAGGATGTGTAGAGATAGGAAGACTAATTCACCATTGCTGGGAATGTACAGCTGTTGTGGAAGTCTGTTAGGACCTTCCTAAGGAAGTTAGAAAAAGTTCCACCATGCCCTCTGCAAATACCACAACTAGGTATATACCCAAAGAACTGAGAGCAGGAACACTAACAGACATTCACCCTGATATTCAAAACAGCATTATTCACAATTGCCAAAAGATGATAACAACCCAGGTGTCCATAAACTGATGAATAGATAAACAAACTGTGGTATATACACACTATGGAATATTATTCAGCTTTAAGAAGAAATGAAGTCATGATGCATGTGGTAATTTGGATGAATCTGGAGAACATTATATTGAGTTAAGCAAACAAAACACAAAATGATAAATATTGTATGATTTTGCTATTATGAACAGAATAAAATGAGCAAACCCATGGAGTTAATAGCTAAAATATAAGTCACCAGAAAATAGAATGAGGTTAGAGAATGGAAAGCTGACATTTAATCTGTGAAAAAATTTAAAATAAAATAAAATAAAATGCTAAACTTATTTTTATATAATCCGTCGCAATTTTCATAGAAGGGCAAATTTGTAGGATGGAATATTGGAAATTTAATTCTATATCCTTATTTGTTACAGATAGATAAAAGATATAGGTATATTATTACCTTAATCTGAAAGTGATTGCAACTGAGTTAAGCAGATTCCAAGTGTTCCTAAATGACATGTATTCTTAGTCAGTAGGAAACAAATGAGGGCTTTGCTAATGAAATATCTGATGCTACTCCATTGATTGCCATGAAAATATCAGGCAAAATAATCTTAGAATAGGCAATTGTAGTTCCAGTCCCCTCACTTCATACATAAAATTGGTTATTAGTCAACATTAACACTTGGAGAAATCAAGATTTAGCAGATATTCATCTTGCTTAAATTGCATTATTTTATAATTTCATTTGCATAGTCTTGGAATTTGCAAATTGGAAATTGGTCCAATGGTCAGGAAAATAAATTGCTGACCCTGTTTGGACTGGCCATGGCTAAATTTTCTTTGTGATTATGTTTATTACTTAAGACACCCAAAGAATAATACAGTGAATTTATGTTCTAATATTTCCAGTTTGGTTCTGTGCATGAGTACATACTGATTATATTGATCCCATCTTTGAGGTCAATTTTCTGTTGTCCTTGGTCATATGTGGCTTATAGCCAAATTCTAAATCCAAGTATCATGGACATTTAAGGATTATATAGCCATCCCACCGACCCCTAATATGATATAGAATGCATGCTGAAAATGCCCTGATGGTTGTCAACCTTCCCTTCCAAAATCAGTACTTTCTAGTTTTTATCAATTAAATAATCACATTTTTCTCAATGTAAGCATTAAATATCACTCTCTTTATAGCTTTTTTTTCATTTAGTCTTAGATATGTCTTATGAAGTCTTAGAATTCATTTCTTCTCACTTTGCATTCTTACAGTACTTAAATGTTCAGTTTTTGATATAATACTCTACTGAGATAACATTTCACCCCATTAGAAATGTTAATGGGTATTTCTAGGCTTTTCAGCTATACTTCATGCATATAGCTAAATTCCATCATCATTATGTTCACTCCTTAGTTTATCAATACCAAGAAGTCCCATGGAATAAATAGTAAAAAGGCACAGTTTTCTTATATCTGTTATTTTGAAATTATTGTTCTACCACTTCCTACAGTGTGAATTTGGACCATTTCTTTAATTGTGGGCCACTTATAAAATGAATAATATGAATCAGAATATTTAGCTAAATAAAATTATATGTTGACTAGAAATAATAATTTTAAAGTATCTAGAAGGCATTAGGAATTTAACAAGTAGGAATCATTACTTCAGAGGAAAAGAAATGTTATATTTCTTAAATCATTTACAATATTCCCTGGTGTTTTAGTCCATTCTCACTATTACCTTATATAAAAGTACCACAAATATTCTTTGAGTTCTTATGTGGATGTGTTTGTTGTTTTGGTTGTATTTGGACTATCTTAGGGCATTATATCTATTCTTATTAAATGAATTATTAATGTACTTATTTATCAATTTTAATTTTTAAAAGAGGTAGCACATTATTTCACCCTGAATTTATCTCCTTTTTATATTTCATTCCATCCTCCATGTATCTGCCTTCTAAATATTTACAAATAATATTACTTTCTGTGTTCAGTCAATGCCATGAACAAATATTGATCCTTATATTTATCTTAGTTTCTTGAGTTAACTGACTAAATTACACCGTATAATAAAATGGATTCATATATGAAAACACATGAATGCATCTGATTTCTCTTTATTTCTTCTACCTCTTTGGATGTTTCTAACATTGAAACATATATATATTTCCCAAATATTACCTAAAATAATGTGTTTATAGAAGGATTTGATCACCCACAAATGGAACACAGGCCTGTTTACATTAAAATAAATTATTAGTATAAACAATTATATTTTTAAAATTTGAACTATTATAACTTTTAATATGGCATGTTTTCCTTGTGGAATATCATATAGATGAGACAAGAACATCTGTGACAATTCTTCTCTAAAACTGAGAAAAGGTAATTACAAGAATTGCCACACTTTTGATAGCTAGTATTGGGACCTTACTGACTCCAGGCTTATACTTAGATGTTTTACTGATCAGAAATGATGGAACTGAACTGCAGTGTTCACAAGATCATTGGGGATTCCATCTCCAAAGGACTTGGGACAAATATAAACACAACATCAGGAAACATAAGAGAAAAGAGCCAAGGCTTTGTTTCAATATGAGGTAGGTGTCATGTTCACATGTCATAACAAAGGGATTATAAGTGCATTCTATGGTTTTAAAACAGCAACTCTCAAAAATTGCTGTGAAAAGAATATGAAAAAATATCATCTGCTTCAAGTCCATTCTAATTATTTTATGAAATAGAGTTAGTCTGTTCCCAAAATTAAATTGTTCCTTTGATATAATTTATATATTTATTCCTTATTTTCCTCAGGTACCTGTATCAAATGCTTCATATCTTCTACTTAAATATATTTTAAAAAGAACATCTTTAAAGGAATATTTTAATCTCTAAACATGGCTATTATAAACTGTTATCTTTTGTTAAAACTGAGGAAATGAGTCAGGGTTTGTTGAGCTCCATTACCAGAAGTAATTTTCAGACTCAGAGATTGATTTCACAGCAAAAGAAAAGAATTGGGTGAAAGACAATCCAGACAAAAGTTATAATTTATTAAATAAAATGAAAACCAAGTATAAAAACAGTGAAACAAGAAGAAACTGATTGTCAAAGTGACATATTGGTTTGCTAAAAAGCAATCAAAGTAAGGCAAACTAAAGAAAACTAAACTAAAAAAGACAAAGCACACACAAAACACACAGATACAAACAGCTTCGTCATAGAAACATTTGCCAGATATGTGAAAAAAATGATCCATTCTCCATTTTCTTTATATCTTTTACTTCAATTAGGCAATTAACATTTGGAGGGTACCTGTGATATGCCATGCAGTTTTTACATATTTTCTTATTTAATTCTTACAATTAACCATTGAGGAAGGTTTATAGATGAAACTAATAAGAAATCTTCACCCAATATGGTAGAAAGTGAATCATCATTCTTTTTAACTTCTTGTTGTTTTAGTAAAATGGATATAATTAAAGCTATCTTGTAGCCTTGTTTACAGAATTTTAATTTTAATAAATAGTTTACCTTACATTGTATTAAGATGTAGAAAACATAGCTCATGTTTTTCTGACTCTTTATTCAATGCCAGGTAAATATTATTCCTATATTATGGATTGTGGGTCACTGTATTCATAAATATTCAGTGAAAACAGATTCAGTTGTCAAATTAATTTGGAGAATGATATATATTACTTGTTCTTTTCTGAAACTCAGAAAACCAAATAGCTTATTTTGTGATCTGAAAAGCCTTGCCATGAAAAAATCTTTCTTAAACACTACTTAACCAAAGCATTTCCCAAACATATAAACTCCTTATTTTTCTAGTATTTAGGGTTACCTGATAAAGCTTAACAGAAAATCAGTTTAATGAATTAACTTTTCCTGAATGAAATGCCAAAAGATCAATTCAAACATGATTGACTCTTCAGGAAGCATAAGCATTGTCCCAGGTATTAGATTTGAAGCTTTTGACCACAGGGAATTAAAATATAGAGAGAAAGGCTTCTGATTTGATATTAAAGAAATCAAAACACTATGAAAATATCTGATATGAACAATTCCAAGCCATTGAATAAGAGATGCTATAGGAAAGCTCAGGATGAAAGGACCATATCAACTGTAATTGCAAAAAGTGATTTCCTGGAATAAGTGAGTTTTGACAAATTAGTAACTTTATTATGATTGAAATCATTGCCTTTTTTTCTTTTCTCTTTTCCAGACTTGTAACAGAGAAGGGGCAACTATTTGTTTTAACTGGAATAGACACATACTCTGGCTATGGGTTTGCATTTCTGGCACACAATGCTTCTTCCAAAACTACCATCCGTGGACATACCGAATGTCTTATCTACCGCCATGGCATTCCACACAGCATTGCTTCTGATCAAGGAACCCATTTCACAGCAAATGATGTGCGGGAATGGGCACATGCCCATGGAATTCACTGGTCTTACCATGTTCCCCATCACCCTGAAGCAGCTGGATTAATAGAACGGTGGAATGGCCTTTTGAAGACTCAATTATGGTGCCAACTAGGTGGCAATACCTTGCAGGGCTGGGGCAATGTTCTCCAGGACACTGTGTATGCTCTGAATCAGCGTCCTCTATATGGTGCTGTTTCTCCCATAGCCAGGATTAATGGGTCCAGGAATCAAGGGGTGGAAATGGGAGTGGCACCACTCACTATTACCCCTAGTGACCCACTGGGAAAATTTTTGCTTCCTGTCCCTGAAACCTTAAGCTCTGCTGGTCTACAGGTTTTAGTCCCAAGAGGAGGAGTGCTGCCACCTGGGAACATAACAGTGATTGCATTGAACTGGAAGTTAAGACTGCCACCTGGCCACTTTGGGCTCCTCTTACCTGTGAATCAACAGGCAAAGAAGGGAATTACTGTACTGGCTGGGGTGATTGAACCTGACTATCAAGGGGAAATAGGACTACATCTACATAATGGGGGTAAAGAAGAGTTTGCCTGGAATGCAGGGGATCCTCTAGGGCGTCTCCTAGTCCCGCCATGCCCTGTGATTAAAGTCAATGGAAAATTGCAACAAACCAATTCAAGCAGGACTAACAATGGCCCAGAATCGTTGGGAATGAAAGTTTGGGTCACCCCACCAGGCAAAGAACCACGGCCAGCTGAAGTGCTTGCTGAAGGTAATGGGAACATGGAATGGGTAGTGGAAGAAGGTAGTGATAAATATGAACTTCGACCACATGACCAGTTACAGAAACAAGGACTGTAATGGTCATGAACCCTTCTTCCATGTTTCATTATGAGTATGATTGTATATGTACACAAAATGAATTTCTTTGTTTTCTTCCCCAATCTTTTCCCCTATCATGAAAAGTTGTATTAATCCCACATCATAATATTTAAGGATGTCAAGTTTAAGAGTGACTATCATCCAAGGACTTGCACCCTGTTCTGTAGGGAATTAATGCGTTTTTGGTTGTACGCAGGGGAGTTGAAGATTGTTAGGTGGAAATATATATGTATGCTTGTCTGTTATTGTTTTTACTTAGAGACTAAGTATGGTTTAGAGTAATGTGTATGATTGCCGAGTTGACAAGGGGTGGGCTGTGATGGTTAGGTTAATGTGTCAACTCGGCCAAGTAGTTGCGTCCAGGTGTTTGTTCCAGCAAGCACTGGGCTAATTGTAATACAAGAGCATTTATGGACTTCAATCACCAGTGAGTTTACTGCATGGATGGCTGATTACATCTGCATCAATCAGGGAGATTACATTATCAATGGGTGGTGCTTTTATCCAATCACTTGAATGACTTAAAAGTGGAAGTGATTTCAACATTCAGAGAGAATTTCCCAGCTCGTCATTGGACAGGCAACTTCTCCCAGAGACTCATCAACGACCTTTCATCGGAGCCCCTGGTTTGCAGCTTGCCTGAGGAAACTGGACTTGTGTGTCCCCAGGGTCGTGTGAGAGACTCTTTTAGATTTCCATATTATTCACAGATATCTCCTGCTGATTCTGTTTCCCGAGAGAACCCTGACTAATACAAGACTCCACTGATTCTCATTTACTTTCTTAAGGAATAGTCAATGCTTTATTGAGTGAAACAATATATATAGTCTGTCTTTTATATTACTGGTTAATATATGTGTCATGTTTGTTAGTTATCTAAATTAAAAACATATTATACAAAATAAGTTTTTTCAGAGGTCTCAAAAAACTTACCTGTTAAATATTGAGTTCTCAGACATGATCTTCTCTTCCCTAAATTATGAGGTCCCTGAAATTTTTTTCTACAATCTGGAATATACTGTTATCTAGAATCCAGCCCATGAACAAGCTTTATTAAACACACATTTCTGTTAGAAGAATCCAAAGGATTCATAATTGTGTGAATTTAGTTTACTCTGGATTGTTATTTAAAACAATTAAAACATGCTGTTCTCTAAAGATGCTGATAGATTGAATTCATACATACACTTTGTACTATTTGATTATTTTCTTTTACCCCTTTTTCCATGTAGATTTTTTAATAGGGGAACCACATAAATGGCTGGCAGAAATGTCACTGTGATAACAGAGTTCTTCCTCCTGGGACTGACTGAAAACCCTGAACTGAATATTGTCCTTTATGTGCTGTTTCTCCTGCTCTATCTCATCACTGTGGTGGGCAAAGTTTGTATTATCATGATAGTTCTGGCTAGTTCCCAGCTCCATTCCCCCAAGTACTTTTTCCTTAGTCAGTTGGCTTTCTTGGATTTCTACTATTCTTCAGTCTTTATTCCCAAAATACTTGTGAAATTCTTAACAGGACAGAATGCCATCTCCTACCAGGGGTGCCTCTATCAATATTCCTTTGCTGATATGTTTCTGACAAATGAGTGGTTCCTCCTGGCTGCCATGGTTTATGATCAGTTCATTACAGTCTGCTGCCCACTGCACTACACAGATCTCCTGACTCCTATGTTCTGTATCCAACTTGTGACTGTTTCCTACTTAATAGGCTGTGTCAACTCTCTTACCCACCTGAGTGGCTTGCTCAGTCTGTCCTTCTGTGGGCCCAATATTATTAACCATTATTTCTGTGATATCCAATTGTTCTTTAAACTCTCCTGTTCTGACACCCAATGCATTAAGGTTTTATTTATTATCCTCTCTAGATTGACATCCATGACCACCTTTCTGATAGTGGTTAGATCCTACCTTTGAATCCTTCTCACTGTCCAGAAGCTATGCTCTGCAAGGGGCAGTTATAAAGCCTTCTCCACATGTGCCTCCCACCTGACAGTGGGTGTTCTCTTCTATGGAACCATGATATTTACTTATCTTGGAACCAGTTATAGCTACCCACAGGATAGAGCAAAAATCCTGTGTTTTATACTCTGTTGCTGCCAATACTAAAATTTCTGATATATAGTGTGAGAAACAGAGATACCAAAGAAGAAATGAGAAGGCTTCTTAAGAGAAAAATATTTGCTCAGTAAACATGAATTTTCAAGCAGAAATTTTCTTGAAGTTTATAAAATGGCATTATAGGTAGGTTCATTGTGCAGTTAACTACAGGAGATTGGGTGAAAATGTAAGGAATTTTCAAATACACTTATGTGAAGAGATATACTCATTAATAACTTTGGAAAAAGATGTGTGTGTTTCACTATATACCCTAAATATTATTTTGAATCTCTATTAACTTCATATGTAATCAATTGATACCTTACTGCACTGGATTGATTAGTTATAAAATATGATTATCAGTTTGGTAAAAGAATATAGAAGAACTAATAAGTAAGCAATTACACAAACACACAGCACAGACACACATGCACACACACATAAAAGTGGGGGAGAATTGGTTACAGAGAGTGCACTCAATCATCCTTCTTCCAAGATCTGAACCATTTTACAGAGATGAGTAAACAAAGGAGTTAAATCTTATCTAAGATCAGACACTTAGCTCTAAATTTTAGAGCTAAAAGTTAAACCTGCATGTAGTCATATAAAGGTACACAGAACTTCTCTCCATTTTACATAAAAAAACAGATCTTCCTAAATTTCTCAAGTATGTGATATTTGTTTAGAAATGTGAAAACTGAAACGTTTAATTTAAAATTATTTTTAATTTTTATATGGCATCTTCACTTCTTCCAGTTCTTTAATGTATATACCAAAAAAAAAATCAGTCTTGTTGTTGAGTCTATGGCATTTTTGTCTTGTTGCCTAACAATGAAATTAATGTAAATGTGTAATAAATTAGGTTAAAGCACATTTATTTCATTGTTTCTATACAGCCTTGATTTTCTTCAGGAATAATTCCATTTGTCAAATATTTTGGTCTAATGTCCCTACATCAACATATGCATATACTTTGATAAGCTATGATTATTATAACCAAGTTTTTAAAATATATACTCCTTTAATTTTTTAAAAAATAACTTAGATTACATAAATGTTACACAAAAAATACAGGGGATTCCAATATCCTCCACTCCCTAACCTTCTCACAATTTCACATATCAACAGCATCCTTCATTAGTATGGTACATTTGCCACAATTGATGAACACATCTTGGAGCATTGCCACTAAGTGATAATTATGGTTTACATTGCAGTTTACACTCTCTGCTACACATTTTGCAAGTTATTACAAGAAATATAATACCCTGTATCTGTCATTGCAACATCATTCAGGATAATTCCCAAGTCCCAAAAATGTCCCCAAATTACACCTATTTTTCCCTCTCCATCCCCTCAGAACCTCGAGTTGCCACTGGCTCCACATCTTTGATAAAAGTTCTTCCATTGCTAGGTTCACAACAAGTCTACAGTAGAACAATTGTAAGTCTACTCTAGTCCATTGTCCATTCCCCAATCTTGAGGATTCTGTGATGGTGATGGCCACTACACCTCTAATTTAGAGGGGTCTTATATCCTATGGGGCATATGGATGGGAATTTATAATCAAAATATGTTCCTTAATGCCACATTTTGTTTAAACTTTTTCCCTAGAATATTATCATTCTCAAAGACCTAGATCAAGAATCTCCACCTCACTCAAGATTTTCTTTATAATTTCTTTAATGAAATTGGATTACTTCCTCCATTGTTCTACCACTGCACATGGTCATGTACAAATGAATTGCAAAGATTTGTTTTCACATTTAACTCCTCTTCTAGAACTTTTATTCCTGTAACGTATAAACAGTATCTTATCCAACTTCATAGTCCCAGGATTACTGGGAATGTGACTGTCATTTAATACAGTATAGTAGATATTCAATACTTTTTTTTTGAATAAATTGGTGAGTTAATTAAATAACAAGATTGTTTTCTCACCTATTGTATCTTAGTATATTTTCTGTTGAAATATTTAAATAAATAAAAATAATCAACAATTATTTTAAAAACTTACCACTTAGTACAGTAAAAAAAAAATCAGTGAATTATTGGAAGAAATGTTTCATTAGTTAAAAGCATTAATATATAAATATTAAACAAAGATATGAAGGATATTCTTCATTCATAGTTGATGTGGATGGTAATATAATTCCAACATAAATTAACATCATGAAATCAGTAAGTACGAAAGTTCATTTCTCCTTGCTAAAAAGGAAATCTAGCAAGCACAACTGGAGACAGTAGTTGTCTGAGATTCTCTAATAGTAATTCTTTCATGTACTTTCACCATGTTTTAGTGTTTTATAAAAGAGTTTGTTTATATATCTGCTGATAATATTATTTCCTTTGTCTGTGAACAATATCCTAGGATCCAAGACTACACAGGCACTTATAATGAAATAAGGGTATTGATGATGATGATGATAATAATTAAAATATTAAAATAACAATAAATACTTAAGAATAGTATAACAGTACATTAAAAAGATTAGCAGTTGAAACAAGAATTCTAGGTTTAAATCCAAACTTAACACTTAATGGATGCTTTGACAAGTTTCTTAAAAAGGCTTGACTCAGTTTCTTCATCAATAAAATGGTATAATAATAGTGCCTCCTTCATGGACTGCAATAGGATTAAATTTACAGTTTTGAGAATCATGACTGACAAAAATTGAAATCTCCAAAGGTTTACAAATTTTGATGTTGATGTTGATGGTGATGATGGTGGTGGTGGTATATAGTTGTGGGTGCTTGGAGGCACATATGCAAAAAAATCTAATGAACCACATATCTTTTTTTTCCTTTTATTCTTTATGCTGAATTTCTTTTATGAATTTTATTGAAGTATATCATCCATATATGAAAATACATAAACAATAACTGTATAGTAAAAGAGGTGCACTTACAAAATATCATTTTAATATACTCTTTTATATTAGTATTTACACATTATATTTTCATATATACATGGTTTTTAAGCTATATCATTTAATTTTCTCAAATGTGTGAAGCCATTTACATTGAAACATACAAAAGCAAGGAATATACATATATAAGTATTTCCATTGAAGTTGTATTCCAGGTGCACAAAGAAAATACCTTGGGGGTACAATTAAAATACAAATCTCAAGAGATGAAAGATGCTATCTGGCCAATTCAATTATGAGAAGATTTGGAATTTGAGGATGTATGATAGTATAAGACTATTTAAGAAACTATATTTCAGAAGACTATTCTTTATTATGGGAATGCTTTAAAAACATACTAAGAACAGAATTAATGTTGAATACAAATCTAGTTTTGAGTTGAAAATTAAGTCCTTTAATTCTCAAGAAGTCATACTAAGGTAAAAAAAATATCACAGTGAAATTTTTAAAAAAATGTCTACCCTATCAATAGATGGGAATATACACAATACCCAGTACTGTCATAAAAAACACTGATTTTTTTTCATCAACATCATCATATTATATTGTTCAAGTATATAAGAAATAAGAAATAGCTAAACATGAACAACAGTAGCAGCGTATAGCAACAATATGAGTAGATTGAGGTCCTTATATTGACAATTCACAGGATTCCAAATTGTATCTGAGGCAAATATCATTACATGCCAAAAGTTAATGGTGAATTTGGCAGAGTTGCATAAGATTTACTATTCTTGCTGTTTAATAAAGAACCTGAAAATAATAATAAGACATCTGAAAAAAAGATTTTCTTTGGACAACTAAATCTCAGGTAAATCTACTTTCATCATTCTATTCTTTCCATAAGTGTGTGTTTGTGTATGTGTATGAGTTTCCTACATTGAGAAATGTTTTTTTTTCACTTGTCTGCATCTTCCAGTAAGCATTAAGAAAAGTGCCTTTTATGATAGGAAAGAAAAAATGTCTTCATTTAATAAAGTTTGCTAAATAAAAGAAAGGATAAATAGGAATGCTTGAGAACATGGGGAAACTAAATGATTATGTATACTTAACATCAAGCCCTTTGGATTAGTCAAGTAATGTTATAGGTCTGAAACAAACTTTACTTAACTGCACATACTCGTTTCAATTGTATTTATCAAATACTTAAGTCAATCTTATTAGGAAATTAATACTTTATAATGAGAGAAAATGATATATTTTTAATTCTATGTTTGCAGATTTCAACATATATAATTTTTATCTTACAATTTTTAGGCTTTTTAGCTTTGTCTAAAAATCCTGTTTGGCAATGAACTGGTTGTCACCTGAAATCATAGGTAAATATGTGCCTTTATTATTTTGATCACACACAGACACAGTTTGAAATACATCATAGATTATTTCTTATTTGGTTGTAGCTCACAAAGAGAAAGAAAGGACATATGATAGAAGAGTATAGTAAGGATTTAGCATAAACATGTCAATTAAGCAGGATATTTCTACTTTTGTTATTTTATAACAAAATCTAATAAAGTTTTATTGAGTCTAAGGAACTTTTAGCTGTGTTAATTTAAGTATTGTTCTGTTTCTAAAAGAACACTGAAAGTGACAGTTAGGTGTTCAAAAATAAGACTGCCACACAAGGTATCATTAAACTCACAAATAGGGAGCTTTGTATCCCAAATGAGCTTTATATTTTCTAAGAGGATCAGAAGAGTATTCTTTTAGACCCAATAACATTTGTGGGTAATATATATTATGACTGAGTAGAAATCGCTTGAAATAATTTCAGATACATAATGTTTTAGAAGTGCTACCAATTTCCCACAATTGTGAAATTGAACATTTTTATTAGTGCCTGTCAATTCTGTAAAAAAAAGGAAAAACATATATGACTTATCAGCTAACTTTAGGTCATTAAATAACTGCTCTCTGTTACTCTCTCATTACTTGAATTTCAGTGGGTTCTGATTGCTAGATCTTTAGACTTGAATCCTTCTCTGAATTGTGTTATTGCTATTCAGCAGGTAAGTCAAAGGGCTGAATTGAAATAAGTGACTGGATCCAATTTTGCTGAGGTGACACTCTTCATCCTTTCTGGATTTGAAGATAACCCTGAAATACAAGTTAGACTTTTCTTGCTGTTCCTCTTTTATGTATTCACTCTTTTGGGGAACCTTGGACTAATAAAGTTAATCAGTATTGACTCTCCACTTCATGCACCTATGTACTTTTTCCTTAGCAATTTGGCATTCATTGACATATTTTATTTCTCTACAGTGACACCCAAGACACTGGGTCAATTTCCAATCCAACCAGAAAACCATCACTTTTGTTGGCTGCTTTGTCCAAATGTACTTTTTTGTTGGTTTGTTTTGCAGTGAGTGTTTTCTTCTGGGCTCAGTGACCTATGATCACTATGTAGCAATATGCAGTCCTTTACTCTATTCAGTAGTCATGTCCCAGAAAGTGTGCAACTGTCGGGAGTAATATCATATTTGTTAGGTTTCACAAATTCTCTTATATCCATCTTCATGATAAGCAGTTTGGCATTCTGCAATTCCACTATCAATCATTTCTTCTGTGACACCACAGCTCTTTCGGTCCTGTCCTGTATAGATGCATTCAGCACAGAGATAGTGACCTTTCTCTTAGGTTCACCCTGCTTAGTACTCTTCTCATAATCGCAGTCACTTACTTTGTCATCATCTCAACCATCCTAAGGATCCAGCCTGCAGCAGGCAAGAAGAAAGCCTTCTCCACCTCTGAGTGCCACGTCCTTCCTGGGTGTAATGGTCTTCTATGAGTCCCTGATTTTCACATATTTATAGCCTGATAACACATACATCTTGACCCAGAAACAGGTGGCATCTGTATTCTCTACCATTGTTATTCCAATGCTGAATCCACTGATCTATAGTCTGCGGAATAAAGATATGAAAAATGCTCTCCTTAGGGTCTGACATAGAAAGCTATTGCCATTACAAGGGGCTTTATGCATTCAATGATTTTAAGGATTGGAAAAATACCACAGTAACCCCAAATGCCATAACAGAAATTAAATGATGACTTGGAACTTGAAATTTGGGATGAGAATTATGATCTTTGTTTGTATTGAATACAGAATCAATATATTAGGGGGTCATTTAGTCACATCAGTTATACATAGCATGATTATATAAAGGTATGCAAAGAGGCATCTGAGCAGTGCCTGAAATTTATTCCTCAGTACTGCTGTGTGAGCATGTGCTACTCTGTAACCTGTGATAAATATTAAATTGTAGTTTCATATAGCTAGGCATTCTGTTTTCTCAACTAGTAGCAAATTGGGAGTAGAATATTAAGTTAATAAGTCATGGGGACTCCTAAAATTTACCAGTCTACCCACTTGTCAACCCTGCACCACCCAACCCAGTAATATCACTACCCTCCTGTCCTACCTCTTCAATACGCAACTACACTCTATCGCTTTAACACAGATTACATCCATATGGTTGATAGCTCACAACCTTCTCCTCTCTTTCTATTTCTTGTAAACCTATCTTCCAGTCAATAGCTTTCTGAGACTGCTCAAATTCCTTAAATCATATCAGTGAGTTCATGTACTATTCATCCTTCAATGCCTGGCTTACTTCACTCAACATAAGGTCTTCAAGATTCATCCATGTTATCCTGTGTGTTATGGATCAAAGATATAAATATAAGAACCAAGATCATAAAGACCTTGAAAGATAATGTAGGGAAGCATCTACAGGATCTTGTAACAGGAAATGGTTTCATGAACTTCACACCAAAAGCATGAACAGCAAAAGAAAAAATAGATAAATGGGATCTCCTCAAAATTAAAAACTTCTGCACCTCAAAAGACATTATCAAGAATGTAAAAAGGCAGCCTACCCAATGGGAGAAAATATTTGGCAACCATATGTTTGATAGGAGACAATATCCTGCATATATAAAGAAATCCTACTCTTCAAGAATAAAAAGACAATGCATTTTAAAAATGGGCAAGTGACCTGGAAAGATACTTCTCTGAGGAAGAAATACAAATGGCTAAACAGCACATGAAAAGATGCTTGACATTGCTAGCTATTAGGAAAATGTAAATCAAAACTACAATGAGATACCATCTTACACCCATTAGAATGACAGCTATTAAAAAAGCAGCAGATTATAAGTGTTGGAGAAGATATGGAGGAATGGGAACCCTCATCCTCTACTGGTGGGATTGTAGAATGATCCAGCCACTATGGAGGACAGTTTGTCAGTTCCTCAAAAAGCTAACTATAGAACTTCGATATGATCTAGTGATTGCACTGCTGGGTATATACCCTGAAGAATTGAAAGCAAGACATGAACTGAAAGCACACCAATGTTCATAGTGGCATTGTTCACTATTGCCAAAAGTTGGAATCAACTCAGGTGTCCATCAACAGATGAATGGATAAACAGAATGTGGTACATATATACAATGGAATATTACTCACCTGTAAGAAGGAATAATATTGAATCTTAAAGGGGAACATAATTTTTTTTTGTTGTTCCATGAAGTTAGAATTGCAAGACTTGTAATTATTCTTTAATGTTAACCCAGATGAATGAACTTTTCCAGACATTGTTGCAATATCATTCAGTACTGCCTTTACTGTGCATGAATCATTTGTACCATCAAAACAATGAGTTAGAACATCATATTTATGTTTTATGTTGAAAAGAATTGTAGGTTAATTTGTTGATATTCTTTTTTAAAACAAAATGTGTGTGTATAATATTTCTCTCTCTCCAAAAGACTTAGACAATAAGTGTCCTGAGAAAATGTTTTGCTTATTCTTATTTGTTCTTCAGCATCTAACAAATTATCATATGCAAAATAAACCAATAAATATTGTTAGCATTTTGGCATATCTAAGGATGTATTTACAGATGCATTCATTTATTCGCATATGCTAATTAATGATAATGCTCTCTGCTATTTCCTACCTCATGGAAGTATAATGATAATTCATTAAGGCCAAGGACTCTGTTGTATTCTGTTTGGCACTTGGCCAGCCATGTACATATTGGGAATCAATAAATAAAAATTTTGTTGACAATTTTATTTCTATAATACTTTCCCAAACATTTTTATGTTTATATTAAATATGGCATAGTGATTTACAGATATATTAATTTTCAAATGATGTCTTCTCTAATGGATTCAGATAGGGAAATTTGAGTAAACAGTTATGTATATGACTTTACATAATTCTAGTCAACTGGGTAGGAAGTATTTCATATCTCATATATCAGAAACAAAACTCCTATAAAGAGGAAATCACTCTCAGTCTTGGGAGTAACTAAAAGTAGCTAATATGATGAGATTTGTGTGTGTATATATGTGTGTGCATTTTCTCTTATCTATATGACAGTGGTCTGGGTCCTGCAAGCTTCAGTGTACAATGTAATATTTTGTATTATAATCTGCTATAATGTGTTGGATAACTTATGAGATTCTGTGGCATTATTGTTTTATAGAGGCTACTGTCTTTTCACTCACTACTTTTTATTAAAGCTATATAGAGTTTTTCACTTCCAATCACAGTGTCTGAGTAAGATAGGTTACCATGAAGGTTTTTTCATGCTTATAATTGAGATTTATTAAACTAATCATATTTTTTGAATTTCTTTTTTTACCAGGTATTTTCATTTTTTCATTCTAAATGTAATGTTTATTTTAAAATAATTATGTAAAACATCATGATGTTCAACCTTAGTTCTATTTATCCTGTTTCTAATTTTTATGTGTTTGGATTTTCTGCAATCGCATTGAATATGTATTCTTATTCATATTTTCTATTGATTATTTAGAGTAGCTTGAAAACTTTTACATTTAGTATTAATAAAATGATGTATTTGGTTGTTCTTTTAAAATTATTGATGTTTTCTTGTTGTTCTGTTTCTAGGAGAAAAAACATGACAGACTTTATTTGCCCATCATAAGATCAATGATATACATTATTTGTACAAATTATGCTAAAATGTCCATAACTACACCTCTCAGCATGCTCCTCATATTTGTCTCTGTTGCCTCTTCAAGTCTCTTTTCTACATGCTTTCTCTGCACCCTCCTTTATCTCCCAGGAAAACCCAACTTTCCAGAATGAGTCATGAATTTCTTTGCTACCCTTTGTCTTTCTCTCACCTGACTATCTTAAGGTTCTTGCTCTCTCCCATAAAGATGATCAGCTCCACAATGTTTGGGACTATGTCCCCAACAATAAACATTGTTTCTGAAATTTGACATATATATTTTCTTTTTTAACATGCTGAGAAAAGCACTGATTTAAAACATGTTTGATATATCCAGCTATAAAATGAAGATAATCATTTTGTTAAGCTTAAGATAACTTTTATATCAATGGAAAATAAAAACAAAGATTACTTTTCTGAACTAGATTTATTTCAAAAAATATTTAATGAATTCCCCAAAACAAAATATGTAATGAAAATAAAATAAATGGAATGAATTGACTGGGTAATATCATGTAGATTCAGACTCACATATATCCATACTCATTAACAGAGTTCTATTTAAGAATAGACTAAAGAATATTAGCTGATAATTGGAGAAAGTAGTATAAAATAAATTAGGATTTTGCAACGGGTATTTACCTTTTAATATATTGAAGGAGTGGGGTGGGTGGATAATGCAGTTATATAAAAATAGTCTAGATGAAAAAATAAGAAAGAGGCAGTAATAAGAAAGTAAACAAGAATTATGAGATTGAATCAAAATCCAAATTACAATATCAGATATTTCTCATACAATTTTAAATAAAGATATAGTAAAGCAAATCATTAGGTTAAAATGATACAAAGTAACTAATGTTATAGAAACTAGTTTTTATTATTCCATTTACCTGAGCCTCATTTCCTCCAGGTATTTTTATGGTTCTCTAATTTACTTCATTCAGGTTCCTCAAATGTGACCTCATCAATGAAAATTCTCTGAAAATTATTTTTAAGAGAACAAGCCCAACTATCTCCACACACACCCTCCACTTAGTTTTTCTCCATAGCATTTATCACTCAACGCACATATACTTCAACATTTATTCCTCCTCTCCCATACAATAGAGTGTCACTCCATGTCACTTTTCTTGTTAGATCTCCTCCCTGTTCCTTACCTGTACAGTCCACCCACTGCCCAGCATCTCTGCACTTGTCTAGAACACCTTCTCTTCATGTACCTGTATGACTACCTGTATGACTGACTATTCTCTTCTTCAAGACTTTGATCAAATGCAAACTTTCATATTGAGGTTTGCTCTGACCACACTATTTTCTCTTGCTTCCTCATGACCTTGTTTGGGAACATATCCACTATTCTGTCTTATATTTCATTTCTCTTTTTAAATAATACTTTCCACATTCTAACATGGCATATCAATTATTTCTGTTTTTTGTTTTGTTTTGTTTTGTTTCTCACAGCTAGAACACAAGCCCCAAGAAAACAAAAATCTTTTATTACTTTGCTATAGATTAGGGCCTGGTACATTGCATGTATTCAATAAAATATTTACTGAATAAATGATTAAATTCAGTGGCATGTTTGAACATACATCATCTAGTTTGTTTATAGAGGGTTTGGACTATGTTGTTTTACTTTAAGGATTATTCAGTTTTGCTCTGATACCCAATGAACTAGGGACATTTCTGAATTTTAATATCTGAATAACATAATCCAGAAGGTTAAAATTCTATATCAACATGTGAGACTTACTTTCTCTGCATCTATGGGTCATTTATACAAATTGGTTACAAATAATCCATATATTTCAATAAATTTCCAAAGTTTAATATAAAAAAGCAACATTTTCTGAACAAAACAGTTATTTAATTTAAAATTAATATTCAAAATATAAACATTGAAAGACTGTTCCTCTTGAAAATTATAAAAACTAATACCAAGCACCTCTTAAAATATATTTATATATATACATAAATAACATTTTTGTAAGCAAATGCACATATGTGCATATATATTTATATATGATTTTGCAGATGTTGGTATGTATTGTGAAAATTTTGATTTTTTACCCACAATTAAAAAAAAAAAAAACACACTCATTTTGGTGCAGGAAGTATACTTGGTATACATAGAATAATTCATATAAGATTAATAATTAGTTTACTGTAAATGACTGTTGTATTCTTGCATTACTTTAGCAAATTAAAATGATGACAATTAAAAAAAACTAATACTAAAAATATAATCTTAAGTTATCCTTCATCAAGCAGGAAATAAAGTTTTGATTATAGACTCTGTATATACTGGATTACAATAAATAATCCATATCACTAAATATAAGAAACAGGTAAAATAGCTTTCCAATGAATAATGGAAACACTAAATTCTTTTATTAATAAACAGGAAACAAAAAATAAAAGATATAGCTACCTGAAGGTGACAGAAAAAGAACAATAAATTCAACCTTAAAAAGTAGGGGAAATAAAAATGATGAAACTAAAATAACACAAATTAATTAGAAAGCCAAAATATGAATGACATTTATCAATAAAGGAAAGAAATAAAACTACAGAATGATACTTTAGTAAACTTCAAAAAATAAAAACATATTTGAGAGAATAAAGAGGTGAAAACATAGGAAAAAATGTAACAAGCTAAGAGATAAAACTATATCATCATCTAAATCAGAGATTTAAAAATCTGGTCAGACTTTGGCTTTGACCATGACAGAGTAAGTGGCATGAGAATAACCATGATATCATAAAGATCTCAAACATGAAAAATTGCACATGGCAAGTGCTTTCTGGATTTGGACAACAGACAGTACAGGTCAGTTATTTGTGAGATTCTGGAGTCATGTGAGAAGATCATTCTGCTTACTCTGCCTTTATAGACTGCTTAGCAGGAAAGTAAAGACTGCAAGCAGAGTATAAAAGTCTGGTCTTTCAGATCTGAAAATATAGAAATTAGAGTTTCCAGCAGCTGTAGAAGTGGAACAGTCAAGACAGGGAACACAGAGCAGGTGCTCCAAAGGCTTGTGTGGGGATTCCCTATAGGTTTTAGGCTGAAGACTGAGCTGCTTCTGTGTAGGGGAGACTCTACAAGCATATTCAAGGGACCCTGGGAGAGGGCTGAGAAAACAACTACAGAGATCATGAGTTGATGGCACAAGTTGAGTCATGGATCCACCATAATGAAGATTATCTCTGATTGACTCAGGCATGAAGTTGAGACCAAAAAAAAAAGACATACATTAGAAGTAAAGACACTACCCTGGAATGACACATACTCTAGGATTAAGGACAAAACCAAACAGATCTTCTTTATCAAAAAATAAAATGACACCTGAGAGGTTTAAAAGACATTGTCACTAGTTCTTTGGGTACCAGAGCAAAAATGAATACTCCTTTAAAGTAAAACACCATAATCTAAACCCTTTATAATATATCAGTCATAAAATACAGTATATAATAAAAATACTAAAAAGAAGACAAAGCAAGAAAGTTTGAACTATATGAATAAATAAAGAAGTTAATAGAAATATATTTCAAGGTGATCCAAAATGGAAAGTAAAAATATCTGCAATGAAAAATATGGCATATATGACTTGGCATTTTTTCCCCAACCCTTCCTGTTCTTTCCCTTCCCCAAATTGCAGCAATATTTCTGACCAGTTAAAAATGCAGACTTGGAGAATTGGTCATGAACTAGTGAGTGATCAGTAAATCTTGTAACACTACATTCCTTCTAAGTTCTGCTGCACATGTTCTTTCCCCATCTGTAAGTGGACATGCATTATTAAAGACCCCTCTTGTTTTCAGGAGGCATGGACAATTGAGCTCAAAAAATGTTGTCTTTCCTCCCCTGCTGAGGTTTAGGACCCCAAATTTGTCTCCTAAATAAATGATTATTATTCACCACGCTGGACTTCACTGACTCTTTTTTGATGTGACATATCCACCTCAGTTGAGTGAAAAGCTGTCATTTTTCTACAATGCCTTGCTATATTCAGGACAAAAGTTACATGGAAGAACTAAACTGCAGATTGGAAGCATAGAGGAATGTATCAGTAATAATGAAATCAGATCAATAAAACGTTTTCAAACGACAAAACAAACTAAGCAATAAAGAAACAGCATAGTGGGTCAATAAAATAATGAAGAAAAAGTGGATGAAATCTTATAAAAAGCTTGAGAAAAATATCAATGTACAGATCCAAGAAGTTCTGAAAACCCAAAGCAGGTTAAATCCAACTCAAACACACACACACAAATGAGTATGAACCCAGGTACACCATACTCAAACTACAGAAACTGAAAGATAGAAAGAAACAGTTAAAAGATGTTTGTGTGGGATGTGGTGGGAGGTGTGGGGGGTGGGCAACATGGGAATCCCAGTGGGTTCCATGTAATATTTTGGGTAATCTAAGCACCTCTTAAAATATATGTATATATATATATATATATATAAATAACATTTTTGTAAGCAAATACACATATATGCATATATATTTATATATCACTTTGCAAATGTTTGTATGTATTGTGAGAATTTTGATTTTTACCCACAATAAAAATAAAAAAAAATTTAAAAAAAAGAAGAGTCAAATAAGCACACATGCCAGTAATTAATCAAGAATATATACACATTCATATAAGTAAAACTTTTCATTGTCAGCAAAAAAAAAAAAAAAAAAAAAAAAAGAAAGAAAGAAAAAGCAGCTATGGTGTAGCAGGGAGAACATATTACCTCCAGGAAATAATATATATCAATAATGACTGACATCCTTTAAAAAACCATAAGACTAGAATACAAAAATTATCTAAAAAATGTTGAAAGGCAAAAAGAAAAATAACTATATATGTAGTGAAAACATTATTAAAAAATAAAGGTGACATAGAGGCATTTCAGTTAAATGAAAGTTAAGAAAATTTGCTGCCAAAATACTGCAGGACAAAAAAGCTAACAGTAGTTCTTCAGGCTGAAAAACAAAATGATATCATATCACAAATTCATGGTATGATAAATAGGAATGATATTTAGAGGAAAATTTTTTTCTGAAAATCATCCAAAAAATTACCAAAAGAAATGATGTACATCAGGATGGGAAATATTTATAAATTCTGCAATTGACAACTGAATATATAACAATAAAAATAATGATATTCTATTTTCAGGTTGGCAATTTATATGAGAGGAAAATATATGGCACAATGGGAAAAGAGACAATAAATGGAAATAGAATGTTTTAGGTACAATTTATGTGAAGAGGTACAATATTAAATTCAAGTAGACTAATTTAATAATTCCATATACTTAAAAGAAGTATGGTTTTTAAAACCCAAGAGAATAAAATTGGATAATATATTTTTATTAACCCAAAAGAAGCCAGGATAGGGGCAAAGGACCAAAAATAAATGGCATAAATTGAAAATAACAAACCCATAAATATTTTAAATGTGAATGGAATAATCATTCCAATAAAAAGGCAGAGTTATTGAGTCAACTAAAAAGTAATAAATAATTATATCATATTCCCAAGAGATTGGAGAAAAGTAAAAGAAAAATAAATATGTATTTTGTAAATACAAGCATATAAAAACAACTGTAGCTGTATTATGTTACCAAGAAGACCTCTGTATTCCAGAGGTATGATGGATAGTATAAAATAATAAAGATCCAATTTATCATAAAGATGTAAAATCCTTGATAGAACTTCAAAATAAATGAATCAAAAATTGACATAAAATAAACAGAACAATAGAAACTAAAAAAATAACAAAATTGAAAAGTTCTCAGAGATAAAGTGCCAATGTTTTGTTGTCATCTAGGACAAGGTTTCAAATCCCCTTTCTGTTGCTCAATACAAATTTTCTGCCAAAATTATTTTCTTTTTAGAAATGTTCTTTTGGAATCCAGGCAATAAATATTCAATAATAACATTTAAAAACTCCTTTGTTCTGTAAATTAGTCATTCTTCAACTTTTATTTATATCATATAAAAGCTAAGATTAATAGCTATAAAATTGTTTTCAACACTGGGAAGAAAAACTCACAGATTTTGCAAGGAGTAAGCAGTGCTTTTTGAGGTGTCATTAACATAGAAAATTACCTATAAACTCTAATTTTATTTTAATCCAAGGTTATCTATGGTCAAATAAATGATGCTGGCATTTTAGTCTCCTAATAAACCTCTCTCAACATCACTAAATTTTTGAACAAAAAAAATACACTTCCAAAAGTTCACAAAAGATAATTTGTAACATCTTTAGCCACACCACATTTTCTCTCCTGAAATTCTGGAGTGTAAAAGGTTTTTTTCCTAAGAATATGAAAGTTAATTTCAGTATCATGTTTAGAGAAGATGAGCTTTGTTCTTTTGTCCATAAGTCTCAGCATTTAATTTTACTTTCCTTTTAATAAAATATAAACCAAGTATACTAAAATTTTTTAAAGTGCACAAATATTGTAATAGATAAATACAACAAAACATCTGCTGTATAGATGAATTAGGTGACTGCCAAACAGAATAAAGAGGCTGCACCATGTTTTCCACATGATGCCTCAAAAACACCAATTCATCAGCTGGTGCACACTCCTAGAGGGAAGTTAACTATCCAATGCAAAATACATGAAATTGTGGGTTTTACAAAAGGCTAATTTACCTTAGGTCAAGGTGTATTATAGTTATTTAGTGAGACAATCAGAATAAGCTACTGAAAATTCAGTATGATAAAAGTATGCAAATACATAAGTAGACATATAAATAAACATTATATACACACAGGAAAATAATTGGAAGAAAACACATGTGAAGATTGACACAGTTACAAATGATTTTTATTTCCTTTAAATTTTGTTGTTTTTGAATTGTGTAATGAACAGTGTTACTCCCTAAAGTGTGTCACACTTTTAAATATAAAAATGTTTCATTGTGAAAAATGTAGTATTCTTTTCCTGGTGGCTAATGATCCGGCCATTCAGTCAGAGAGTAATTAAGTTTTTCTCTAGAAATACCTTCTCTATTTACCCTTCAAAAAATTAGAGCCTCACAAAGGAATACCAAAATATCACACTCAAAATTATGTGGTTTCTAAGGGGAAGACAATTCTGTGTTACATATGTTGAACTTCTTCCATGGTAGCATGCCAAAAAGTCTTCCTTGGAAATTGATCCCAAGGGATGAGCAAATGTTGCATTATCAGCAATATTCTAAATAAGAGGTCCAGTAGTATTATCAGGGTGAAAGACAAAGGGATGATCTGCTTTGCTTATATTCACAATAGCTCCTTGAAATTCTTGTGAGACATAATTCTAGATGAACTTTCCCTTTTATCAGGGACTGACCAAAATTTTAGGTTGATCTATTTTACTTCAAGGTAAAATAAAAATGCATGCACAAAACATTAATACTAATTTAGTTCAAAGGGAACAAATGTTTTATTACAGAATTTTTGTCTCCTTATATGTTTTACACATTTTTGGTGTGTGTGAGAAAAAATTGAGGGTGACAAATTTCTAGACAGATATTCTTGGAAGAAACTTTTTCACCAACTTTTGTTTATGGTAAGTATTATTCTCAGAATTAAAGGGTTTTACTTCAGATCAAATTAAATGGACAGATTACTAGAAGCACATGCATATGCATATAATTTATGCCTTACCTAAGTAATGCCAGTATTTGTGGAAATGGAAATCTAGAACTGATGGAATCAGAGTCTACAAGCAATATACACATATTGAAAATATAATTTTCGAAGAAATCTGATATCTTCCAGAAATGAAAAGTACATGCAATATATAATTTTAACTCATTCAAGTAAAGTTCTCTAAAATTGAAATTTATGATTTGTTATTTGTGTTAAAGAATAATGGATGTAAAATAAAAGTAAATGACTTTAAAACTTTTTCTATCATTGTTTATTATTAGCACTTATCTCATTTTTCTGAAATTAATTATAAACAGATATTAAGTGTTGTGATCATATTATCTGAATTCTACCTATCTTGGTAGAATCACAGAGTCAATATTTATTATATGACCCTGGATAATTTACTTAAAACTGTTCTGTCTTTTCCCACATAAAAATGCGGCTAATAGGAACACTTATGGTGTAATATTTCCAGGTGGGTTAAATGTGTTAATAAAAGGAACCATTTATTTCTCAGAAATGAAATTTAAAATCCATAAATTGCAATATTAAAAAATGACATTCATTTTCAATTACAGTCTAAATGAAAAAAAAAAAAAGACATAAAAGGAACCATTTATATTAGTGTCAGGTCCATTCTACTTATGCAATATATATTAACTTCTTTCATGTAACATCCAAATGATGATTTATAACTGATTTATATTTGGCAGTAACACTAAAATTATTCAGTCATATTTTTCAAGCTACTCTTTGTTAAGAATTTCTAGTAGCCCTAAACAAAAAATTTTGAATGCCAGATCATTCATATAAACACAAACCTTTGTGAAGTCATTCATGTTAAGTATCACTTTAGATTTCTTACAGTTTACAACAGTTGAACGCTATTATGGGAAGTAGGAATAACACAAATGTGCCTGACTTCATGCTTATGGGACTGACAAATTCTGAAGAGATACGGCAGGTCCTCTTTATGCTGTTTCTCCTGATATACTTAATTACTGTGCTGGGGAACACAGGGATGATTTTGATAATTCACCTGGACCTCCAGCTTCACACACCCATGTATTTTTTCCTCAGTCACTTGTCATTCCTTGGTCTCAGTTACTCAACGGTCATCACACCTAAAACCTTAGAGAACTTATTGACTTCCACCAAGTTTATTTCATTCCAAGGTTGCTTCACCCAGATGTCTTTTTTTATCTTCTTGGGTGCCACTGAGTGTTTCCTTCTCTCTTCCATGGCCTATGACCGTTATGTAGCTATCTGCAATCCTCTTCACTACTCAGTAGTTATGTCCAGGAGTCTTTGCCATGATCTCATCACTGGGTCCTATGTGATTGGGTTTACTGACTCTTTGGTCAATGTACTTTGTATGAACAATTTGCATTTCTGCAAATCCAATGTAATTAATCACTTTTTCTGTGACACGACCCCGGTTTTAGCCCTGTCTTGCACTGACACTCATAGCCTTGAAATCATGATATTCATTGTTGTTGGCTCCACCCTTATGGTGTCTCTTATCACAGTCTCTGTGTCCTACATATCTATTCTCTCTACTATCCTGAAAATTAAGTCCACCTCAGGAAAGCACAAAGCTTTCTCTACTTGTGCCTCCCACCTCCTAGGAGTCACTATCTTTTATGGCACCATGATTTTCACCTATTTAAAACCAAAGAAGTCCTATTCCTTGGGAAAGGATCAAGTGACCTCTGTGTTTTATACTATGGTGATCCCCATGCTGAATCCACTCATTTATAGTCTTAGGAACAAAGAAGTGAAAAATGCTCTCATTAGATTCATGCAGAAGAGAGCAGGATCCAGGTGATTGAAATGACAGTGATGCTGAGCATTTAAGTGCACCTGCAGCTTTGTTATATATGTTGAATATTTACTTGGATCCTCTCTAAAATGCTCAAATCCTTTAGTTTGTATTTCTGTTGAGCCATCCTTTACTTGACCAAACATAATCTTGAACAGCTCCATAAATATGTTTTTAGAAATGCAGTTTGAAATTGACCATGATATAAGTTTTATACCTGTTATGTGTTTCTTAAGAGAAACTAATGTGCAAAACAAAATTTGTAATGTCTTTTTAAATTGTTTCACTTAAATCCCCATGCATTTTCCAATCAGAGAATTTTATTATGGAAAATAACTACATTTTAACACAGAAATATTTCCCAAATGTAATTCATTTAAGATATAGAGAAGAAATACATTGCAGGGTTGAGAGTTCTTATTTAGGAATCATACATTCCAGGGTTTAGAGTCTAAATTTTTACCATATGACTCTTAATAAGTCCCTGATAACTTAAGCCTCATTTTCCTCAACTTTACAAGATAAATGTTAATTTCTGCTCTGTAGAGTTATTGTAAGGATGAAATCAAATGAGGAATATAAAGCATTTCATGCAGCACAATATATAAGAGGGAAACTTGCATTTTTGTGATATTTTGAATACACAATGGCTTTTGTTATAAAGAAGATTCACTGGTGTTATATAAATTGGTTTTGTTAACTTAAGTAATAAACAGAAATAATTAAAAATTAGAAACAAAACACTCAGTGTTTCAAATATTTGGACCTACAGCTAAGTAAAATACTGTATGATAATTAAGTTATAGAAAATGTGTTATATAATTAAGTTATAGAAAATATGTTATATGTTAACAATGAAGAAAATTTTGAAATATTAAAAATATTAAAGAAAACAGAAATCCTTACAATATTGTGCATGTACTGCTACACTTATTAATATGTAGGTATGTACATATATTGTACTTACAAATAAATATTGGTTCTTTTCTATGTTATCTTTTGCATTTTTTTGTTTCCACATAGTATAACTTTTGAAAATTTATTTGCCATTTAAATCTTTGAGATTACTATGTTCTTGGTAAATTGGGAAAATAAAGACTTACTAACTTAAGTCATGGAATTTTGTAAATTTGCCAGGTTAAAAATCTGCAAGCAGTAATATATATTTGGTATCTAATTGATAAATATTTGGAAAAAACCTACCTTTCTCTTATGTGTAAATAATAAATTATTTAGTTGAAATTCTGTGTATTTTATAAAATCATTCTCATTGTTTTAATTTATAGATTTCAAAGTTCTTTAAAAATAAAAAAATTATTGAGTTAATTCTTGGCTCCTTTGCTTCAAACTTTTTAATACAGAAATGTTGAAAAACTAAGAATTTTCAAGGAATTAATATCTTCCAGAATTTCTTAAATTTTAAAAAGTTAGAGTCCAAAGTTTCAATTTATAAAAAGTAACCTCTATATAATCTGAAAATGCAATTTAAATTTTTCTCTTGTTATTCAAAGGTTAATTTTAAGTGTACTTTTTATTTTTCAATAATTTGGTTATTTGATTAAACTTTTGTAGCTGTACATAGATATATCATTTGCTTTCAAGCAATTGTATTATAAAATTTGTTTTTTCTGGAGCATATATAGCTCAAGCGTTTGAGTGCCAGCTTTCCACATATGAGGTCCTGGTTCAATCCCCAGCCCCAGTACCTAAAAAAAAATGTGTTTTTCTTTTGAAATTTATATTAAGATTTTCTCTATACAATTTATCTGGTTGTGTTTCCAAAATGTTTTTTGAATGTTTAAAATTAAGTTCAAGAGTAAAATGTTTAACAATATTCTGTTAATTAAAGCTATTTAGTTTAACCTAATCTTCATTATATTTGTCTTATAAAAAGACTTCATTATACTTATATTTTCTCAATTTACATTTAAAATTGTGTCTTACCATATATCAATAACAATTAAAATTACTTTAGTGTGCCTTTTTTTGCTCTAAAATAAAAAGTATATATTTATACAATATTTATTGTTATTTCTTTTTCTTTTTCTTTGCAATTAGAAGTATGTCTTCCACAATCATTTGTTCATTTATTATTTATTCATTTATTTATTTTTTAGGAGGTACCAGGTATTGAACCCAGGACCTCATACATGGGAAGTTGGCACTCAACCACTTGAGCTGCATATGCTCCCCAAGCATTTATTTTTTTAAGTGTGTGCCTTTTTGAGTTATTTCTCATCTTGAAAGTGCATTTGCCTTTTCTAATACTTAGATCTTTCTATCTTTGTAGCCTTTTATTTTTATTAACTATACTTTCTTTGTGATAATTTTGTCACAAACTTTATTTCTATTTATGGTTCAAGCCCAAAAATGTATCAACCTAAGTTCCAATAGTTAACTACTTTTAGAGCAATTAAATATTTAAAAATCCAACAATTGCTATATTTCGTTTGAATTTTACATATTTAGTGTTATTATTTCTTTCAGTAGAAACAAAAGTCATTTTGTTTACTTAATCTTTCTGCGTGAAATATTTTAGAGTACAAGATTGCTAGCTATAAATTATTTCTCTTTGTGTTGTGTATGTATTAATTTTCATGAAAAAGTCTACTTTATTTTTATATTTTAAATATATTTCAGTGGGTATTGAATTTTGTAATGACTGTTATATTTCAGGACTTCAAACATGTCCCTTCATTGTGTTCTGCCTGTTACATTTCAGATGACAAGTCTGGTATAATTTTCATGTTTTTTCTTCTGTACAAGATATGTGTTTTCTCCTGCCTTCATAATTTTCCACTTGTATCAGTTTTCCAATGAGGAGAACATGACTCTATATGTTTTCTTGTTGGTTGATTTCCTATTTTTAGTTATCACTCTTTGAGTCTTCTAACATTTGTGGACTTGTGGTTTGATGTCTTTCCTTATTTTTAGAAATGTTTTTGCCATTATCTCCTTTAATATTTTGCCTGATGCACTCCTTTTCTATTTTTATTGTAATATATGTATATTTTGTATACATATATATGTATATTAAAAGTTTGATATATCTCACAGCAATTGGATATCATTCACTATATATTTTTTCTTTAAGGCTTTTCTTTTAGTTAATTCTTTTCTGAATTTCTTCAAGTTCACTAATTCTGTCTTAGTCTGCTGTGTTGGCTCTACTGATGACACTGTTGATGAAATCTTTGTTACTTATATTGTGTGTGTGTGCACTTTTTAAAGTCCTTTATCTAGCATTTCATTGGACACTGTCTAATAAATATATCCCTTATGATGAAATTTCTCATATATCTATACCTGTTTTTATCCTCTCCATTAGATCGTTTAACCTAACAATTTTCAATGCTCTGCATTTCCCAACTGACACCTTTGCTCACACTTGTTTTTCACAATTCTTTATAATGTATCTGTATTTTTCTTTTGTGTTTGTATAGTGGCCACATTTTTCTTCCACATTCTGCCAATGTGAAACAGTTCATTTGTTCCAAGCTCTTCTTTGCGGGGCTAGTCACTCCTTGGTTTTCTGCTTTCTTGGGTGTTTCCAAACTCATCTTTCTGGTGGGCTCATGAAAAATTATGATTTTTTTAAAGATTATGACTTTTTAAAACAGACAGGAAAGGTGTTCTGCAATTTTCTTAATCCTAAGTAGAAATGGAAGTTTTATATTTCCTTTTTTTTTTTTAGTATAAAATAACTTTTATTTACACAATTTATCGAACATAACTGCTCTCTTTGGAACAAGAAAATTTACAAATGACAGATATGGCTTTTTTGTCAGACTTCTTCAAGCCCGACAGAATACATGCACTTCTATTTCAATCTTATTCATGTAGCTGTGTTTTCAAATGTCTCCTTTCTGGATAACTCCATGCTTGCCAGTACAATATCTATCTTGGTATTTTAGGTAAAACTTATATAATTGATATATTTTAAAATCTTCTGCTCTCCTCCACCACCTGTTCCTCCTCATCCTCCACACCATCTGCCTTTGTCCTTCCCCTCCTCCTCCTTCTCTGTCTCCTCTTTCTTCACTTCCTTCTTCCCCTTTACCTCCTCCTCCTACTTCTCTTCTGATTCTTCCTCTTCTTTCTCCTCTTCTTCCTCCACCTTCTTCATCTTCCTCCTCCTTCCCCTTCTTCTTAATCTACTACTAGTGATTTTACTTTTTCTTCTACATTCTGTATTGCCTTTGATATATTGATCACCTAGACTCAAAACCATTTCAATTATTCTTCAAATCCAATGGAAACCATTTCCCCCCCAACATTTCTTACATACTTTCCCTTTTCTTCCTTGTTTCTAGCTTGACAAAATATAGAATACGCTACTTCACATGACATTTTCTGGTGGACTTGTAATGCAGTTAGTAGAAAAATCAGCCCGTTTTTTTCATTCTATGTACTAATGTGCTCAAAAGCAAGGATTCTATAGCCAGGAAGTTCAGGTTGAATCCTTGTATCTTTCATAAGAGCCATGTGGACTTAAGCACAAGCCTTATATTTTATGTGCCTCTGTTTCCTCAACTGTGATTATAGGTTATAATAGAACCACCTCTTCAAGTTGTGAGGATAAATGACTTAGTATTTGTAATGTATTTATCTAATGTAAAATAAATACAAAGATGCATATTACTGCTTAAGATTGTTATACACAATTACTTATTACTTGACTCACTATTCAATCAAAAATATATTCTGAGTAAACTATATGTTCTAGTTCTTATGTCCTGGGGATACAATTGTGTGGACAATCAGACTGAATTCTGTGTTTATACATTTTACAGTGTCATTGTCATGGTAGACCTAGATAGTAATCAAATATTCACAAAAATAAATATGAAATAATGACTGTGCTAAATGATATGAAAGAGTGGGTCCCTGGGTGCTGGGAAATCAGAGTATTCAAACTAGAGTGAAAATACTTAGGTGAGATGTGAACAGTGAAATTTATTAATTTGAAAGTTAAAGAAGTCATTAGTCCATTTTGAACTTCGAGAGAAAATTAAAAGAGAATGCTATTTTTCACCACTTGGATTCTACTTTTATTATAAAAAGTGGAGAATTTCAAGCATGTTAGCCTGGTGTCTATTTTTGTATTATATGTTGAATGAATTATTGGCCAGATATTACTGCCATAATTGAGTACATCTTTCCTACTAGTATTCATCACTTCCTTTCCTATAGAAATATTATGGTTAATTTGAAAGAAACTGATAAACTGGGGGATAAATTCATTTGGGACTTTTATCTTAACAATTTGAAACATTTATTTGAATGTTAGAAACCTTAAATATGGTCCCAGAATGAAGCAATTATTTTAATTATTGTAAGAGTTGGATATTTAGAAATACTTTAATACTTTTGAAGTACTTTTGTTCTTTATTCCAGAAAAGTAATCTCAAAAAATCATAATCAATAAAGTAAAGTTTTAATATGATGTGTTTTGAGGTAGCTTAATTTTTTAAGTCTTTTTAAAGCACTTTATTATGATGTTTATCACAAATTAGAGAAAAGTTTTTTTCCCACTAAGATAAAATTTTTATAACACAAATGAAAAGCACAAAGAGAATTTGGCAACATAATTCTGAAAAACTTCAGAAGTTCTGATTTCCAGTTCTTTTAAACTATGCACCTATGGAGTACTCAAAGCTTTCTGAAAGAATATCAAGCATAGTACCTGCTGAAATGATACATCACATCACTGTGATTAGCCCTTTAATACCCCATATTTTCACACATATATAGTATTATAACTCATCAGACATAAATCTTCCCTTGCAAATAGGCAGGGATCAAGATTAAATATGATATGAAACTGTCAAATTGCTTTTGGAAACAAGATTTACTACTACCAAAGCAAAGTAGAACACATGAATGTTACAAAAGAAATAATTTCATTTTATTTAGATGGCTCCAAATGCTCAATATTTTATGGACTTTTCTATATACACTAACAAATAATCTATATTTCTTTAATGAAAGAAATGTACAAACACTACCCTTTATTATAACTCTGTAAATAGGGCATTTTCTTAGAAAAGCGGCACACTCCTGGCATACTACCAGATGACCACAAGGAATGAATTGAAATGTCTTTCTCCATATACACTTTAAAATTTCTTTCTTCTTGCAACTTCTTAAGTTGTTCTCCAATGAAATTCCTGCAACATCTTCTGTTGGAATATACTTCATATTCTTTTCCACAATTAAGTATTTTTATAATGTAAAACCAATTTCTTTTAGAAAGCTTTTGGATATGTTGGCTGCAGCATTTCCTTTAACCAAAATAGTATGAATCAGTTCTCTTGCTTGTAAAAGTATCTGTTATTTGTTTAATAATATCATGTACCTGATTATTAATTACATTGGCTGTTAAAAGATTATCCAGGATAAGAAGCACAGATGTCAATGGTTGAAAGAGAGCCATTCTATTCTTCCAAATTAACAACAGGTCATCTGCTGCCATTTATTCAGTTTCTCTTTCCTTTTCTTCTTCTCTTTTTCCATCTCAGCATTAAGAAATGCTGACACAATATCACTAACTGTTTTATAATTCCTTCCAGTTAGGATTTTACTCTGAAAATTCTGTTTTACCGAGCTTCTACTGATGCCCATTTCCAAGGCAGCTTTACCCATAGGTATATTCATCATGAAGACATCTTCTGAAAATTTTCTATAGGTCCAAAATAAACACTTGGTGTATCAACATTTTTCTCTCTAGAAGTGACTGAAGTTTACAACACTTACCTTGAACCTTTATCAACAAAATCCTGCCCTTTCATGTGTATCAAGAACTCACATCTTGAAAACTACTTGGCATATTCTACCCATGGATCATCTCCAGTTTCCAAACACCTCAAGCCATTGTTACAACAAAAACATGATATCATCATTGCGATCTATTTAATAAAACCCTCACTTCCAAGATGCTCAGGCTGAACTGGAACACTAGATGGTCAGTAAATAAATTTTCTCAGTCTTGATGCATTTGTCTGCATGCTCAAATTTGAGATGCTAAACCTCAGGGTTTCTAGAGAAATTTCCAAAAGGGACAGTTGGGAAAATGTTTCTAGTGTTCTGACATAGAATCATCCTTTGGTTTCCAGTTACTCAGTTCCCCACCTCAGGCAAAGCAGGCTACCCTGTCTCCAGGTGCTGTATAGTAAAAACTAGCTCTTGCCAATTCTTATGGTGACAAATAACTGATGGCCATGTATTATAAGTAAGAAATCTGGCTTCCTCAGTACTCTATGCATAAGTGTACAGATCAGTTGCCAAGAGAGAGAAGTCTTTGACCACTCTGGAATTAATAGGGTTTGGTGAAATGTTGGAATAGGAATCACTGAATGGGCCAGTATATTCAAAAGTGGGAGATTATGAATGTGCAAAACTGTTTCTCACTGGAGAAGTATACTTAGAGGTGGAGCCCAGGCTAGTAACTGAAACCAGATTCTGAATAAAGTTACTGCTAAGACAGATGTTTAGGCTTTTCAATAGCATTGTCTTCTTCTTTCTAGTTATCCAGCATTAGGCCACAACTGAAGCATTTGATCTTGCCATTCACACCAGTGTAATAAAAACCAGCATGAGCAATAATCCTTTCTGAAATGGGAATACCGGTGGGGAAAGTTGAATATGTAAGATTTCTGTAGAGTTCATATGAAAAGTCATATTTCATTTTTTGTTGCTATTTGTTCAATTTGACAAGACTGTGTTGTCTTCCATTTTATTCACAAATTTTTAATGAGAGGTACCTGGGTAGTTTTGTGCATGAGTAGGTGACTTTACTTAGATGGCTAAAAGCCTTCACATGAAATTTCTTATCTCTTTACACTAAATTAGATTTCTTCACAAAAAAGAACCAAATGATAGCCTCCTACTTATCTAGAATTTACTAAATCTTCTTTACTGGATTTATATCTGATTTTAGACTAAGGTAAGATGACTATCTATCCTAAATTGTACCAAGATGAAATTTAGTACTCTTTGGGATTATATTATATTATATAAGTCAACCAAGTGCTATATACTTATAATTTAGTGTCATGCTAACTTAATGACCTGAAAGAATTGATATACTTCTGAAAATATACTTTAAAAGGAAAACAAATTGATTTTTAAAGAAGTTTATATTCCCAAAATTCTAAGCAACTATAGAAATCTTAAATTGTACCTTTAATTTGCTTTTGCATACAAGCTACAATGCCTGGATAGCAGGCCAATTATTCTTACTAACTTTGCATATCACTTTATTTTACTTGGTGAATTGAAGGTCTCTGAAGTTATATCTCCATAACAGATTAATCATAAATTTTCCAGAGCAAAAACTTTTTACATTGCTTTTATAAAATTTAAGTAATCTATTTTTCATTTAAGAACCCTGTATTTATATCATTCATTTTATAATTAAAGGTGAATCAATTCACGAAAAGCTATAGCTTGTCTTTTCTAGTGCCATCTCAGATGCTAAAAAATATTATAATACTCAAAAAATTACTGTTGTGTATAATATATTGGTAATTAATCCCATTACCCTTTCTGAAAACTCTTCCTATTTTTAAACATAATTCATACACAAAATTACACTCTACAGAATTCAAATTATTTCCCTTTATAAAGTTTCTGTGTTTCAATAAAGGGATTTATTACTGCAGGGGGCTAAAAAATAAAAACACTTTTTTGAAAAAGGACATTATTCAGGACTGTAAAATCGCAGTGCCGGCGCAGCTGCATGGAAGCGGCGCAGATGCTACCTATTGGTTTCCCCTCCAACTGGCAGCGGCTGTGTGCACAGCCACCAGGACAGGACAGGCCCGGCTCGCCAGTAGCTTAATTTCTTTATAGGACCACATGTTATCCACATTATAGTCAGTGTTGTGTTTCTGAAAATTTGTTTGTTTGTAGTTGTTGTTTTCAGAGGAATTTTGAGTATTTACTACAGCACACAATAAAACTTGGTTGTTCCAATAGAATTGTATGAATTCTGTTTGCAAAACTGAATAGTGGGGTTCCTGAGAGCTCTGGAGACACCCTGGTCCTATATAAGGGGGGATAGCCCCAGAGACTGAGGCCTTATCAGTGGGTTCTATTTTGGAATCTGTGCTCCTGAGAGTGAC